>CM076579.1:1501456155-1501915935 GCA_034641835.2 Pinus albicaulis | reverse complement strand
ACTAGGTCATTTTGTGATATAATTCAACTAGATTCCGAGTCTTCACTTTCACCCCATGAAACAAGTGAACATCCTGGTTGTAGAGAAACAACACCACCTGATTTGCATTTCCTGCACAATTTAGGTGTCTCTCATCCAAGATTAGCTCATCCATCTACTGTTGTTCCATCCACATTCCTTCATCCTTCATTCACTATCCAAACCACTTCATTTCAGCCCACTTTCCCTTTTGTTAATCCACCTCTTTTAAATCCACCTCCACCTCCTGCCATGGCTGCATGGTATGCTCCCCTAGTTCTTCCTGCACCATTAGTCAATCTTCCACAGGACTATCAGTCCAAAATTCCATTATATGATGCTAGCAATACTATAACTGCATCACAACATGTGGATAAGATGAATGACTACTTTAACAGGTATGAAATTGATGATGATTCTGTCAAGCTTAGATTATTTTCTCAAAGCTTAGGGGGAGAAGTAAGAAAATGGTTTAAAAGCTTAGCCCCCCATAGTATAAATGATCTCCAAGGCTTCCATCAAACTTTCTTAAACAAATGGGAAGTGAAGAAGAATCCTCTCCAAGTCCTTTCTGATTACAAGAACCTCCATAGAAACCCTGGGGAAAGCGTCCAAGCTTATTGCACTAGGTTTAAAAGTGTGTATAATGCACTTTCCCCAGAACTAAAACCTCCACAAGGCTCAGCTTTAAACAATTTTCTTGAAGGGGTTGACTCTGACATGACCTATTCGCTAAGAGAGAGAGATTTTGCAACTCTTGAAGATATGCAAAGAAGTGCTCTTTCTGTTGAAGTCAACTTAATGGAGAAGAGAGAAAGAATGAAAGCTGAAAAGAGAGTATCTTTTAGAGAGGAATCCACACCTTCCACTTCAAACTCAAAGATGGAGAGAATGATGGAAGAAATGATGAAAGAGATGAACATAATCAAGAGAGCACAAGCAAGCCAAAACCAAACTGCTCCTCAAAATAGAAACCAGAACCAGAATCAAAATGTTAGAAGGAACCAACCTCCAAACAGACCTAGGGAAGATGATCAATAGATCACTCGTCCCTTTCATCAAAATTATGTAAGTGAGGTTGAGGAAACAGATGAGATAACAGAGGAAGAGGATATCAACATGTTTGGGGTATAGTATGATGACTTAGAGATTCATTATGATAGAAAACAAGGTCTTTATACACCTTATGATGACAAAAGAGATGATAATGAAAATTATTATCAAGACATGGAGAATTTCATCATAGAACCTCAAAGGGAATATGACCTTAGAAGAAAAACCAGTCAACAGCCCCCCAACACCAAATCCTCTGACAAATCTTCACAAAACAACACTGCAACCAAACCTAAAGTTGTTAAACAAAAGGACAAAAAAGTGGCTGTAAATTCTGATAAAGAAAAAGAGAAAAACACTCAAAATAAAGAAAAACAGAGTGCAGACATTAGTAGTACTAGCACTTCAGCTAGTACTCCTGTGAAAACAATTCTGTCATGTGTAAATAGAACAAATCAGCAAGATGATGTTGCTGATAAAGGGACAGCTAATAAGGTTGAAACCAGCACTTTAAAGAGTCAAATTCCTTTTAGCCTAGAGCATTAAATTTCAAAGATTAAAATCTTTGTTCCCTTGACTGAGTTAGCTGCCCAACATGTATATAGGACCCAAATTTTGAAGGCTTTAAATATAGAGGAAAATGGAGATACAGTCAGTCTTAGTGACGACCAGCCAGAGCTTATTTTCGGTCCAAATATTGAAGGTAGATACCAAGAGGGACCTGTTACTCCCTTCTACGTGAGTTTTAACGTTCATGACAAAAAATTTCACAACGCTATGCATGATTCCGAGGCTTCTCATAATTTAATGCCTAAAGCTGTAATGGAGAGCCTGGGTTTAGAAATCACCAGACCTTACAAAGACCTTTACTCCTTTGATTCTAGCAGAGTAAGATGTTTAGGATTAATCAAATACCTCTGTGTTAACTTAGCCCAAATTCCAGCCAAATGTTTAGTCATGGATATTGTTGTGGCTGATGTGCCCCCAAAGTATGGAATGTTATTATCAAGATCTTGGGGGGCCAAGTTACAAGGGACTATGCAAATGGACATGACCTATGTGACTATCCCTGTTTTAATCAAACTAGAAGACCTTATAGGGAGTCCCATATGAAGTTCACAGTTACAAGTCAAGACAAACCACAAAACTCTCCCCTGTATTCTGTAAATACAGACCTTGATTCTTTTATTATGTTTAATGATGAAACACTTGGTGAACAAGTCACTTTATCAGGATTAATGGCTAACAGGGAGGAAGAGAAGCACAATGTAGGTGTGTCTAAATAGTTTATTGAACATGTAAAATCTAGCAAACTAAACAAAGGCCTTGAGCTACAAGGCAGATGTCCTTTACTCTTAAACATTCACAATCAAGAAAACAACCCTAAAAAAAATGAAGGTCTTGGGGAATAAAAATATATACAACTAAGTGCTGAGTTTCCACAACGACCTTTGAGCACGTTAGTCGAAGAGGACATTCAAAAAACGGATGAAACTAGGAAATGTCCTCTTTGGAGTATGTTTTTTTATGGGTCCTGCACTAAAAACAATGTTGGTGCAGGTGTTTGGATTACTAACACTGAAAATAACCACACAGAAAGCATTTCCTGCAAATTAAACTTTTAGTGTTCCAATAACATAGCGGAATATGAATCCCTTCTCTTAGGCTTACACCTATTGAAAAAGTTAGGAGCCAGAAGAATCAATGTGTATGGGGATTCAGAGTTAGTCATTAGGCAAGTAAATGGGGAGTATAACGCAAATAATCCCAGACTTAGAGCCTACCGAAACGATGTCATGGACCTTTTGAAAACATTCGAGGAATCCAAATTGTTCTTCGTCCCAAGAATAAGAAATTTTGCGGCCCACAACTTAGCCTTTGCAACTAGGACATGGTTGACGCCATATGAAACAAAAGACTGCACAACTGAGATAAAATTTAGACCATCTGTACCTGATAACGAAAAGTATTGGCAGGTATTTTACAATGACAAAAAAATAGAAGACTTCATGCAATTTAGAAATGAATTCGAACTAAACGGTTCAGACTCAGACTACGAAACAAACTGCAAGGGAGAAAATTTTCTTGGTGAAGAAGAAACATCTCCTGAACTTGCTTATATAAACCTATTGTCTAGCAAACTTGAAGGCAAAACAGAAATGAATTCAGAATTAGAAACAGAGGAGTTAGAAACTTTGCACTCTAAAGATGAAAGTTTTCCTAAAGGTATGCCCCCTTTAGAAGAGTTGTTTGATTTTAACGATGTGGCCAAGAAGCCTAAACTAGAACCTGTAGAGACTAGAGTGGAAGAGTGAAATATAGGCAGCGAGGAAAAACCAAAAATGATTAAACTGTCCAAAACTTTGCCAGCTCACATTAAACTCAAATACATAGAGCTGTTCAAAGATTTTTCTGATGTTTTTGCGTGGAGTTACGAAGATCTTAAATCCTATGACACTGAAATAATACAACACAAAATTCCCCTCAAAGAGAATCAAAAACCATTCAAACAAAAACTGCGCAGAATAAACCCTGTTTAGCTGCCTTTGGTTCAGAAGGAGATCATGAAAATGTATGATGCTGGTATTATTGTCCCTATTAGATATTCTGAATCGATATCTAATTTGGTGTCTGTTAGGAAGAAAACTGGAGAAATCAGGCTTTGTATAGACTTTATAGACTTAAACAAAGCTTCATTAAATGACAACTACCCTTTACCAAAGATGGATCACATTTTACAAAGGGTGGTAGGGTCTAGAAGAATATATTTGCTGGATGGCTATTCAGGGTACAATCAGATCTTAGTTTACCCTGCTAATAAATTAAAGACAACCTTTACTACACCATGGGGAACTTTCATGTATGTGAAAATGCCTTTTGGTCTAATGAATGTCGGAGCAACCTTTCAGAGAGCCATGGACATAGCATTCTCGGAAGAACTGTGCTTCTTTATCATTATCTATCTAGATGATGTCACTGTGTTTTCAAAAACAGATGAAGAGCACTTAGAACATTTGAGAAAGGTTTTCGAGAAGTGCAGGGGGTTTGGGATATCTTTAAACCCTAAGAAGACACTATTTGGTCTCCAAGAAGGTAAACTTCTTGGGCACATTATTTCTGAGGAGGGTATAAAGATAGATCCAAAGAGGATTGAGGCCATATTGCAAATCTCTCATCCTCGAAACATCAAGGAGTTGCAACCTCTCATCAGGAAGATCAACTTTTTGAGAAGGTTCATCCCCAATTTGGCTGAACTCCTTAGGAATATCACAAACATGTTAAAGAAGGAGCAAGGGGTGAAATGGACCTTGGAAGCAAATAAGTCCTTTGAACTGGTGAAACAAGTGTTAACCAAAACACCGCTTCTGATAAGTCCTGATTTTTCAAAAGATTTTTATATTTTTTCATTTGCATCAGAACATACCATAGCTACTGTCCTTTTACAGAAAAATCCACAAGGACAAGAGAAGCCTATTGCATTCTTTAGTAAGGCATTGAGGGACGCCCCTTTGAATTATAACATTATGGAGAAGCAAGCTTTTGCTTTGGTTAAAGCATTGAAGGACTTCAAAGTATACATCCTTCACTCACACATCATTGCCTTTGTCCTGAATTCAGTTGTTAAAGAAATTCTAACACAGGACCCAGATGGTAAGAGAGGTAGGTGGATTTTTGTTATTCTTGAATATGATTTAGAGATAAAGCCCACTCAACTCATCAAAGGCCAAGGTCTAGCTAGATTAATGGCTGAATCAAATTGTGAAGTTCTTGACATTCATATGATTAATGCTTTAGATGAACAAGAGGTGATCTCAACACCTATTGTTGAAGACCATTTTATGAATTCCTCTTGGTATGCTGATATTATTTATGTTTTTCTTAAATTGAATACACCTCTGGGTTAACAAAAACAAAGGCAAGATTCCTTAAATTGAAAGTTGTAAACTATTGCATTATAGATAAATGTCTTTATTGGAAAAATGCAAATTGGTCTATTGCTTAAATGTTTGCCTAAGTTTGATGCAGAGAAGGTTAAGTACCGGTTCCATGAAGGAGAGTGTGGAGGACATTTGTCTTGGAAGACAACAACCAACAAAATTTTAGGTAGTTTCTATTTTTCATGATGTGCACAAAATGATCCTAGCACATCATAAGTGTCAACAGAAATTCCTGGGATGCGATTACCCCTTCCTCTGCATCCAATCATTGTTGAAGCTCGTTTCCAACAGTGGGGACTTGACTTCATAAAAGAAATCCATCCCCCATCTTCTGCCCAGCATAGATGGATTCTCACTACCATAGACTATTTCACTAAGTGGATAGAAGCCATACCTTGTAGGCAGGCCAATGATTTAGTTATCATAAAATGTATGGAGACTAATATTCTCTCCAGATTTGGCTATCCTACCAAGATCATCACTCATAATGCAGCAACATTTGGATCAAAGGAGATGGTTGAGTTCTGTCACAGATATCAGATAACATTGGGGCATTCCATGGCCTATTACCCTCAAGGTAATGGACTTGTAGAATCCTCAAATAAATTTTAGTGAACATAATCAAGAAACTGTTGGAAGACAACAAAAAGTCTTGGCACACAAAGCTGGTTCATGCACTTTGGGCTGAGAGATTGACTTTGAAGAAATCTATTTTTATGTCGCCTTTCTAGCTTGTGTATGGTACTGATGCAATTTTTCCAAATAGCCTTGGTGTACCAGTGATGAAGTTGATTCAAGAGTTGCAAACTGAAGAAAATGACATGATCAGAAGAATAAATCAGACCATTCATCTTCAGCAAACCAGAGAGGAAGTCTACAACAAAGCATTGCAGAAACAAGATAGCATTAAAAAGCTTTTTGACAGAAGAACAAAGGCCAACAATTTCAATATTGGGGACAAAGTTTTAAAATGGGACTCGAGGAGGGAAGACAAGGGAAAGCATGGAAAATTTGACATCTTATGGCTTGGCCCTTACTCTATTCATTTAGCTACTGGTCACAATGCATTTTTCTTGCAGGAGTTGAATGGAGCAGAATTGTTTGGGGGTCCTATCAATGGCAGGATGGTTAAACATTACTTCTCTTGATCAAATGCTATGTTTTGAAGCCTTTTTATCTTTTTCATTATAAATATTTTATCCATCATTGCATTCAAAGTTAGAAAAAAACAAAAATACAAAAACAAATAAAGAAAGAAAAGAGGGCAAGTTATGAAAACAACAAAGGTATAGCCCCATACCAAAAAAAAAAGAGAAACACAAATATGAAAGTATGCAAGCTTAAATGCCACTCCTGAAAAACACACTTCTGGTTAGTTAAACAACCTAAACTTGACTAATTAGTTTTAAATTTTCTGCTGACAGGGTAGTGAATTTGATTTTCCAAACTGTTTAATCTTGGCTTATCAGTAGATAGTTTAGGATAGAAATTAAAGGTTCAAACATGTTCAAAATCTGAACCTAAGTTTCCAAAGAGAAAATGACTCAAATATGTTCTATTTTCTTGAGTCAAAAAGATGTAAAAATCTGGTTCTAATTAGCTCAAAATCTGAACCAGAGGAAAGGAAAGAAACAACTCAAAAAAGAGTCAAAACAGAGCTGTAAAAGGAAGAAGGAAGTGCTTTAAACTTTCAGAGTCTCAAGCCTTCCATTTTTATTTAATTTTCTGCAAAATAAATGTCTATGTGTAGCTTGTTTTTATGCCATATACCAGCATCAAGTTAGACTGTTCAATCCTAACTTTGATGCTTTTAAATTTCTGTTGTAGAATTTAGAGAATGAAAGTCTGTTGGACAGTTTAATCCCAACAGATGGTAGATTAGGTAGAGAAGCATCTGAACTCAATTGTTTAATCTGAGTTTAGGGAGAAATAAGGAGTAGAAATAGATTAGATTTCCTATTTTCAAAAGAATAAAATGTTGTAAAAGAGTTTTCCAATCCAAGTGCACTCTAATGAAGAAAAAATGTTAGATCTGTAAGGTTGGGTAGGTAGAAATTTTGTATTGATGAAGTTCCATTGCTTTTATGAATGCTAATATGTTTTCGACTACTAATATGTTTTGAGAGCAAGATCATCAAGGCAAAGGAAGGGCAGCCCAATGGATGTGAATCGGCCATACGAGAGAACATAATGTATTGCCACGAAGTGCACTTTCCCAGGAGAATGCAGAGTCCCGAGAGTTCTTGATGCCTTCAAGAAGGCCTCATCCCCAAGTGGAGCCACTTGTTGTTGGGTATGTGTTATATTCTTTCCACGATTGGCCCCACGTGTTGTATGTTGCGTCGGGCATAGCTGGGGGGTCACGAGGGGCGAAGCAGTCCCCACCGTTGGGGTTCGGGGCAGCGCCCCAGCCAAAATTTGTTTTTTGTGTGGACCCACTCATAGGCGGATCCGCCCATGGTTTTGTGCATGGTTTTGCACATGGTTTTGGGGTTCGATGGTTTTCGGCCCCTGGTATTTTGTAGATCCGGTCAAGGGAACTACGGTTATGTTCTAATCCGGGGTTAATGGATTGGGGTTTATGTATGCTTCGGCATGTATATATATGTGTTGTAACACTAAAAGGAATATAATGAAAAATCAAAAGTGGTGATCAGGTTGGGATCGGGGAGAATCTGTGTTTATCTGATGTTTTGTGTTTATGCTCTTCTTATTGTTTTATTTTCTATTATAAGAATCGTGTGTAGATATTTCTGTTGGGGTTAAAACCTACACCACTATTAGCCACCTATAATATCTGTTATACCAAAAGGTGCCTAAGACATTTTGAGCCTCCAAGGAACAAAGTTTATCACTAAAAATTGTTGGCTCTTGAAGGCTCCTTGAAGGCCTCATGCCTCTGTCCAAAATCTTCATTACCTTTACCTTTTTATACTCAGAAAATTCTACTGATTCCGAGTGAAAGACTGCTGAAAGACCTTCATTTTCTCCTTTCTCAAACCTTCATTTTCTCCCCCTTTTTCTCCATAAAAAAATCCCTTGTTTTCATAAATCCTCTTCTTCCATTTACGAAAATCACTTTTCGATAGTTAAAAACCCATTTTTTGACTATTCTAAAACCCTCAAATCCTTTGAAAAACATTGAAAAATCACAAAAAACACATGTTTGTGCATAAGGGTTTAAGCCCTTTGGGCCAGGTCTCAACCACTTCCCCCACATACCCACACCCTACAATCAAGTGCTAAACCCCTCACAACGCTTATCTCATCGCACAAACCCAAGAGAGCAAGTCTTTGTTCCATATCCCCAAACTTGCGATGCGATCATCCTTTATATTGATAAACCCCCGATCGCATCATTATTTTATATGTATATACCGTGGGCCCACCCTCCGTACTTAAACCTTGTAAATTTTTCATTCCCAATCGATCTTTTTCTTTGTAAGAACCCAAAACCCACTTTTCCAAAGTTTTGGTCTAAAAACCGAAAATCACGTGTTAAATATTTAAATGGGTAGATTGAAAGACCAATCGCGCAATCGCAATCACAGAAAATACAATGGGTTGATTGAAAAGCCTGAGCCCAAAGTTTCGATATGCGATAAGCCCCTTCTCCGTAAACCCCGGTCACATAGCCTTCATATAACCCTCGGCCCCGCATCGGGCACCTAACCCTATTATATATCCCGTCCGAAACATAAAAAACCTTTGTTATTTGTAAACTTTGGGTTTTATTTTATTTTATAAAATTCTCCACCAGAGCGATTTCTCAATAAATCTACACCGTCGATCTAATCCATAGATCGGATGATGCGGATTTCGTCTTCCCGGTGGTCCCCACATTGCACTCACCCCGTCCAAAAACCACGTGGTATCTATCGCACTGCCTTTGGGCAAAGGCGGTTTTTCCCTGATCGCCAGCGATTCCGTACATCGCGTGACACGCGTCCCCATATACCTTTCTCAAAACCGCCGTCCATCGCACTTAACCTCCATCCATCGTGCATTATTTCTCGGATGCGGATGCCCAACGATATTGCCCTGGACCATCCGATCTGGGGCAGGCCATCCAACGGCTATCGCTCGCCGAAGATGCATGATAGTTAACTCAGATGCACACGCGATAACTTAAGGTACGATGCACCATCCAAGAAATCTCGGCTATCGATCTAATCTGCAGATCGACGGTCCACGTTTCATCGCCCATATTCTCTCCCTTTGACTTTCAACTTCCGTTCTCGACCGCGATCTCTGCGCGATTGATGGCTCAGATTTAATCTCTTTTCCATCCGTTCTACAATCTCTCCCGATCAATCCTGACCATTGGATGATGCCATCCAACGGCCACGCTTCCTCCACATGCCTTCGCAGCAATAAACCTATTTACGCAGGATTTTATAACAGTTTTTTATCTTTTGCAGGGTTTCGACGTTTTCTCCACCATAACTCAAAGAAGTTTCAGAGACAGAGTGACGATCCTCTTGTCTCCGATTCACCAAAGAAAATTGTCACAGGGTTTGAATCCACATTTATCGTTGATCTGCGAAGGCATTGATGCCATTCAAACCCCTGCACGGCCCTGCACATCAACAAAAAACACAGCAAGTTAATCACAAATCATAGAGTATCAGTGATGAAGACCAGAATTTACCAGGGCAGAGGATTAAAGGAAAAATTTCGCGGGGATCATGGCTAAGAATTTTTATCAAAAGCCTAATCCCTGATTTAAAACACAAAAAGAAGAAAATCTAAAGTGTTTTAACCGACAGAAAGCCTCCACCGCTACATCTGAGGCAAATTGATTCCTCAGCTACCACAGTTCCACCTGTGCCTCAAAGTATTCAATCAGAGGCCGAAGTTATTGATCAAAGGAAGAATTTTTCCTCAGTGCAGCCAGAGGGTTACTTCTGCAAGGAAACTTAATGCCAAAAATATCTGCAGAGTAACTCCAGACCTAACACAAAGCCTTAAAGTCAACAACAGCTCCCACCGAGCTTAATATTTACGTAAAAATAGTTAATACAGTAAGTCCACCTGTAAACTTCTCCATCGAGCCCCTCAAAAGGCCCAGAAGTCTTGAATCTGTATTCATTGTCTTAAGAGATCTTTTGTTGGATCTCACCTCCTCATTCTTCTATAAATACCTCTGTAGAAGATGAGAAACGGTTGGTTGCAGAACTTTGAAATACATTTCAGCTAAAAATTCTGATTGTAAATAGTATTCATTGGTCCTTGGAGCTCTGCTTGTGATAGATTAGTTAGGCTGAATAGTGAAGATGATTGCTGAACTAAAACATTGGACTTGAAGACTGTAACTAGTTTGACATCAATATAAAAGCTATTTCTTGGGATCCTGGTCCATATCACTAGTGAAGTGCCCCTTTCTTGTTATTTTTTTCCTTCTATGTATGTCATATTGTTCACTATTCTCTGATAAAGAACAACATTTATAGAGTTAGGACCTACTATATATCAGTAACCTTCTCTGACTGATAAGCTTTATCTCAATTTTTTCCTCCAAATTGTTTATTTAAGAATGATTTAATACAGTTAAGCAGTTAGGAATGCTGGAGTTCCCTCATCCTACTGTTTGCCTTAAACATTGTTCTTGAAAGTTATTTTCCTTATTGCGATTATTAAAGATGACTATGGAAGATATGGTGTGCCCTAGTCCTAGTTTTTTCTCCAAAAGCAGATTCTAAAAGTTTCCCTTGGTGTTGACTGAAAGCAGACTAGGTTTAAAAGTACTTTATTTGATCTTAAGTTTATACTGTGTCTTCTCTTATGTGTTTTCATACTTTCTGAAGGTAGTTATGTGGATTACTGGATTGTTTGTCAATTAAGCTGCTTTAATACAAACTTGCCCAAGAATTCAATGGTTAGCCTTGCACTTGGTTGGTTTTAAACAATTACTTAAGAGGCTTTTCTTGTTTGGACTGACTATAAATCCTCTGAGAAATTATTATCAGTTTCCACCCCTCAAACACTTTATTGTTTCCATTCCATCACTTTAATCTCAATAATCTTCTGATATAGATGACTTGCCCCTTGGATCACTCTTGATGTTGTTGTTCAATTAAAGCCCAGATATGACTCCATAGCCCAATGGACTAAAAACCAGCGTTATATCTATCTGTTAGCCAAATCTGTTCTATTTGCTTGCAACTTCTCACCCTTGAAACTTTTTGCACTTAGAACTTTCTCCTCAAAATAATAATCATGCTCAACCATCCAAAAACAAAACAAACCCTTGGCCTTCATAACTAGCCTAATATCATTACCCCAAACTTCAAAGACAAATCCATCTTTGTACATATTGGGAGAGATCCCTCTCCCGGACCAGGAGGGCTAGATCTAGAATCCCAAAGTTGGTTAAACGATGTTGCTGCAATTTTTAGTCTCTGTCTAAAATTACGAGATCCCTAACGAACCTAACAGGTTACAAATAGAGATGTAGCAACAACAATATGAGTAAATCATAGTTATCTTGGAATGAAACTATACCTATTGGTGTGAGGTGGGGCGATGTGAAGCAATAGACCGAGGAGTGCAAAAATTTGGGCACAGTCCATTGAGGTGTTTCTGTCTCATGTATCATTTCCTTGCTACGGAGGCCCATAGTATTCAGTAGGAGGAGGATCAATGTCAATTAAATACTGAGAAGTGCGGAGAAGTGTTCACAGTAGAGGAGGAGGCTTAGTAGCAGAGTGAACAATAACAAAATTTTCCTAGTAGATAGTTGCAAATTGATTCAATGATTATTTTTATTTATTTTTATGTATAAATCTTAGTTGCAGATGTTGTAGTAGCAAAAAAAACATAGATAATTTTTTCATGTAGTACAATCCACATGTGTAGGATAGGTGTGGATGATAATCCCTTTCTTGTTGAGAGGGAGTGTTGGAAATGCAACAAGAAAGTCTCAAATTTAGTTTTTCCTTAATTAAAATTGAGGAAATTATAAATTCCACATTAGAAGATAACTTGGAGGAGTTAACTGAGGTGAGATGACTCTTTTCATTGAGTTAAACATTAAATTTGATTTAATGAGCTCAAATTCAATTTATCTGAGTCTTAAAAATAGGATTCCGGCTCAATTAATTCAAGTTAGGGGCATGAAGTTCAATTGTGTGCAGCATGTTCATAAATTTTAGGAGCCTATGTTGAGTTAACTTCAGTTATAGCAATTTAATTTAGTTAAATTGAGTTATCGTGAGTTTAACTAGTTACAACTGTTAGAGAAAGTAGGGAAAGGTCAAGTTGTGTAGTGTAACTTCAATCACACTCAGAGATCATCTAGATAACTAATCAATCAATGCAAATCAGCCCATGCATGCATATAAATTTAATTCCCTAGTTTTGGTGGAGTTTCCAAGGCAATGTACAATTAATTATATACTAGATTGAGTGTATAATTCATAGTATTGGTAAGAGGATCAACCCAAAGGAATTGCACAAATAAATACAGAAAATTCCTATTTAATAGGGGCCAATTTTGTGGAGGAACAAAGCAAGGAAATATGTACTTGGGCAAGAAGGAATTTGGTTAAGTATTGAATGCAGCTTGCTTGTGAAGAAATGAGATAGTTTATACTCGTCGAGAGATTGCTCAGGCTTGAGCAAGGATTGTATTTCTTCTCTATTTTTCGACAAATGAAATACAAATAGGAAGGGGTTTTGAGCAGTTTCTTTCCCCTAGATAAATTCTCATGTATGTGTGTTAAATCGTGACACATGCTTTTGATATAACTTCTCAATCATGAATTGCTTTCTGTAGATGAGTACAGTATATTTGAGTCTTATGTTTTATAACATTACATGAGCGATATTGAATCTACAATTAATTTCTACATTGCCTCCATGTTAAGTAGCAAAAAAACTCCACACCTCCATCATACTAAGAAACACACCATTGAAATTTTTTAACCACCATGCGCTGAGAGAAATATAAATTTTGATTCCTCTTAGTGCATAACAGAGCGAGAGTTAATGTGGATCAACAATAGTTCTTAAGACGCCACTTTTCAACTCCATGTTAAGCATTTTTGTGTATTCCATTTCTCTCATTGTGAGCATCACATCATTGAAATGTTTTACCCATTATGTGCCAACAATGATCAAATTCTTAGAAATAAAAATATTTCCTCTATGACCATATGATAGATCAAAAATTAAAATGCAAACAATTTTCATGCATGTGACCATATGATAGATCAAAAATTAAAATGAATTTGCATTGATCCAAAACATGGGACTTCTCAACTCCTTATTAGAATAGATGACATTCAATTTTTTTAAACACAAGATATTTTTAACTTTCAAAGGCTATAAAAAGATGGCACTAAAATATTTTAATGAACATTAAAATATTTGATTTATAATTAACATATATATACATAAACATAGCTAATAATATTTTTTTTACAAAGGAAAATGTGAATTATTTCATATTTAATGATTTTAAAATATTTTTCTAAGTATTGTGATGAAATATTGTACTTATAATATAAAAAAGAAATTTTACTTTCTTTTAATCCTTACTATTTTTCATATATAATCAATATAAAAATATATTATTTAGAGTAAGTAATCAACTATTTTATTTACAACATACAAATATTCTCTATTATTAATCTTTTAAAATATTAACTCATAACATATTAAAGAAAAAGTTAGAAAAAGAAACACAAATTACAACCACGTATCCAATCTGTTAAAAATTTTAATTGTACTCACTATTTCTAATTTGAATATAGAGGCCTCTTGCTCCGGCTTACCCTGCCTCTCTCTAAACTGTTTGGAATATAAACTGCAATTTAATAATAATTTTTTACAATTTACTCAAAACGCAAGCTTTATTAAATCAGTCAAAAAAACTTTCAAATATTTTGGCCGTATAATCCTAATGTGTTGTAAAACGAGATCATTGACGAATAATGCGACTCAATCAAACTTGCGAATATTTGAAATTTATTTAACAATTTGTTAGAATTTGATGGCTATGGTTTTATTAATGCGATTGAATATTATATACTCACTATTTAAATCTAAATCTAACCATAGACATATATTGTCCAATAACATTAATGAAACTACTCTAATCCAGAGAAATATGTATCCCTGAGTTTGGTAACTATGATTTGAAAAAGTCCAACACTAACCACACGCACGCCAAGGTGAGAATTCCAATGCTGATGCCCCATAATATGTAAAGTTATTTCAAGCTCTTGTTTATCCGCGTGAATTTAAAAAGGAAAAATAGTACTTTGTATTCCGCGTGCCTTTGGTCAAACTTGTATCAGCATTCATGAGAAATTTCTTGAGGTTTTCCATCTCGTCAAAAATGTGGTGGAGTATGAAGATAGCGCAACAGCGTTGGTATTTCACACCACCCCTTTCCCATTCCCATTAAAGAAATATGAGATATCGTACGTTGCATAGCACTAATGACTGCGGTGTCATAAATTATCCAATGCAAGTCCAACATATAATTTTGTTTATATATGTTGAAGTTAACTTGCTAAACACATAAAGTGTTCAAGACAAGCATATTAAGTAATTTTTATATGTTAAAGCCAACTTGCCCACATCAACTTTTCTAAAATAATATCATCAATTTTATTTTAATATATTAATGTTTCCTCTTTTATTATGTTTTTTGTTTTCTCTTTATGTTGTGTTTTTGGTTGTTTTGGTTTTCTAATTTTTATCACTCTTTTCCTTTTCTTAATATGTTTTTCCCGTCTCATTGATTTTTTATTTTTATTTTATTATACTTTATCTAAGATGGTTATCAAGATGGATACTTGTGATACGTATTAAAACATAAAATTAATTCTGAAAAACATTTTTGACTAAGTAAATTTAAAGATTAAGATAATTATAAATCTATCAAAGATTGATAAAATAATTATCCGATTTTAAAATCCATCTTCAACATAGTATCAAAAAGTTTGATTTTGTATGAAAATTATAAAAGAAAAAGTTAAGATGAAATGATAACTTTAGTAATTATATTATTGTAAAAACACAATTTTAATTAAAAATGTTAGAAATCAAAGTGACATGAAACAACAACATGCTAACTATAATAGCTAATCTAAAAAATAAACACTTTAAGGGTATATAGTTCATTTATTGCCAATGTTGAAGTTGAATATTGATATTTTACCATAAAAAAAGAGATGAACAAGATTCTTAAACTCAAACATGAACTTAAAACAATGTCTACAACATGTGTAAGCTAATGATAATCTCTCATGATGGGATAGTGCCAAGGTAAACATAGAAAAATAACAATCTATTAATTTAGATAGACAATTCAAGATATTTCAAGATGAATGGTGTAAGAATATAATATCTAGGATATCAAATTAACTTATGAAATATACAATTATTTATAATAATAAAATTGTATGATTATGATTGGTTTTTATAGTGTACATTTTTAAAGAACATATTTTTTTGTGTACAATCATTTTCTCAAAAAATTTAATAATTTTTTTAAATAATTATGAAGGCCTTTATACTATGAAATTTTCTTTAAATAAATAAATCCATAACAAATAATAGCCTTGCTTTAATTTTTACACAATACTTCTTTTTATCTAATATATGGCTATCCTTACATTTTAGAAAAAGTACCTTGAAATTATTATTGCTTCTTTTGTTCTTCAAATAATCTATTTGAATAAACAAATATAATCATCAAAGAAGAATAAGTTCAGAAGTAGGCCAAATGAGGTTGTATTTTAATTCATCAAGCATCATTTGATATTTTTGTGATCATTTTATTTCTTTCAATATAAAGCCCATTAGTGCTTGATCACATTTAGGAGTTGGTGCAATGCTCTTGATTTAGAGGGAGAAATCAACTAATCATTGACTTAAATAGTTGGGAAACTCCTTTTTCAGCATAATATCACTTATAATATGTTTAAACTCCATTTATGAGGACATTGATATTATTAGGTTTGTATAACATTAAGAAATTTCCACCTTCTTGAATAATCTAACGTCCTCCAAGATAAAATCAATTAAAGGACTTGTAACTAAGTTGGCCTTAGTGGAATTTAGTGTATGGTGTAATTGGGCTTCACAATAGTCTTATCCATTTACCACATTACTTATATATCATAGAACACACCCTTTATGTTAAATTCCTATTATAGTTTACTTCATTGTCATCAAGCCTAAATAGTTTCATTTAGAGATTCATGGTCATTAAGCCTAACTACCTTTATTTAAGGCTTCATGGTCATCAAGCCTAATTAACTATTTAAAACCTATGTCTGTTTTCTTCCTCCCTTGACAATGTAGGGGTATTAAGACGAATCCTGATTGTGTAAAGTATACTAAGCTTTATATTCCCAATCAATAGCTTGTTCAAAACCTTTTTTAGGGCCAAAGACCCTTAATTTCCTCTCCACGTCATGTTATAGGCTTTGGCTCCCATATGTGCAGTGAAAAAAAAACTTCTAATGGCACCAACATCATACAAAGAGACCACATATACTTTATAGAGGATTTATGTGGTTGGTCAAGAACTTATTCATGGAAATTGAACTCATGAAGCTTCATTTCTAGTCTAAGATTATTTTCATGCCATATCCATGTTAGACACATTCAAGCACACTTACATTATACAAAAATTTGTAAAGCCACTAAATATATGTTACATATATCTTGTTCATTGTTCAAGGAATGCTACATGGATCCTTATGGTAAGAATACACCTATGCTCCTTTATTAACCATGTCAAAGACCCCAAGTGCACTATGTCGTGCACAAAACCTCATAATGACATTCATGTTCAACAAAAAAGGTGGAGACCCATGTGTGGTGAAAAAAGTACACAAATGGTGCTCATTTTCAATCTAGAGGTTAGTGATCTGTCAGACATGATTCACATGGTTGTTGATGGTATTGTTCATGGCTAGCACATTGAAGAAGATTGACTTAAGGCTTGATTCCCTTGTTTTCCTCTCATGAGCATGGTAGAGGTTCGAAGGCCCATTCTTATTGTGTAAAACATATGAATGATGGGCATATTCCTATTCATAGGACTTATTCATGGCCATTGAGCATGAGAAGGATTTTCTTAGATACTCAAGCCCCAATTTTCCTCCCTTGGCCATGTTATAGGACCTTAATTGCATACGTGATGCAAAAGAACTCCTAATAGTTCCCGTATCCACTTAAAGGCCATAGATCCCTGTAAATACAATCTATGTGGTGATATAGGTTACAAGACCCATTTTTATTCCCTTTATAATGGTATATCCCTTCAAACTCCATTTTATAATGTAATACATAGTAATGGTGCAATAATCCCCATAAAATGCCAAAACATGTTAATGATATGAAAGATACATTTAAAAGTCAAATATCTTTGAGAGGATTTGTGTGGTAATTTGAGACCTTATTCATGTGTATTAACATCTGGAAAATTTGGACCCATGGTCCTTATTTTCCTCCCTTAACTATAACATAAGTTGAATGAGCATTTTTTATAATACAAAACATGCTATTGAATTCAAAAATGAGATTTTGTCACGACTATTTTAAAACCATTTTGCTCACCATTAAATTCAAAAAATCAGTTTTAAAGTTTTAGCTTTTTCCTACCACCTTAATATAACATAGTCATAAATACCTCTTTTTATTATTCAAAACATGCATATATTAATAATCATACAAACTTTGTTCATAAACATTAAAAACTATATATATGATTTATTCTTGATTCTTATATTATTACCATTACATTATATAAAATAAAAATAAAAATTAATCTTAATTGTTAGTATTATATCATGTAAAAACATAAATATAGATTTATAGCAAAAAAATAAATTTATTAATCTATAAAACAACCACCTACCACATTTTCAATAAAGACAAATATATATTTAGAAATATAAAAAAGGGAGAAAACCCTATGAGGACATATAAATTTAAAACAAAAGTCCCATCACTCGAAACCATAGTCGGAATTCTTTAAAATAAACGACGTGGGTGTCCTTGCTTCTCCCAAGACCGAAGGGCATTATAAAGGAGGATGAGATTCAAATTTTTTAGGGGAAGACATGCTGCGATTGCACTCTGCATGTGTCATTTTGAGGAATATTATGTGACCCATTGTATAGTTGTTAATGGATATTGATTAATTAAAAAATCTTATATTAAGAAATATTATATGAAATGAGTTATAGTTTTTTTGGACATGTGGTATTTATAAATCATAATGTTAATCATGATATTATAACAATTTTTTAAGTAAATCTCCATAATTAAAAGTTTTGTTCCAACATTTTCTAAATCTACATATTTAACTTATATATTAATAAACTTATTATTATTATTATTACTATTATTAAGAATAAATAGATAATTTTGTTGTTTTATTTTTATTTTATCCATATGAAAAATATCATGTAATAAATATTTGAATAATATAATGGGTGAATGACTATTGATATTTAACCACCATTTAACATGATTAAACTAATGGTAAATGAATATTGAAAAGAACTAATTATAATTATGAATTTATTATTATTATTTAAGAAAAAATCACTTAAAATAATTAATTAATTAACATAAAATAGTAGTATGTGGGGTCTTGGTTAAACAGTGATGAGGCAGACTGTTATAGCACTCATCACAGGTTCAATTCCCTTCCCCAATTGAAGTGATGTATTTGGACATTTTGATTAAAAAAATTAAAAAAAATAAAAAACACTCCTAAACTTACACAATAAAAATTAAAAAAATAAACATTAAATAGTAAATTTTCACTTAAAATAATCTATTCATTATTTTTTAACATATAATTAAAAAAATTCAATTACTCTAACTTCACTCTAGCTTCTTTTAAAAAATTCAATTACTCTAACTTCAGTCTAGCTCCTTAATAACATTTAAGATGAAATCTAATATTTAAATTATTAAATTCTAAAGCAATCCTGGGATAAAAGAAATATCTAAAATAAAATAGCAAAATATTTACAGCTGATATGTGAAAAAGCACAAATGCCAACAATCTCTGCATTCAGTTTTATACATAAAAAGGGTAAACATGCATAGCGTACCTATAATGGAAAGAATTCATTATAAAAACTTTACTAAACGATTACATAATGAGGATATATATATATATAAGAAGTCATTATAAAACTTTTACTAAAAGATTACATAATGAAGATATATGTTAATGTGGTAGCTCACTGTGCGAGCCAATTTACAGAAGGTATCGCGCCTTCTATTTTATTTAGAGGAGGATTAGTCCCTAGTTTCATCATTCTTTATAAACGCTCCATGGCAACGTCCAGGTGGAGTTGGAACATGTTGGTTGCATTGAGAATTGGGTGGAGAGTGTTCACGGGAAGAATAAACATTTGCGGAAGAAAGAGTTGGAGCATCTGGGTTGCGCAGCCGTGCGGGTCGAGCAGCAGCCACTAGTATTGGGACTTCCTTGCACAACAATGTAGCCATAAGTAAGGTGAAAGCAGACGAACCTTAATTTCTAAAGTCATCAGTATCTCAATTTATTTTGTTATTTCCCTGTGTAAATTCTCAAGTCAAAACTGTATCTATACTAACATGCAAAATCGTGGTCGTAGCAGTGATGAAAAATGCTGAACCAAAGTCAAAACTGAAACTATACTAACACGTAAAATCGAGTTCTCAGTGGTGATGAAAAACCCTAAGAGAAGCAATATTCATCTGAATTTATTTCGATCTTTTCATCCTTAATTTTTAATGTAAAATTAAATGTATAGAAACATGCTAGACCTTGTTGTCAGTCGTGATGAAAAACGCTTACCTGCATTAGTAATGTTCATAGAGCTGTTAGAATGGCCAGGGGATATTGCTATTTGAAAGATTCCAACACTAAGCAGCAACGCCAAGATGAGATTTCCAACGCTTCCAAACTGATTCGCCATGATATCTATTATTTCAATCTCTCTTGTTTTGCACAGCGGTGATAGCCCTGTGAGAGGGTGAATTTAAATGGAAAAATAGCATTGTGTATTACGGATGTCTTTGAGAAATTTCCATGAAATTTCATTGTGTCCTCTGTGGGGTCAAAAATCTATCTAGGGATTATAGCTTTAAAGCATTTGTATTGCGTGCCCTCCGTTGCATGGTCCATTTTGCATGTCTACAAGCCATTAAGTGGCCACATGGGAAGACATAAAAAAGGTGGTCGTTGATAAAAAATCCAATACAAATCCTTTGAAGCATTTGCCTTCCCTGACCTCGTTGCATGGCCCATTTTACATGCCACTAAGGCATTAAGGGAACGCATGGGTAGATAAAAAAATGGGTGTTTGTTGATAAATTGTCCAATGCAATTCTTATATATGTTAACTATATCAATAAACGTGCAATGTGTCCACATAGAGTGTTCAGCACAAGCGCATGAAGTAATTTTTTAATGTTAAAGTCCAACTTGCATGCAGTAATGGACAAAACAGAAAGTCTTCCGTAGAAGCCCATCAAGTAATGTTTATATGTTAAAGTCTAACTTGCATGCACCCATGTACAAAACGACAAGGAAAATTCCCCAAAAAATATATATAATCTTCAATCCATGCATATAAGTTGAGAGTGACAGGTCACTGTGTTGTAATAATAGGAATTTGGTTCACATGAGCTATTGTTGTAATAATGAGGAATTTGGTGACAGGTCATTAATGTTTTTTCACGTGAGCTATTTTTGTGATGTAATAGTATAATCATGTATTGAATTGAGTTCTTGTTATTCAAATTTAAGTATTTTTTAATGTGGTTCTTATAAATACTTATCGAGTTAATGGCATATGCACAATTTTCTCTATTAAATTAAAAATCATGAAAAAAAAAAATGTGATATATTAATGCATATTAGTTGTAGATTTAATTTTCATCCATTCGCCTTATTACAGGACATTTAGTCACATCCCATCAAATATCCTTGAAACCATATCAATCAACACCCTTTGACATTGTGTATTCATTCCCTACAAATCCAAGAGAATCCTCTCTCAAAAGTTCCAAAAATTATGCGTTAAACAACTCAAATCCTAATTTTTAGCCCCATTGCACTTAGCCTTCATGAAAACTACACTGTTGCAAGTTGTACACTACAATTCCACTAACCAACTCATTTTTCTTTCACTAAAAGTGCAATGGCATCTAGTATTTGTTAAAATAAAATATAATTTCGAATATTCTCTTTCTAAAGCCTTCCCAAATTATTTTAACTATTTAATATTGGATTGGATCTGGAACTCCTACCCTTGAGGTATTTTTTCATATCCCTAGAACTTATCCTCTCTCCAATTTGGATCTACATCCTAGAAGGGTAAATCCAAACTTCCTCCCTTACCCTAAAAATTAATTGTCTCTCATAGAGTCTAGGTTGGCTTTTGGAGACTCTTATTTATGTCCTCGTGCTACTTCTTTGTGCCTAGGGATCCATTATCCATCCATGCACTTGAGCTGTGATTGAAGGATCACTTTGTAGCAAAGGAAGGACTAGATAGTTCGGATACATCTACAAGGTCAAGATCTGAAAGTGTTGTATCTTCTCCTACACTCATTAATACAAAAATTGTTTCCTTTTGTATATCTATGTCTCATTTAATGCATATGTAGAACAAAACCTTCTTGAATCATTTTTTAGAGATGTTAGTATATGCTATTTGTATATTTTGGTTCTCTTTCCTATTTTAGTTGTTTTGAAAGTTCCACTTTTATCAATTGGAGTTGGAGCTAGAGCATACAAGTAAGGAGAGGACAAGATATTAATTTGGATTCTAAGTAATTATTTCTTCCATATTCCATACTTGATGACCACAATAGGGAACGAGATGTTCCCTTAGTGGTTTCCATTTCCTAGTCTCTTATGACCTTTGAAAACAACTCAATTTTATTTGTTGAGATAGTTATTAGTATTAGGAATGTATAATTCTGAGCTTCGTAGGGCTCCTTTTCACCTTTTGAGGAAAATCAACCCTAGTGCACTTTTTGTTCCGATACAGAGTGACCGAGCGCACTTTTCTCTCTCTTTAAGTGTGATGAATCACATTGGTTATCATATATAGCCTATGATGAACCTGCAGGATGCAAGAATTTGCATTGTTATGTGCTACTATAAGATTTGTTTTGATTCCAGTGATTTTTCCCGAGTCTCTAAACTTGTCAATGTCTATGTAAAGTCAAAAATCTGTTTAAATTTTAGTATGATTTCAATTTGGTGAGAATATACTTTTTTTCTTCTTCTTTTCAATTAGTGGTTTTGATCACTTGGCTTGGTTGTTGATTTGATAAAATATTTTTCAATTGCAGTTCCAATTTGTGTGAGTTCTTTAGATTTAATAATCTACTCACATTTCATTTTTTGTTGCATCATTGTTTAAAATTCCTTCCTTCCCTTAGATATATCTTCATTGAGCGAAAAAATATTTCTTTTAATTATAGTAGTTGCATTATAGGAGTTCACATGAATTTATTTTGTGGGCATTGAAACTGCAAATTAAATCAAGATCAAATTTAAGAAGTATTCAATTTACCTAAATAGAATTTGGAACATTAATGACACACCTAGTGTTCTAGGTTATAAGACTTGTTCTGAAGTCGTTAAACGTGGGAGTTTTCGTTACTTGTAATCATTATATCCCAGGGATGGTTGGTTTTCCATGTACATCAGAGAATATCATAATGTTCCTCCACATACTTTCGGGGATATTGGATGGTGCTCCATGTACATATGAGTATATAGGAATGTCGCCATGGAACAATTACGTATTAGAAAACACTACTACGGACTGTACTTCCATGTACCTATGGGTATATTTTAGAATTCCACACTTGTTTGCAATAATTTCATATGTAACCGATACGGCCACCGTGTTAATTGTGATACACTGGACACAACATATGGGAATATTTCCTACAAATATGTACAACAGTATATCGTAGTTCACAGTGACTTGGTAAACCCTTTTTCTTAGTTACCCCTTTTGATTTATTTGTGTTTTAATTTCAAAATTCCATTAATAAACCATGGGAGAACACCTTGAATGCCCCCTTCGTTTACGTATAATGAAAACGTTTCCTCCTCTACCTCCAAAGGCAACACATATTCATTGTAAGAACAAGAAAATGCAAACTATTGAACCTACTACATCGAAATCTACCCCTTCTAGAACCACATGTGATGTGAATCAAACATAATCGTCACTTCCTATTAGTACCAAACCCGAAGTTAAATCTTTGGAAAAGTGTGAGTTTGAAGCAGTTGAAACTAAATCCCTTGAAACATTAGAACCTCGAGTCATAGAACATGAATTTCTAGATTCAAACAATTTACAACTTGAGGTTATACAACTAGAGGAACCACAAATAATTGAACCTACTAATTCAAGAACTTATTCCTCTTTTTCTCCCTCATTATCTCAACCGCAACTTGTGCTTTTGGATCTTCACGGAGAACAACTCCCACCTAGTATTTTTAGCATAGAGGAGATTATTGAAGTGGATTCTCCTAGCCCTGAGACTCTTATTTTCATACCATTAAAAGAGGATTTTACTCCTCTATACCAAGATTTTCCTATCTTTAGCTCTAAGACTCATACAAAACCTCAGTTACATCTAACTCCTCGTTTTAATTCACCTTTAAGCTTTCCTCAAGAAACTCCTCACCATCACATCGTCAATATTACAGGGCCTTGTACTCACTCATGTGTTAAAATGAAGGGGGGTCAAGCAATGGATGATTTGCTAAAATTGTCGCTCTGAAGATCAATGATAGTGGTCAATTATGCTAGCTCCCTAATCAAAACCACATACCATGTTAGCAGAGGATCAATCGAGAGGAATTGCGCAAGAAAATAAGGGAAATTCCTATTTAATATGGACCAAATTCCTAGAGGAACAACGCAAGGAAATAGGGACTTGGGCAAGTAGGAATTTGGTTAAGTTTTGATCGAAGTTGGCTTGTGAAGCAATGAGATAGATTATCATTATGAAGAGGTTGAGACTTGGGCAAGCAGGAATTTGGTTAAGTTTTGATAGAAGCTAGCTTGTGGAGCAATGAGATAGATTATACTTATGGAGAGGTTTCTTAGGCTTGCGCAAGCATTGCATTTCTCCTATATTTTCTAACTAATGAGATACAGATAGGAAGGGGTTTTGAGAAATTGCTTTCCTCTAGATAAATGATGCTAGTGTATGTGTGTTAAATCATGATGCATGTTTTTGATATAGATTCTCAATTGTGAATTGATTTTCGCATAATAGTATAGTAGATTTGAATCTTATATCTTAGAACATTACATGAGTAGTATTGAATCTACAATTAATTTCTAAATGGTGTCAAAGCAAGATTCACATTAAAACCATTCATTGAATTCCTCAACACTTATACAATGAAAATACAAAGCTACATCAAAAAATAAAAATACAAAGCTACATCAGAAAATACCTATACAATGAAAATACAAAGCTACATCAGAAAATAAAACGGCAAAAATTGAATGTATGTAACTTGACTCCTGTAATCATTCTGTGAACCTTGCCTTGACCAGAAAAATTTCATCGATGGTCTGACAGATAAAATAATCATATGAAATACCTTCGGATAGCCTTCGATGTATGGCAGATTTCAATCTTCTTCGAGTTGCAAACCGGAACCTCAATAACAGTAGAAGCAAACCATCAGCAACACTTATAATTAATGGTATTTTGTTTGAAGATTTGTTGTTCGACACTATTACTGTATGGTGTGTCTGATTCCGTCCTGTTTCAGCTGCCGACGTATTAGTTGGCACTGGCGCTTTTGCAGGGGATGGGAGAAGCACACTCGAATTAAAGAAAGGAGAAATTTCCTTAATTCAGTCCTCGACCAAGCAAGTGATGACCTTGAATCCAATCTTTTCTTTCTGCCCAGGGCAAATGCAATCTGAAGAAAGTTGTACAGAAAAACAGGGGTTAACTCCTAGTCTCGAAAGGTGTTCATGGTCAAACTTGGTTGGTGAAGCAGGAGAAATAGGGTTGATAAAAATTTTACACGTGTGGAATTCGGGTGATGATTTGCTTCGCTAAATAGTGTTTGCCAAGCCATCTTCATAAAGAATTCGGGCGATGATTGGCTGAGCTAAACCGTGTTTGCCAAGCTAACTTCATAAACAAAACGCCTTCCGCCTAATTATATATAAGGAGTCAAACCAAGCCACTTAAAATCCCATTTCACAAGATTCTTAGCTATTCTTTCATATGCACATCAATTCCATGTATTCCATACATCTTTCTCTCTGAGACAAGAAAGTCTACTAAATTGACTGTAGTTGAGCACTGTTGCAAGCTCAATTAATCTACTTGAATTCCATTACTTTACCAGATATGATTATCATGGCTGAAAAGCATGTATAGTATTGCACCACAAATCTTGGCCGATCTATGGAAGAATTAATCGAAGAAGGTGCTGTTAAAAAGCAGCACGATAATTGAACTGATCAAGAGCAAGATTTGTTTCTGTCCCGATCTCCCAATCTTCATGAATGTGTTGCAGCCAATCCTGTTATCATTTTCCTTGATACTCTCAAGCTTCGGTCTCCAACATTTGGCTCTGCACTTGACCAACTGGACATAGTCTTTCTGCAATTCGGGAGTATTCAACAGTCTACACTCGTCATCTGCGGAATCCCCGTCCACTGAACGCCCGCGTTTATCAGCATTAAGCCTTACGTATTCAATAAGGTTTGAAATAAACTCTGGAGAGACTCTGATCCGAAGCCCTCCGTCCACATCGCTCTTCTGCATCTCAAACGGCTGGCAGTGAAGGGACGCGCGTTCAATACTGCGAAGTGGGGCCGATAGACGAGAAGTGGGCGTAGTTGGAACATTCTGGGTTGGCGGCGATATTAGTGATGCCAGCGACAAGAGAGTCAAGGGAGAGTGAAAGAAGTGTTGGGGCAGAATGAAGTAGTTGTTTCACATCTCCAGTTGGTCGTCTGGAGAATGGACTGGCGTTTTCTGCCCTATGTTCAGAGACCCAGAATGACAGACTAAATGTTCAGGGAATTCCTCAACTATCTGGGCCACCCTGAGGCGTTTATGAAGGATCTGAACCATACCGTCAGACTGAACAAGCTGGATGATTTCCTTGATATTGTCGACCGTGAGGCAGCAGATATGGTTGCCCATACTTAATTTGGTTTCTTATCAGCGAGCGGAACATGGAGATGATGGAAGGACAGAACGCAGAAGTGTGTTATGGAAACTGAAAGATCAGTAGAGTTGTTGTATATCAATTTATTTTGATCTTTCCCCGTCTAAATTCTAAAGTCAAAACTGTATCTATAATAACATGCAAAATCGTGGTCCTAGCTGTGATGAAAAACGCTGAACCAAAGTAAAAACTGAAAGTATACTAACACGTAAAATCCTGTTCTAAGCGGTGATGAAAAACCCTAAGATAAGCAAGATTCATGTGAATTTATTTCGATCTTTTCATCGTTAATTTCTAATGTAAAATTAAATCTATAGAAACTTGCTAGACCTTGTTGTCAGTGGTGATGAAAAACGCTTACCTGCATTAGTAATGTTCATAGAGCTGTTGGAATGGCCAGGGGGTATTGCTATTTGAAAGATTCCAACATTAAGCAGCAACGCCAAGATGAGATTTCCAACGCTTCGAAACAGATTCGCCATGATATCTAAAGTTATTTCAATCTCTCTTGTTTTGCACGGCGGTGATAGCCGTGTGAGAGGGTGAATTTAAATGGAAAAATAGCATTGTGTATTACGGATGTCTTTGAGAAATTTCCATGAAATTTCATTGTGTCTTCTGTGGGGTCAAAAATCTATCTAGGATTATAGCTTTAAAGCATTTGTATTGCGTGCCCTCCGTTGCATGGCCCATTTTGCATGTCTACAAGCCATTAAGTGGCCACATGGGAAGACATAAAAAAGGTGGTCGTTGATAAAAATCCAATACAAATCCTTTGAAGCATTTGCCTTCCCTGACCTCGTGGCATGGCCCATTTTACATGCCACTAAGGCATTAAGGGAACGCATGGGTAGATAAAAAAATGGGTGTTTGTTGATAAATTGTCCAATGCAATTCTTATATATGTTAACTGTATCAACAAACGTGCAATGTGTCCACATAGAGTGTTCAGCACAAGCGCATGAAGTAATTTTTAATGTTAAGGTCCAACTTGCATGCCGTAATGGACAAAATAGAAAGGCTTCCGCCCGTCAAGTCTAATTTGCATGCACCCATGTATAAAACGACAAGGAAAATTCCCCAAAATAGATATATAATCTTCAATCCATGCATATAAGTTGAGAGTGACAGGTCACTTTGTTGTAATAATAGGAGTTTGGTTTTCACTTGTAATTACCAGGAAATTCTAGAATCCAAATTATATAAGAAAATCCAATGGAACATCTAATCATTTTATTTTGTTTTTTAAATTTCCAAATAAAACAATAAGGAAATGCGCTAGCAATATGAAAAAAGTGAAGTTTATTTTAATTGATTTTGTAGAATATACCACCAATCCCATAACTCGTCATAATCAACCTTACAAGTTTCTAGATGAATAAAGTCGAAGATAGCTACATAGAATCAGATTTCGCATAAGGAGCAAGGGGCCTATTAGAATCATCGAGTACGTTCCCATGCTGAATGCTTCACCTTGTGATTGCTATTATGTTATGAGAGGGGATGCATCTGGGATTTCTCTCATGGCTTTTACAAATGGAACCTTTTCCAATATGTAATTTGAACTCATTCTTCTTTGGCTTAGTTATCAAATCGATAATTCCTCGCTTATGTGGTTGTGAATTAATTAACGTGCAAATGTGACATGAATTAGGCATCACCAATTATCGACTTGGTTGGAAAGAAAATAAATTACTAAACATGTTTTTGTTACATAAGGAACCATTTATACACTAAATGTAATATAGGAGATGATATAATTTGTTGAAATGTGAATAAGAAATGGCATCCGAAGGAGGCCTCTTTTCTCATTTAATTTTCTCTTAATTCAATTGGAAGAGAAATTGTAATTTAATATCATAACAACTTGTATTAGTTAATTAAGTTAGAATGATTGAGTTAGCTTAGGAAATTATAGTTGAGGGTCAAAGAGGAGGCTTGTAGAGTGATTCAATGATTTAAGGGGGTACAGTTAGAGTTATTCATGAGTTGTAATTAGTGAACTCAATTAATCGAGTTAAAATCAATTTAACTAGTTCTGAGTGTGTGGTGAGCTAGAGATATGTCTAGTGAATTAAATCTCGTTGAATTCACAATGAGTGATCAATCAGTTAACTGATAATTTACTATAAATAGTTGTTGCATGTCAGTTCTAAGGAAGACCTAGTTGAGATAGAGGTTAAAACGATGATACCTATCAGTTGTATAATTAGAAAAATGTACAAGTTAGTTATAGCATTAGTTGGAGGCCTAGGAAGCATTGCACAATCAAGGCTAGGGATTTTCCTATTTAATAGGGGCTTAATTCCTCCAAGAATGCGCGAGAAAGGTAGGCTGAGAAGAGGTTGAGAATTGGCTAAGTATTTGTCCGATTGTGCCTAGATCAGTGTGAGACAGTTGACAGAGTGCAAGAGTTTCTCTTGAAAGAGAAAACACTGTATTGTTTCACAATCATTGAACTTATACAATATATAGATAGCGGGGTTTTAGGAAGTTTGCTTTTCCCTTATACATCTTCTGTTGTGCGATTAATTTACTTATTTCTCTTGCTTATATGTGATTGTGCGATTGTATTTTGTTTTCCGCAAATTTGTAGATTTAAGGATTCAATATCTTGTTTTAGTATATGTTAAGATCGGATTAAATCCAATTGGTATAATTTATGCATGGTATCAGAGTGCCATAAATCAAAATACAAGAGAAGAAATTGAGTTTGTGTTGAACATGTATTCAAATTTGCAAATTCATTCTTTACTACCAACAGCTGATCAAGATGTCTTTCAATGGCTTGAGACTCGAATATGCACTCGAGGGAAATTCAAATTATATTGCATGGAAGCACATGATGGAGGCAGCGTTGGAGGAAAACAGACTGAAGGGATTCATTGACACTAGTATTCCCGAGCCCACTATGACCTATGCTCAACAACATGATGCATGGAAGAAGAATGTGACAAAGGCGAAAAGGATATTATTAGAGGGAGCTCGAGATCACATTGTCTCCAGTCTCCATGGGAAATCGACTCCATTTGCTATGTGGAAGGCCTTGACATATCTATTTCAAAGCAAAAATGACCACAAGAAGATGACAGTGAAATAAAAGGTCAGGAAGATCAAAATGGAGAAAGGAAAGATGATCCAGAAATACTTGACCAAGTTTACTCAACATCGAGATGACCTTGGAAGTGTTGGGATCAGTATTTCTGATGAAAATTTGGTGAGACTAACACTTCTAGGCCTTCCAAAGAGCTGGCATAGCTACGAGGACTCTGTGAATGGGAGGGAGCAACTACCAAAGTGGGAGTGACTGTGATTCGACTTTGTATAATAAGAGTTTTGACGGAGCACCAGAGATGGATCCTCATCAAATACTAATGATGAGGAGAACTATGCCTTGGCTAGAAAGGAAAATAAAGGAAAAGGGAAGGCATCCCAATCCAAATCCAAGTCCGGAAAGGCACACACAATGAAAAATCCAAATCCAATACATTAATACATCCCACAACTATCGCTAGATAGGAAGAAGCTAGAGCCACCTGTAGAGGTTGGTATATTTTTGGGGTACATTAATACACCACACAACTATCGGGTGTATTTTCTAGCACACACGATGGCAGTGGTAAAAAGAGATGTGAAATTTGATGAAGAGAAAGCCATGTGATTGTCCCTTGAGAGGGAGCTTGAGTTTCATATAGTTGAGGAGTTCTTGGCTCCAAAGGATGAACCTCAGGATGTGGAGTAGCCACAAGTAGAGGAACATAGAGTGGTAGAATCCACTCATGCAAAGCTATCCACCAGAGATGGAAGGAAGCATGTGAGAGAGGCTGATAGATTGATGCTAGATGCGAGAGAGAATGTGGGAGCACCAACATCACATCATAGCAGGAGAAGGTTCCCAGAGAGGTACACTGGATGCATGGCTCTTATGAGCGAATTTAATGCGATATAGCCATCCTATTTTGAGGACGCAGAGCAACGACCAATATGCATTGATGCCATGGTTGAGGATTATGACTCCATTATTAGAAACAATGCATGAAAAGTTGTTCTAAGACCAATGGGGAAGTCATTTGTAGGATCCAGGTGGGTCTATAAGGTGAAGTGGGCAACAGATGGGAGTGTGGAGAAACACAAAGCCATATTTGTGGCCAGAGGGTTCTCTTAGGTGGAGAAGATTAACTATGATGAGACTTTTGCATGAGTCGCAAGGTACTCATCGATTATATCCATCCTTGCACTCTTAATATAGATGGGATGAAAGATACATCATATGGATATAAATAAAGAATTTCTCAATGGAGTTATTGAGGAATAAGTGTACACTGAGTATCCGAAAGGTTTTGAGAGCTTAGAGAGGAAATCGCATGTGTGCAGACTCAAGAGAGAATTGTATGGGCTGAGGAAAGCACCTCGTGCTTGTTACACCAAGATTAATAGCTATTTCACCTGGTTGGGCTAGACCAAGAGTGAAGCGGATGTGAACCTATACTGTATTTTAGCTGATTGTAAAATTTTGATTATTGTGATTTATTTCGATGATCTGATACTAATAGGTGATGAGCAACTCATAAATTCTTGCAAAGATGATATTGTAAGAGAACTTGAGATGAAGGACATGGGGCTCTTACACTATTTCCTTGGATTGGAAATATGGCAAAGAGATGGGGAGCTATTTGTATCTCAGGGAAAGTATGTGAAGGAGGCTTTGAGGAAGTTCCACATGGAGGGAAGCAAACTCATGGAGACTCCCCTTGTAGGAAACTGGAGTAAGGAGGATGTTACTTCAACCGAAGTAGTGGATGCTATTATTTATAGGAAGCTTATGGGTTCACTTATGTATATGGTGAACACACCACCAGACATATGCTACATAGTTAACTAGATGAATGAAGCTATGGTTAATCCAAACAAGCTACTTTTGAAGGAAGGGAAGCATGTATTGAGATACCCTATGGGCATTACATAGTATGGATCTAGTACAAATGGGCAGAGGGAGTGAAGCTGCAAGGATTCATCGATGCATATTGGGTAGGGAGTCCACCTGACATGAAGAGCACATGAGGAGGCATATCCAACATAGGATCAACAACAGTTTCTTTGTACAACTAGAAAAAAAGATCCGTTGCATTTAGTTCAACAGAGGCTGAGTACATGGTGGCCAGTCAGGAAACATGCGAGGAAATATAGATGAGGAAGATACTTGTTGGTTTGTTCGCTCAACACATGGATCTGACATTGATACATTGTGATAACCAAAGTTTCATCAAACCCTCAGTTAGTCCAATATTCCATGATATGTTCAAGCATATTGATATCCAATATCACCATCTCAAATATTGTGTTCAGAGGAGGATTATGTCATTCGAGTACATTCCCATGGAGGAGCAAGATGCATACATCTTGATGAAGGTGCCAGCAGTTAGAAAATTCAAATACCACAGAGACAAGATCAGGGTAGCAGATAATCCCTTTCTTATTGAGAGGTAGCGTTGAAACGGAAACAAGAAATGGAACCCAAAGGGGTTTCTGATTTAATTTTCCTTTAATTAAATTGGAAGACAAATTGTAATTTCATCTCATAACAACTTGTATTAGTTAAATAAGTCAAAATGAATGAGCTAGAGGACTCATGTAGAGTGATTCCATGATTCAAGGGGGTCTAGTTACAGTTATTCATGAGTTGTAATCATTTAACTCCACTAGTTGAGTTAAATTCAGTTTAATTAGTTCTAACTAAGTGATGAACTAGAGATAGGTCTAGTGAATTAAATATGATTTAATTTACAATTAGTGACCAATAAACTAACTGATAATTCACTATAAATAGCTATTTGCATGTCATTTCTAAGGAAGAGCCAGTTGAGATAGAGTTTAAAGAGATGATAACTATCAGTTGTATAATTAGAAAATTGCACAGGTCAGTTATAGAGTGAGTTGGAGGCCTAGGAAGGATTGTACAATTAAGGAAAGGGATTTTCCTATTTGAAAGGGGCTTAGTTCCTCCAAGAATGTGTGAGCAAGGTAGGTTTAGCAGAGGCTGAGAATTGGCTAAGTATTTGTCATATTTTTCGTAGATCAGTGTGATACATTTGGGAGAGTGTAGGAGTTTCTCTTAAGAGATAAAGCATTGTATTATTTCATCATCATTGAATTTATACAATATACTGATAGCGAGGTTGTAGGCATTGTGTTTTCCCCATATACATCTTGTGTTGTGAGATTGATTTACTTATTTCTCTTGCTTATATTTGATTGTGCGATCTTGTTTTGTTTCTGAATATTTGTAGAAGGATTCAATATCTTGTTTTAGTATGTCACAAGATCAGATTGAATCCCATTAGTATAATTTCTACATAGTTTAATATATTTTATTCTTCAGGGATTTCATGATCTATTTATCCTTGCTTTATATTTCTGCATATTTGTTGGCATGTGTATACTATAGGTTGTAAATGCTAATGGCTTGGTCCTCCATCTCCACCTAAGTATTTAGTTAATTAGTGTAATCCAAGAAGGGTTATTCCTTAATAGATTACATGTCTCTTCTCTCTAGGGCTCACTACCTCTATTTCCCCTTTTCTATTCCTCCTCCTTAAAACTTAAATTTTATGTACGGGTATGTTCAGATTAATTAGGGCCAACATACTCACTCATGATTAAAATTTCATTGTGTTAATAGGCATTTTTGTCTGCATGACCGTTTAGGACACATCATTTCAGGATCTCCAACCTATGTCATGGAGTGTGGCATTTAGGGAATCCTTGTCCTATAAAAATTTGGAGGTTTTCATATCCTTATTAGGGATTGTTCATAATTTAGGCAAGAAATTGAAAAATTAGCAACCAAGATTAATGGACTTGAATGTCACTAGGAGGATATCTGTTAGGTCCCTATGATGCTATTATAAACCCATTTTTGTTATTATTAGTGTATCCCCCTTATTGTATTGTTCTCCCCATGTAGCCCCCATATTGTTATTGTTGTGCCCCATAGAAGCCCAATATTGCTATTTTTGTGCCCGTATATTATTATTGTTATGTAGCGTTTCCTTGAGGGGTCCTCACCTAGGTTTAGAGTTAAGCTTAACCAATAAAACCATCTTACTATTGGCCCTTTCGGCAGTGACCTACTTGCGCAGATCAAAGTCTCACCCGAATAGTATGGCGGGGTGCTGGAATCAGGTTTCCTAACTCTGAGAGAGAATTAAATGATGTGGGTGTCTTCAGGTCGATAATGCTAGCGGATAGTCCCTCACAAGAGAAACCCTAACCAGGTAGGTCTAGGTCAATTTACACAGGCTATCCTGTGCGCGCACAGATAAAGGCTTTGCAATCCCTTCAACGGTCTTAGTAAAGTGACATTTTAGTCTTACAGTAATAGATCTATGCATTCAATGTTCATATAAGACAGAAAAGAAGGTATGCAATCGATCCAAAAAAAAGTAATATACTTGATGTAGTAAATGGAAATATTACACAAAAACATATCATCAAACACAGATGCATTTGATACTCAGAATTATCCCAAAACACTTCCTTACTCATTAATAGTCATAAAACCCTTTACACTTCTTCAGATCCACCCACGCACATAGCCAGGGGGTCTGCATACATCCAAACTAAGGTCTCTGTGCACACATCCAGAAGGAGCCTTTCAGACACTTACAGATTCACTTCACAACTTATAGTATCATAATCTTATCAAAACTTACTTAAACATTGTTCCATCTGACTCGATCTAGACTTCTATTTATATCTTTAGCTTTCGCTCATCTAGGGTCTGCAAACCGTTGATGCAACCGAAACTGCATTTTAACATAACCCCATGGACCCTGTGGGTTATGGGCCAACATAGAATCTCTCATAGACACAACAGAATACAGTTGCAGAGTTTATTAACATACATACGCTAACGATCTAACAACACTCACCTTAAAGATGTTACACATATCTAAATCACTTTACATACGTGCAGAAAGGGGTTCTCAGGTCCACAACACGTCAACTAATTAGAACTCGTCGCATCTCGACAAGTTTAACTTGCAACTTAAACAGAAGACCAAATCCTATATTACAACTTATGAGATATCTCGTCGCATCTCAATTACACTCTTTACTCAACCAAATCCTATATTAGACCTCTAGATCTCTAAAATCCTCAATCTTCCTAGGATTTTTCACTTATCCCTAAGATCTCAACAACTTATGAGATATCAATCAAATTACATTTAAATCTCCTTAGAACTCAACTAAACTTAGGAAAATAACAAAATAATTAAGGGAACCCACTCCCTTTAGTAAATGTGTGATAATACTCTTAAGTCTTACAGACTTTGAACAATGCTCCTGCATTAGACTCCCCGAGTTGAAATAATTCATGGACTCTTGTTCATGAGTCTTCCAATTTCCTCTATTGTAAACTTCCTTAGACTTCATCTTCCAACTGGTTGTTTGACCTTTTCCAATTGTAGGTGTATTTGTTGCATTCTCTCCTTCTCCTGGATGCCAAACCCTGTATTGTGGATGTCCCTTTGCTCTGTTGTCATGAGCATCTCCACTGCATTATGTTTTGATACTGATATTAAACATAAGCATGTCTTCAAGAAGCATAAATTTATGTACCTCTGTGTGTTGCTTCCTTATCATCATCTCAACAGAATTTAACTTCAACTTCATGTATTCTCTACTTGTTCCATTGTCTTGTACCTGACCGTATATTTTTATTTCTAACCCTATCACCATCATCCCCTTCTGTTTCCAAACCATTTTATTTATACTGTCCTGCATATCCTTCCATCTCTTCTTGACTTGTTGACTTTGAAAAATTCCCATACATATCGCCTTTGTTGTTTTCATCATTCACTTATCCAATATATTTAGTGGAATATTCTCAATTTCAAAAGAATATTGTTCCTTGTTTGACATAAGAACATATGGCCTTCCCATTATACACTATCGATTAACTACAAAAATTTCAGTTATTGAAACTTGTTCAATTCTCTCCATATTCACATTAAATTTAACTGAACTATTCACCCAACTTCTCATTTGCAAACTCAAGATAAACTCTTGACATTTAACTCTTTGGATCAAAAAAAATAAAAAATCATGGACTGTAATTTCACATCTTCTACAATCTTCTTTCTCTTATGCAATGTCTTGTGTAAGAGTTATATCAACTCTTTTTCCTCCATTCCAAACTTTTGAATCAATTAGTTGCTTTATCTCATCTTCTTGTTTTCATACAAAAAACTGATATTTTGCATCTCCAGAACTTACATGCTCCCTCATATTTTCATAAACAAATATATCACCAAAAGAAGTTTTTCTTCTATCCTGAAAAACACATTCAACAATTAATAATTCAAAATTAGAAAACATATTACATTTTCCAACTTTTTCCTCATTACCTCTGATCCAAGTTTTCTCTTATTTATCATCCCTTGATGTGCATATGACATGTCTGACTTGTCATATCCTCCTTCATACTGTCTTGTCTTGGAAAAGTCTTCTTTGTTTCTACTTTGTTCTGAATGTTGTCTAATTTCTGAATTATGACATTTGTTCTTCTCTTTTCCATTCCTTCCTTTCACATTTATTTTCATTCTTCCCTTTTCTTCCTTACAAATATGTAAGCCACTAAGTTGCTTTTTCCTTCCTTATTTCTTTTAAATCAAAATCTGCCAATCTCTAATTCTAGAAGCTAAAGTTCTCTTTTTTTATGTACAGGAAACAAAATCACCATATACAATAGATTCTCCATTCCACTGTAAAGTCCCTTTTACAAGAGTAAAAATTACTGTTAACACCATGAATATCATACTCCATTGAACCCTTTTGATGTTCACTACAAATGCATAGTTCATGAAAGCATCCTTGCCTTCATCTTTTGAGATTGTCTGTCTCCTTCCAGTTTTATGATTACATTCACCTTTACTCCTTTCGCAATTTGTACAGATAGCACCGTCTTCAATTTTTTGCTATGAATTAGTCTATGCCAACCTATCCTTAAGATCCTGACTGTCCTCTTTTCCTTTCTTCTTCATTGCCTTTAATGGATTAACGGTACCTCCTTGGACCCAATTCTCCTTATAAATTTATGTTCTACCACCTTCCACATTGCAATATTTATTAAGATCGCTTTGCATTGATGCTCCATCATGTCCTCTCAAAATAATTTCTTGTCCATCAATTATAAATACAGGTTCATAATTTTTGAATAAAAATTGAAGAGATTATCCCATTACCTCAAGTGTTTTCACTATACATATACTCTCGCTTAACCCTGTCATAAGGCTATCTTCATACTTCTTTTCTACTCCTTCTTATGCAATCTTCAATTTCCTTTTGTCTTCAGAAAGTCTGCCATATTTTTTCCAAGTCTTATTAGATTCATCATTTCCAGCTTCCACAGTAATCTTAAATAGTGGTCCATCTTCAATGTCTTTGAACACATGGTCAATCAATAACTGTTCTATTACAACCATCTCTTCTAACAACTTCATTTCTTCACCATCCTGCATAAATACATCCTCTAAATGATGTTCATCACTCGCGTACATACACAAAACATTAGGTTCAAAAATACAAAGCTCTTGTTCCTTTGATGCCTTCTTCATCACATTTCTCTACTAATTTGAAATTGTCTAACAGTTCATAAAATCATCAATAATTCCTTCCTCGATAATTTAAACTTCTTGCTTAAGTCTAAAATAACCATCTTTCACCTTTAACTCAACTGCTCTTGGTTCTTCTCTTAATCTGATGTATATTCTCCTCTTTATTTGTTTCTGCAATAAATTTGACTTTATATTCTTTCTTTTCATAGTACAACCATACCTTTGGCCCCTTTCACAGTCTTCAAGCAACATTATTATTGCATTAATACTTGCTTTCAATTCAACAATGTCTTTGTCAAGTTCCTCTTAACTCATCTTCTTTCCCTTTCCATTTTCCTTGGCATCTTTATTTCTTCTATTGTGCCTTCTCTCATGACCCTTAATAGTCATCTCGGCCTCTTTATGTGGACTCCCTTTTCCCACTGTGAGCTTACAATAATCATCTATCATTTCTTTGTAACAAGTCTCTACTTTACACCTACACCAAGTCATCATCTTAGTATACTTCCTCGGGTTTCTACAACAAAACCTCTTTTGATCACTCATGCTCCTCAGCTTCCAACGCTATTAGGATTTTGTAACCAATGCTCGTCTTCCCCTCTCTCTGTTTGAGAACTCTTCTATTCTCTTCTTCTCTACACAAATATCCTTTGCTGAACTTTCCACTAACACAACTTCTCCTCCATTTACATAATCTACTATTGTGTGTTGGCTGCTATCATTCTCTTCACTGTGAAACTAATTCACATTAGACCAAATATTAAAATATAAATCACACCTGAGAGATATTTCAATTCTCTTATCTCCCTAAACTTTCATTGGTTAGACAATAACCATGTTGCTTTACTTTCACTGTTTGCAATTCAGTTCTTCTTTCAACTAAATTCCTTTTCCTTCTTAGAACACCCATGTTCTATTTATTTCCTTACAATATCTCTTGCTGCAATTTCTTCACTTGCTCCCTTGTCCTTGGTCATAGCTACTTGGCTACAATTTCTTGTTACTACTTACATTTAGAGACATGTATCATCAAATTTTTTAAAATTTACAAGATCCTTTCCGAATCCTGTCTTCCTAAAAAAAAATTCTGCAGTCTATCTTGAATGAAATGGTTGAAGTCTCCAGTACCTGCAACATTTCAGTCTTCTTCTCTGCATACAATCATTTTTATTCTGATCTCCCAATGACCAATTTATTTCGTACCATATCATCCTGTATCTAGATCAATTACTGATGCAACTCTATACATACTAAGAATAAAATTCAATCCTTCAATAAAACCCCAAAGAGCACTAATCCTACTCTTATACGAAATGATGTAGCCGAAACCACATTTTAACATAACCCTATGGACCCTGTGGGTTATGGGCCCATGTAAACTCTCTCATAGACACAACGAAATAAAATTGCAGAGTTTATTAGCATACATATGCTAACGATCTAAAAGCGCTCACCTTAAATAGGTTACACATATCCAAATCACTTTACATACCTGCGGAACAGGGTTCTCGGGTCCACAACACGTCGACCAGTCAGAAATAATTGCATCTCTACAAGTTTAACTTGCAACTTAAACAGAAACCAACACAATCGCTGATGCGAAACTGCGACACAATCTCTACCGTAGATGTTCACTAGATCCAATGGTCTGCTACACCTCTTCGCCTTATCACAATCGCTTTCCTGCAAACTCAACCTCTTTAGCGATAACACAGAATAGTAAATCTTGTGGTGTGCGCTCATACGCTATGTCGACACGTGGCCGCCCCACGCTGCATCACACATTTCATTCTTTACCACATTGCAAACAAAATAACACACTTGCGATGTCTTAGTATTGAAATTTAAACCTATGGTTTGCGATATTGCAATTTTATATCTGACGTTGATATGTAATGAGATCTAACGGTCATCCTACTAACCCTTCATTGCATCGCATCTTCCCAACTGATCGTGCAACTTGATCTCTTCTGTTCATATTCCCCTTTCAGATCTGCGATCTAATCGTGATCGTTCATTCTTACTTCTCGCCTCTATTCTGAATCCTCTGATATTTTACTAATACAAGAACATGTGTGCTCTCTGCGACTAACCATTCCTCCCTGCTACTCTCATCCTCGACTTATCAATAAAATTATGCGGCTGCAAGGTGTTCCGTCACCTCTTATTTGGAAATTGACATTCTCTCGCCCCTGAAATTGTTGGTTTAATACACAGGGTATTCAAGACTCCATAACAATCACTGCTTCAGATCCCATCCTACTAGTCAATCCACTATGAAGTCTCCAAAAAAATTCTAATTAAACAACATAGCTTGCCTCAATCCACACAAACACACAGGATTTATAAACCAGGGCTAAACAAATTAAAATAAATACAAATTATTCAATCTTTATTAAATCTAATCTGATTAGAATACTACGTCTTCTGCGGGTCTGAACACAGACATTCAAATGACCTCTCTAACTCATCATCTCATACCCTTCACTAGCCAACCTCAGGCCAACCTCGTGCCAACCTTGAGCCAACCTCTCTATCCAACCTCGCCTACCCTCATGTTTTCAAAATGCTTACAAATATATACAAAAAGGAATCATGAACCAATTACAGTTTAGATCCAAAAATCTCTCAATATTCCCTAAAGCTTCTCTCAATTCCACTCTTTACTTAACCAAATCCTATATTAGACCTCCAGATCTCTAAAATACTCGCTCTTCCTAGGATTTCTCACTTATCCCTAAGATCTCTACAATTTATGATATATTAATAGAATTACATTTAAATCTCTTTAGAACTCAACTAAACTTAGGAAAATAACAAAATAATTAAGGGAACCCACTCCCTTTAGTAAATGCATTATAAGACTCTTAAGTCTTATGGACTTTGAAGAATGCTCCTACATCAACCATGGTTTGAGACTCCTAGATATACCCTTTTTCCCATTACAACTAATGAAGGGGCTTTGAACCGGCCCAGAGCTCCTTAACATGTGCCTTTCTTAGCATGCACAAATCTAAACTACAAAAATACTATATTTTTATCAAAATTGTAGTCCTAAGGGACCTCGCTCCAATGGGCCCCCAACACAATCTTGGGACTCGCTCCGAGTCACAGTGGTACTGGGGTCTTCATCTTTGTCGTTAGCTCCTCGATGGAGACAATGAAGGGCACCATGATTCCTGCACTCTTGTGAGCTGTGCTCTGTGCTGTGTCCACCAGTTTCTGAGAAGTCAACTCTTCTGCGATGAGATTTATGCTCTAATAATTTTGGTTCAAGTTCTTCACGATAACATCTAGATCTTGCGACAAATTCATCGCTTCACCGGGCCACAACTTCATATGGTCTGTCACAATGTGCTTCTTTAGGCACAGATTCTCAATTTCATCATGCAATATCTGACTTGTGTGAAACTGGGCCATGCATTGAGCAGGTACAAAGGTAGGAAGTTCCTCCTGAAGTCATCAAATGCCTCCTCCTTGGTGTGCAGTTCCTGCGAAATATTCTGGACAAGGGGATCTGTCTACACGGATTTCCACAGGCCCACAGATGTTTCTAGTAGCACGGTTCCCTTGTTGATTGTGGTGGAAATTCTTGCTGAAGCTTCTTTGACTAAGGCTGCCCACTTTGTGCACACTTCTGGGGGATTTTTGGGTTGAAGCTTGGTCTGAAATTCCGTAATCTGGTGCTCAAAATATGACTTAACTTCCTGCAATTCTGATTGGGAGGCCTTCAACACTGATACGAGACTTTCAACATTAACTTGCAATGTGGATGAAGAAAGAATGGTCACCTCTGGTATGTCACCACAAATTCTATCGGTCAATGTTTCCAATTCAACTCATTGTCCTGCTGATTCTTGCTGCGGTGTCTAAGCCTTGAGAGAATCTTTAGTTTTTGCTGTAATTTTATGCTCGGCCTTAGTAATTTGTTGATGCAGGTGGGCCTCCTTGCACTGCAACTCATTTGTGATAATTTTTTTAATTTCATGTAGCTTACCACTCGGCAACATCGACAAGTTTATCCCAAATTCTGGGCAGGTCTGCACTAGCATGCACTATTCGGGTTTTTCTACAGTGAATGTTGTGCCCGGGAAGGGGCATATCTTGTTGTTTTCCATACTGATGATCACGCTTGTATGATCACTTGCTTGAATCGACCTCACTTGATTCACGCTTGCCTGCATGTTGTCAGTATTCAGCTGCAACACCTACAATCATGTTTGTAGTGCGTCAACTATGGCCTTGTAATGCTCCTCAAGCCGATTCCACCTATCCTTAGAAGACTTTGCAACCACATCCCCTATCTTATCAAGGTCGTCCTTTGTTAAGGTGACCTCCTCGGTGCCTCGAGTCTTTGAGCCTTTCCTCTTCTTGCACGAGCCCTAGGGAGTCTCGACACCATATTTATTGTCTCTGGGAGACTCAGTTCCAGTACCTTTTAGACTGTCTAGGCTGCCAAGATCCTCGGGCTCTTTATTTGGATCTTTTTCTACTCCCGTGTACTCTATTGCCTCTTTTCCATACATGGAGGTTGTGACATGCATAGCAGAGTCTAGCCTGGTCTTACATGATTTAGGCCAAGTTTCAAGGACCTGGTTGATTTCAACCTTTGTGACCATGTATGGTAGGATGTACCAAACAGGGTCCTTGCGCGACGGGATCTGCACATTGTGCATCGTCACCTAGAAATATGCAATAGCTCTGTACTTAGTATAAATGGCTGGGGAGAATCGGGGCCGGGAGTGAATAACTGCTGCCAGTGCACCTTCAAATAAAAACCAGAAAATTTTATTCTCCTTTACTCTCTGTGGGTATGGTGAATCCCATATATTGGCATAGCACGCCCCTTCACACACACCAGAGTCGACCTTTGGGAGTAATGCACCCTCTGGCCTCTCCCACGCAACCAAGGAAATTAGTATAAGTAGCCAGGAATAATTGAACTTCTTTCCTTGCTCCTCCACCTCACGCACATTCTCCAGGAACTCCTGGCAGAGATAGTGTGACCAATTATAACTTACTCCTTTCTCAAATTATCCCATTAGCATGATAACTTAGGCAGGGACCACCTTAGGTCGGCATTTGTGCATTACCTTGCATCCCAAGACTAGGGTTCCAAGACATACTACTAGGTCGAAAATTTGTTGTATTAGGAACCCCCTAAAGTCGTGCACGACCTTGCAATCCTTCTTAACTTTGGCAACGACTTTCATCTCATTACTCTTCCCAAAACTGGACATGGGATGGGGCCCCTTCTTGGGCAGGCTGGTGATCCAGTGGATTAGCACGACATCTATTGGGATTATATTCGTGATCCATAAACATCCATCGTGGATCAACGCCAACAACTGGTGCACATAGATACTCCTGATGGGATACCTGCCAAAGTGGGGAATCCTCAGTAAATTGAGGAATTTAACATTGCTCAACCTGTGCACCCACGACATAGGCTCTACCTTCACCACACGATCATAGAATACACGCTCCATGTAATATTGAGGTGATAGCTTAGGGAACGTCTCCGCATTTTCCAAGTCATAGTCATCAAATTTGATGAGGGCGAGTTTCCTAAACATGTCACCCTTAAAAGTAACTTCCTTTGGGATCAACGACATCTGCATGTATGCGCTCACTATGTCCAAATGTTTCAGTGCCCTGACAGAGGGTTTGTGTGGATTGAGGTATTTTGGGAGACATGAGATGTGCTCGACTAAGAGCGTGACCTCCTCAGTGGCGCTCATGGGTCTCTTGGTTGAGTCACCTACAGGGGACCTATCCTTTGTTGCATGGTGTGGGGATGTGAATTTTCAAGATGACGTCTATGAATTGGAGGATGAACCCTTGGTAATATTGACCTTTCCTTTAGCCTACGTGGACACGAATTCATGTACTTCTAGAATGACTTCATGAACATCATCTGAGCCAGGCTCCGTAGACAATGTGAGTAGCACATAATGCTCTTCAGATGGTGCACTCTCAGGATTCGTGGTCGTCATCCTTGGTTTGAAAATTAATTCTGGGTTTCTTACATCGGCTCCGGGGGTCTCACGGCCAGACATACAGTTCTCAGGGATGAATGCACAACACAATTCACAGATAAATTCAAGGTGCAATATACTCATAAAGAAAAGGAATAGAATATGACCCACGCCCTTCCTTTTATAGGTGATCCGAGGTAAAAATGGTCGGATCTTCATTAAATGAATCTTACCCCCATAAAAACGGTAAAAAATTCCAGAAGATCTCCTCATTAAATGCATAAAACCCACTCCATTTAATGTTAAAATTATTTTTTCATACAAATTTACTATTCCAATGACTAGTTTCTCCTGTTGATCATTACCTCTATGCTCCTGTCGCACCTGTCTGCATAATTCCTCTGCGTAGCGCATAGACAAGTGGATTCCCATTCTTTGGCCATATAGTCATTTGGTAGGTACAGGGTTATTCTTATATAGCTCCAGAAGGCTTCCATTGAAGTACCCAGGAAAACTCTTGTCGCGCAACATGGCCAAGCGCACAACACCTCCATTAGTGATTTCTTTTACAATGTATGGCTCAAGCTAGTGCTTCTTAAAATTCTCTGGGTGGCTCGCAAACTGACTGTCATATAACAAAACCAAATCGTCTTCTGTTGAATGTGTCTATTGTGCCAGGCCTTTTGATGCGACTTCTGTACTTGGTGATGAAAGTTAGCAATGAACCTATCCTCTTCTAAGGAAACCAATTGCACTAGAAGTTCCTCCATGATGTCTGGCTTAGCCATATTACTGAATGTCGTGATGCGAGGATGCGGACAATATATTCCATTGGCATGATTGCTTCTTTCCCATAAACCATCCTGAAAGGTGTTTCCCCATTCAACTTCTTGCATGTGGTCCTATAAGCCCAAACATGGAAGGGATGTGCACTTCCCAATCATTCTGATTTGCATTATAGATATTTGTGAGCACATTCTCTAATATTTTGTTGAATTCTTCTACTACACCATTTGCTTGAGGGTGATAAGGACTACTCTTCTGGTGATGTATATGAAATTCCTCTATAATAGCTTCAATGGTTTCATTAACAAAGTGCATACCCCTATCACTCATCAATATCTTCGGGCACCCAAATCTAGCCAGGATATTTTAAAAAATGAGGTGTGCAACAATATCTATGATCCAATCATTGATTGGCTTAGCTTCTACCCATTTGGTTACATAACCCGTGGGAGTGATAATATAGCATGCAACAGTCTTCTTCCCTGGAGAATCGATAGGTCCCGCAAAATCTATGGCCCATTTATCAAAATCCTGTAGGGCCATCTGTGGCTACAGGGGAATTTAATCTCTGCACGATGGCCTCCCCATTCTTTGGCATGCATTACAAGCTCAAAAATATGCATGTGCATCACTGTGCAGTGTGGACCACCATAACCCAGCAAATAGAACCTTCTGCACACTGGACTTCCTTACATAGTGGCCTCCTTCCACTCCTCCATGAGCCTTAGCCAAGATGTCTTGTCTCTCATGTTCCAAAATGTACCTTCTTAACACTTCATCGACTCCCAAATTGTATAATTGACCAAAAATCAGTGTAAAATTAGCTGTACGTGAAACCAACTCCTTCTTTTGTTGCACAAAATATTCAGGATGCACACTTATAGTGGTCAGAAAGTGAATAATATTAGCAAAGTGTTCATCATCCAACTTAATAGAAAAGAGTTGCACATTACGTAGTCCCTCCTCCAGACTCGCTAGTTCCCCCCCCATTCTCAATGCGTGATAGATGATGAAGTCGAGCATTCAATGTACTAGGCTTCACAATGATTTCAAAATTGTATTCCTGAAATAGCAACAACCAATTGACCAGGTATTTCAAATAATAGTGGTCAGTGACCATCTTGAAGTGCCCTCCTAGCAAATAGTGCCTATATTTCCACATAGCATAGACTATGGCCAATCCTTCCCTCTCTATAGTTGAATAGGTGCACTCAGCACTAAAGAGCTTCCTACTGGCAAAAGAAACGAGGTGATCAATGTCTCCTTCTCCTGGCTGCACTAAAACAACTCCAAGTGCTATACCGAATGCATCAACATATACATGGAAGACCTTGTACCAGTCTAGGAATATTATATGGGTGGAGTAACCATATTTTCCTTCAGCAACTCAAATTTCTTTTGACATTCCTCATCCTATAAAAGGACACATCCTTCTTCAACAATTTCTCCATAGGTGTGGTGATCAGAGCATAGCCCTGAATGAACTTTCTGTAATATCTGATGTGTGCCAAAATGGAGCACAATTGTTTTTCATTGATAGGGAATTCGAGGTTGATAATAACTGCAATCTTGGCTTGATCTACCATCAACCCTTTCTCATACACAATATGGCCCAAAAATATTGCAAAAGGAACACAAAATATACATTTCTTTAAGTTAAGAGAAATCTTATGCTTCTTGCAATTGTCAAGCATCATACGCAAGTTGGACACAAGCTTCTTTACCAGCCCAAACATAGTCCAATCATCAAAATACACCTCCAAGAATTTGTGCATGAATTCTTTGAACACGGCTACTATTACGTGCGAGAAGATAGCAGGTGCATTCTTCTATCCGAAGGGCATGACTATGTATTGGAAGGAACCCCATTTCATTTCAAGAGTGGTCTTGCTTCGGTCTTCTGGCACAATCCTGATCTAGTGGTATCTTGAAAATCCATCAGTGAATGAGTAAGCCTCTTCTCCTCCCACATTATCCAATATTTCATCTGAAAATGGAGTAGGGAAGGGGTCATGCACACATGCATCATTCGGCTTGCACAGACCCATGCAAATCCTTATCTCTCCCTTAGTCTTAATTCCTTGAATAACCATTGGGCTTACCCAATCATACTGCTCCATAAGCTTGATTATTCCTGCAACAACCATCTTCTCTACTTCCTCTTTCACTTTTTTCTTAAACTTAAGATTTAATTGGTATGGTTGCTTCTTGACAGGGCAAACATCTGATTTTAGAGTGAACTTCATAACGCCTAAATCCCCTACAATTACTTTATGCTTAGAGAAATTCATGGGAAACAGGTCCTAATACTCTGTCAATAGTTCCACAACCTTTAACAATATGTCATCATCCCAATAATCTTCTATATTTGCCAACTTGGGTTGTTATTCTGTCCCAATGTTGAATTCCTTCAACTTCACAGGCTTAGTTACATCCACCATTCCTTATAAGGGACCTGCTACTGTGCCCTCTCCCTCAGACTCAGGGATGTTGATATTTCTTGTCTCTTATTCATTATCTACTACTAACATGTTCCTATAGTTGACAATATCTTTCATCCGTGCTTCCCATGCTAGCACAACACATTCTATTCAAGGTCAGGAATTATCAAATACAAGTGATTTTATATCTTGCAAGGCTTCATCCAATACCTCCGATCCACTCACCAGGCCAAACGTTGATAGAAAATTGTATGTCATTGTAATCCAATGGTAATTCCCTTGGCACAACTCCATTTCCAAATACCATGTTGTAGGTATTAGTCCTAAATAATGGAAAAACATGTGAACCCATTCGGTCCACGTCTTCTCATTCCAAACCTCCATCCACGTGGCTATGTGTTTGCGCGGATCACCTCCACCATAGAAACATTTAGCTTGCGGTGTAGCAGGATGCTCAAAGTGTAACCTCATCATCTTGCTTCATTCCTTCCCAACCTTAAAGCTCCCTTTGTGTGCATCCCACCAACATGATGGAGTGACTTGCATGGCAAGATCCAGTACCCAAAACCTCTTCTCTTCCGGAACAACCATTTCCAACTTTTCCAAGAATAATACGAAACTATTAGAACCATCAAAATAGGGTAGTTCTCTTACCTCTAAGGAGATGCATTGAAAATTTTTAGTGATCTTGAGGCAGCGCAATGCAGAGACATCATGCATACGATTCTGCCAATTCTCCATTTCACCATCTGAATTTTAGAAACATGAGCTATCCTTTTCCCAATTCAACATCCTATAAATTGTAGGGTTGATCCAATCTTCATCCCACATAGTTAGCTTCTAGATGTGGTCGACATCATCTCCTTCGCACACTGGTTTTGTATATCTCTCTCCTTCTACCAGCTCTAGAGGTATTATCACTTGAGTACCTTTGTTTTCAAATATCATGCTTATACGCTTCAAGTTGATGATACCTCCCATATCAATGGCCCAATGCAACCCCAAAAGTTCAGGGTAAGGGTCTACATCATCCACAACTTGTAATACTTAAAAATCTATGCGCACCTTTACTCCAGCAATTCTACTAGAACTTGTGGAAGTCTTCCAAGTGGAATGATATTCTACTGATTAGCCATGCACAACTGAATGATGGACCAATCCAGCTTTGGTTTTGACCATATTTTTCTAGGTCTTCTTAGGTAAAACATTTGCATTAGACTCTAAGTCCAGGATGACCGGATCCATTTCATATTCTCCAATCTGTACAGTCATGTGCATCTCCTGACCAGTTCACTTCTTTTTATTATAGATATTTTTCACATCCTTAGTCTCTGTTCCATGCAACTCCTTGTTCATGTAGCTATTTATTAGAGCCTCAAGATTTTCCAATGCTTTCTAAATGTGTAATAACTTAAATCAGGCTTTCAGGAAAGGTTTGACTTCATCATCAATCTTTGCTTTTATGATTGACTTGGATGTGGACGCACTTGTAGCAGCAAAATCCTTCCTGGCTTCTACAAAAATTTCCTTTTCCTTCTGCAGGTTGAGTGCTTCCTTCTTTTCTGAGGCCTTCCCGATTAAAGGCTCTGCATCAACCTTCTTTCCCCTATATTCTATGGTGGCTGCACCACTACGTGTAATTATGTTTACACTTGGGTCATCATATTGCAACTCAACTTTAACCATTTGTATGTTCTGTGTAGGCGTTTGTTGTTGTTTTTCCTCCATTCTAGAGATCAAAACAAGGCAATCTTCAATAACATGACCAAATTATCTGCAATAATTGCAATATTTTCACGTAGGGTTTGGAAAATTTCATGCACAGTGTCCAGCGTCTCCACAGTTATAGAAAATTAATTGTCCTCGTCCACAACCTACGCCTCCACCTCTCCCTCCTCCCCTTCCTCTTCATGGAGATCCTCCTTTCCTAGAGGGAGATTCTGGTGAAGATTGGTTGGCCTACACCCTATAGAGGTTGGCACTATCCATCATTAGCTTGAATGTGCGAAAATGGTGCTCACCGTGGCCAACCGAGGAGCAAAATCTACACCATTTTTTCTTTAGTTTTCGCACATAGCTTCCTAATCGAGGGAAATGATTTTTTTCATGTTTTCCAGCTACTTTACAGTCAGAGCACCACAGTTGGGGAGTACCACTCTGTCCTGCAACATCGCTGGGGTGCAACGGGCTTTTCCCTCTTGCTTGCATGTAATCTTGAAATAAGGTACACCGATATTTTGTGTGGCCAGAACCCTTACAACGTATATACCATACATCTGCGCCAACCTCCTTTCCTTTGTCTCTGCGCAAGTTTTGAATGTCCAAGTGCATCGCATCCAACTATTTTTGGATTTTTAAACTTCCAAATTGGTCATCAGCTCTGGGCATAGCTTCTAGTTTCATAGAAACTTCCAGGGCTTTGGCCTGAGAGTCAATATTCTGCTGATTCATAGGCTCACGCAGATGTGGTAGGTGTATGGAAATAAACCATTCCTTATACTTCTTATCATCATATATAAATCCTCCCTCACCGATAGTGCGCTTCAACCACTAATCCGTCTCCCAAACAGATTCACTTGGATCTTGTTTGATATATTTCAATTCAGTTACACACTGTGAGTTGGACTTTGGTTTTCTAAGATGTTGCTTCAAATCATCCTTGATCTCATCAACATTAGGATTATCGTACTGAGTCAGATATCCCATAAACCAATCTAGCGCACAACGTTCAAACGCCATAGCTAGCTACGCTCTCTTGACAACATCAGTGCTAACGTTTTGTGCAGTCCATACTACATTTGCAACAAACCAAAACCCATCCATGTCCTCATCTCCCAAACCTTGAAGGTGGGTAACTTTGTATGCGCAGCCACATATTCTCCTAGGGGTGGTGGAGGCGAGGTAGGAGATGTGTTACCCCTGTGCGAATTTGACTTTAAAGTAGTAGGAGGGCTACCCTCATCGTGCGTAGCATCCTCGCTCTCTATATCACTATCAGGTGAGTTTCTTAGAGGGTTGTATACATATTTGTCTCCTCTATGATTAACCCGATAGTGCTTTCAGCTGCGCCTAGTTATTTCTAGCTTGTTTGGGGCTATTCACTCAATGTGACTGCACAAAAATCCCTTCTCACACAATAGCATATGAATTTACCTCTCACTCCTTCGAAGAACCTCCTTTCAGCGTCAGAATAAGGCACAAACTGATCTACTGCAAGATCTATTACAAACCCACCCAAAATTTTGTCAACCCAATGATCTATGGTGCAGGTGCTGGAGTTATCATTTGGCTCTATCTGTTAGATCAATTAAGGTGTCCAATGAGTGACCTTATCGTCCTTCAAGCAGGTTTGGAGCTCAAATTATCTTGATAACCATTCCTTTAATTCTTGCACAAATGTCACAAAGAAAATATTCTGAACATCTGTGAAAATATACTTATATTTCAAATATTCAGTAGAAAACTTCTTACTTCTCTTTTCCTTATTCGGAAATTCCTAAATTTTCTTCTCAAACCAATCTTCTAACTCAGGGTTCGATGTCCACCACATCACCCAATCTCTCTCAAAATGATCTCGGTCCCGGAATCAGAACCCTTTTTTGGCTTGAGGGGTCCTGACCCAGGTTCAGAGTTAAGCTTAACCAACAAAACCCTCTTACTACTAGCCCTTTCGGCAGTGACCTATTCGTGCAGGTGAAAGTATCACCTGAACTAGTATGGGGGGTGTTGGGAACAGGTTTCCACACCCTGAGAGAGAATTAATGATGTGGGTGTCTTCAGGTTTATAATACTAGCAGACAATCCCTCACAATAGAAACCCTAACTAGAAACCCTAACTAGGAAGATATAGGTCAATTTACGTAGGTTATCCTATGTGCACACAGATAAAGGCTTCACAATCCCTTCAACAATCTTAGTAAAGTTACCTTCAGGTCTTACAGTAATAGATCTATGCATTCAACGTTCACATAAGACAGAAAAGCAGATACACAATTGATCCAAACAAAGGTAATATAATTGATGCAGTAAATAGAAATAATACACAGAAACAGATCATAAAACACATATGCATTTGATACTCAGAATTATCCCAAAACAATTATTTATTAATTAATAGTCATAAAACCCTTCAGACTTCTTTAGATATGCTTGCGCACACAGCCAGCGGGGTCCGCACACATCCGGACTAAGGTCCCCACACACAGAAGCAGCATGATCCTTTCATACAATTACAAATTCGCTTCACAGCTCAGAATATCATAATATTATCAAAACTTACTTAAAAATTGTTCCATATGACTCGATCTAGACTTCTATTTATAGCTTTAGCCTGTGCTCATCTAGGGTCTGCAAAACGTGGTCTGAGACTCCTAGATCTACCCTTTTATCCATTGAAACTCGTGAAGGGGCTTTGACCTGCCCCAAAGCCCCTTCACATGTGCATTTCTTAGCTCACATGACTCGAAACTACAAAAATACTATATTTTTATCAAAATTGTGGTCCTAAGGGACCCCACTCCAACATGTAGGCTCTGATTATACTGTGACCCCTTTGAATCCTATATATACTAAGGAGGCCTTGTCATTTGTATCATCCAAGAATTTTTATTTATGTGATGTAAAGGAGTTTTTCCCCTTGAAAAAAGAGGCTAATTTTCAAGTCGTTGATCTACTTTTTCATTTGTTTTGTGATTTTGTTACATAACATCTGGTATCACAGCTCTGGATTCGAGGGTTTCGCTGCTTCAAACATCTCATCTTGGAATTTTTGTTATAACATGTTTTCTACAAATATTCAAAAATTTAAATTTCGACCACATGGAGCCAAAATATTGGTGCATTTTTTGCAAAAAATTTAGATCTCGGTTCACTACATTTTTTGAGATATGGTCTAAATAAGTTAGGGTTTTTTCATGCTCCAAAATTTAGTGTCAAATATCTGACCTAGGGAAATTTGTCATAAATTTATCTACAAGCATCTGATGTGAATTCTGTAATATACGACTAACAATGCACAATTTTTATATTTTCATGATCACTTTCCATTCTAAAGGTTGAAATAGTGGAACATGGAATTCCATACAATTTGGATCTACTAAAAAATCAATAATGACGTCATCGTGGGAGATTGGGCATAAATTTATCTTAAAGAAGCAAATTTTGGTATGAATTCTGGCATTTGAAAGAAGACTTGGAAAATATACCTTAGGACAAATTTTAAGACATTTGGGAACTGAAATTAGAGTGCTACAATAGTTTCAAGATCAAGTTCCAAAAAATAAGCAAAAAAACATGTGTTTTTTTTTAATTTGCATAAATTTTGTCTAAAAAAAAAGTTTAAACTAATTAAAAGGGAAAAGTGAAGCATAGATATCATTATTTAATTCCAATATGCCACAAAACAAAAAAATGGGAATAGCTATTATGAAACCATAAATCTCGAATATGGCGCATGAAGAAGAGGAGGGAATGAAACATGATATATCAAAATTACGAGACCAGGTGCAAAAAATTTCTCCCTCACAAAGACTAACCAAAAAAGGAATTGGAAGAGATGATGAATGTCAATATGGATGATCAAAAGGGAACATGGATGGTTAAGAATTAAAAACAATGGAAATGGAAGGTTTTAAGGATGGCTTAAAAGAAAAAATGGAAGGTTTGAAGGAAGGTTTAGAAACGTTTCTACAAGAAATGATTCATAATGGAAAAAAGGTATTCCATAAAACTCATAATGAGATAAAAAATAATATGAATCACGATTTTGGAGACTAAATTATTTGGTTTAGTAGCAAGCACATTACAAATATTGATATGTGGAAGTTTGATGGCGAGGATCTGGTAACATGGATACTACAAACGAAGAAATTCTTTGATCTACATGACGTGCCACACACACAAAATGTATGCCTCACATATTTATATTTCAAACTAATTTAGTTTATGTGGTTCTATGGATCTTTTCTCATAAATCAATTGTCACTTGGATAATTTCTACAGAAGAATTGGTTGCACATTATGAGGATACAAAGAGTAATACCATCTTTAGCCAATTGATAAATCTCAAAGAAAATGGTTGAATGGAAGAGAAAATTGAGGAAAGATTGAATATCAAGGTAAATTATATTCTAGAAGAGCATGGGATTGATGTCTTCATAGGTACATTAAAAGATAACATCCAACATGAGGTTCGCCTTTGGGAACCTAGTTCACTGCATAAGGAATTCATGGTGGAAAAAAAGTTGAAAGTAAAATTACGGAAATAAGTCTACCACTCACCACTATAAAGATGGAAGTAATGCTACTTGTACTCTCCCACAACCTACTAGGTTGGAACCACAAAAAATGGAGGAAAAAAGAGAAAAGGGCTTTGTAACAGTTGTGATAGAAAATACACTAAGGATCATAAGTGTGTTGAGAAGAAATTATTTACATAGATTATGAATAGGAGGAAGAAAAGTAACATGAAACATCAAAAGAAGAGGATATAAACTAAGAAGAAACCCTACAAAAAGAAGAAATGAATTTTTCCATATGTTGTAATGTATTGGCAGCAATTACCATTCCTCAAACTCTCAAGATAGAAGTATATATGAATAAAAAAAGGTAATAGTGTTGATCGATTCAGATAGTACCCATAATTTTATTCATTGTTAGATAGCTGAGGAATTGAATTGATTTCTATATCCAGCACCAAACTATCAAGTGATGGTTGAAAATGTAGGAACTATAAATTTTTCATGGATGTGTTGTATTATCAATCTAATCATTAGATAATATGTATTAAATACTCCAATTCTTTCCATTCCAATGGGTGGTGATAATGTTGTATTAAGAGTCCAATGGTTACAAGGTCGATAAAATTTAATTTTCAAGATATTTTCTTGAAATTTTCCAATGAAGGAAAGGAAATTAAATTAAGGGGCATCACAGGGAATCTAGGGAAGAGAATCAACTCTAATGGCATGGAAAAACTTTTGAATAATGAAAAATCAGGGAAAATTGCATAATTATGCTCATTATATGTTCAAACATTGAAATAATTTGTTTCTCCCGATCTCCAAATAATCTTGGACAATCATTCAAAGGTATTTGAGTGTCTCAAAGGAATCCCACCTATTCAGGATCATGACCATGATATTCACTTAATTATTGTAATTTTTCCTCTAAACACCAGACCTTACAAATATACCTATGCCCAAAAGAGTGAAATTGAACGTATGGTTGCAGAAATGCTAGAGGAAGATATAATTCTACATATCCAAAGCTATTTTTCTGCCCCAGTAGTATTGATATAGAAGAAGGATGGATCATGACATATGTGTCCAGATTATAGGGAACTCAAGAAGCTCACTATTAGAGGTAAATTTCCCATTTTGGTCATTGATGAATTTTTAGATGAATTACATGGAGCAATTTACTTCACCAAGATGGATCTTCATTCAACATATCATCAAATTAGAATGAAGACTAAAGACATTCTCAAAACAACATTCAAAAATCATGAAGGTCATTGCAAGTTTTTGGTCATGCCTTTTTGCCTTACTAATGCACCTTCTACATTTCAAGGTTTGATGAATTCCATTTTCAAACCCTTCCTTATAAAATTTGTGTAAGTACTTTTTAATAATATATTAAAATACAACAATTCTTGGAAGGATAATGTTCAACATTTTGATAGGGTGCTCAAATTTTTAGAGGAGAAACAATTGTATGTAAAAACCACCAAATGTTTCATTGGGGTACAACACATGGAATTATTTGGTCATATTGTATCTCATCAGGGTCTTAAGGTAAATCATAACAAAATTAAAGCCATCAACAATGGAAAATCCCCACAAGCCATAAAGCATATTCTAGAATTTCTTAGGCTGACAGGCTATTATCGCAAGTATGTTAAGAATAAGGGGAAAATAGCAACACCTCTAATGGAATTGCTAAAGAAATATGCTTTTTTGGAATCCATAAGCAACTAAGTCCTTTCAACATCTTAAAGAGGAAATGTGACAAGCTCTAGTTTTAGCTACTCCCGACTTTAAAAAAATCCTTTATGGTGGAATGTGATGCCTTAGGAAATGGAATTAGTCTTGTTTTAATGCAAGAAAAAATATCGATTAGTTTATAAAGTCATCTAATAAAATGGAATTATTTCCAAAAACTTATTTATGAGAATGAAATTTTGGCAATATTACATGCCTTGAAGAAATGATGCCCATTACTAATGGGAATACACTTCAAGGTAAAAAAAAATCATGATATTCCTAAACACCTTTTGGAAAAAATGTTTATATTCTGAAGAGTAGAAAAAATAGGCCATTAGGATGTTGGGTATTGACATTGAAATCATCTACATAAAAAGGAAGAAAAATATTGTTGCAGGTGTACTCTCAAGAAGGGATGAGGATGTGCAAGAATTGTTCTATGCCATTTCGACTATCCAACCAATATGGATAATTGAAGCAAGGGAGGAATGGAAGAATGAAGAAGAGGTGTGGAAAGTGATTCAAAATTTGTAGCAAGATCCTAGTACATCTGATACCTTTATCATAAAATATTACTCATTACGTTACAAACATCCCTTATATCTATGTAAGAATTCACAACTAAAACAAACATTATTTTGGAATTTCACACCACTCCTTTAGGAGGGAACTCAAGATTTTTAAAAAATTACCAGATGGTCAAGAAGGAATTTTTTGGGATGCCCTTAAATTTTATATTCAAAAATTTGTGGTAGAATGTTTGGTTTCCAATAAAATAAATTTGAAACAATTAAGACCCCAAGTCTATCAGAACCTTTATCCATTCCAAGTCAGTGTTGGGAAGAGGTATTAATGGATATTATCAGAGGTTTACCCAATTCCTAAGGAAAGATTCTCATCATGGTGGTAGTTGATATACTTACCAAGTATGAACAATTTTGTGCATTATCTCATCCATTTAAATTCAATATAACTGCTACTGCATTTATTTAAAATTTTCGAAAGCTACACGCAATCTGGAATATTATTGTAAGTGGCAAAGATCTCATTTTCACTAGAAATATTTGGATGGAATTATTTTCTTGTCATAGTACTCAATTAGCGCATAGTTCATCTTATCATCCTCAATCTGATGGGTAAAATGAGAGATTCAAAAAATGTTTGGAAGGATATATTCTTTGCTTTGTATATGATAAATAAATAAAATGGGTCAAGTAGTTACATATGATTGAATGGTGATATAACACTTACTTCCATACTACACTAAAAATGACCCCATTTATGGCACTTTAAGGATATCATCCACCATCCATCACATCATATTTAAGAGAAAATTATAAGGTTCAAGCAATGGAATATCACATCAAGCATCAACACCAAGTTATACAAGTATTAAAGGATAATCTCACTCTAGCGTAAAATCGAATGAAGCAATAGGCATATCAACATCGTAGTGAAAGACATTTTGAAATAGGAGACTGGGTATATGTAATAGTCCTCTCTGGCTATGTAAATATGTATTTTTTATTTTTGTATTTGCAATGAACTATTCTTAGTACAATGGATAGAAATCCATGGGAAACCTGAACTGAAATTGAACATGGTGATGTATTAAATAAAATTGTATAATAAAGTGAATTGGATGGTTTCCTTGGGAAATAATTTGATTTAATAAGATCATTGACAAAAAAGATATCAAAAAATATAAAAAAATTCCCTTAATTACTCCTAAAAATCTCGAGGAGTGGATTAATATGATTTGATAAGACTAGGAGGGAAAAATCTATTGAGTCAATCAATGTGGGGAAAAAACACTAAGAGAAGGGTAAATAAATCACCTCTGGAGAAAAAGGTGGGATTTAATGAAAAAGATACTTTTTTTGTAAATAGGAGAAGGCCATGCTATGAGATTGGCATACTCTAGAAAGCGAGAAGCTGCTGAGGAAATATTCCCAGGAATGTAGGGCATAAGAATGCCTTGTCCAAGATAGCAAGAGGTTGTTGGTTCTGAAAGGAAGAGGATTTCATCTTAGCGCAAAAATTGAGGAGAAGGTTCATGGTTGGGTGGAAAAATATTCTTTCCAAGGTGTTCCAGTTCGTAATGCGAAGAAAGTAATGACTTTGTTTATTTGAAATTATTTGTATGTATCTCTTAATTGCAAATTTGTTTTTTTAAATATTCTTTTAGAATGGTTACATATTTTTGTTATTTATTATTATCTAGAAATTATGTTGAGTGTAACAGTCATAGCGTGGTTTTTGTATTTTGTTATTTGTCATTATCTGGAAATTTTGATTGACTGTAACAGTCATGGGGGTGTGAATAATAGATTTTTTTATGTTATTGGAATGTGGAGTTGGTAATTTTTTTAATAATTGGAGGAATTTTAATTGTTCCTATGTGTATTAGGTATTTATGGTGGAATATTTTCTATTTGAATATCGAGTTATTAGCTTGTTCTAGATCTTGTAAAAAAAAATATAGGGTATGGTATATCTATATATATAAGATTTATTAGGATTATAATTTAATTGCATGTGTTGTCAACTAGAGAATCATGTTACATGTTAATAAGGGTAAAATTTAAACTAAGCTAGGAGTGAGGTGCAAGTTTTGTCTACCGAAAGCAGCCATGAAGGAAATGAGGAATCAACCTTTATAATCTAGGTTTAAATTAGAAAAATTAAATATCTATTGAAAATATTAAATTTTAATTCATATTAAATACTAATGGGAATATAAATGATAATGAGTTTAGTAGTATACGTGCCTAAGTAAAACTCGTGTTTCTCGCAATTGAAAGCCTGATAGTAAGTCATAGTTAGCAGAGAATTAAAGTTATGGGGATAATTATTTCCTATTATTAATAACACTTTTGGACCACTATATGGATTCGAATAATAGGAGTATTGAGAAATCTAAATACCTTCTTAAATGTTTTTAATAGTTATAGGTATACTATTTATAGACGATAATGATGATTAGAAGATAAACAGACACTGTTTTTTCAACAAATATTATACACGGAAAGAAAAGAAAAATGAAAACGATACGAAAAGATTATCATTCTATGTAAATACAAGAGGGTGTCGAGCAATTCACACTCATCATAGATATAATATAAACAAACAATTGTTGGCCGATATAACCTCTATTAATGAAACATTAAATCCATTAAAAATATAATGATATTGGAACACTAAAAACAAGGAACATCCATTTTATATATCCTATAGTAGTAATCGAAAGAAGAATCCATGTTTACTGAATAACTACCTAATACTTAGATTACTCTGGAATTAATATTGAACATAAGTATTCTGACAATTTCTTTAAAAGTAGGGACAACCAACATAGCTGGGTAATAAATTATTTAAAGATTTCATAGCCAACATAGGCTTGATATAATTAAATGTACACTCACAAAAATAATGTATCATTATATAATTACAAATTGTAGCTTCCCCATGGGAACTATAGTCCCCAAAACTCCAGCATAAAGTGGCGGAAAATAACCAACCTGGTGCTTGGAAAAATTATAGACCTCGGACGGTACAATAGCATTAAGTATGAGGTGTGGTGGTTGCATTTTTACAAAAGAGACAATGAAATTAATCCAACATCATACCTATAGCTTAAAGATAGAAAAACAAAATCAAAATCAAACCCTGGTTAGACAAATACATTGAACAATAAATTGTATTTACGAATTTAATATGCAATAAACTAAGAAATTACCTACAACAATGATGGCCACTTCGATGTGACTATTGCAACACCCTGTGGCATATAGGAGCATTAGGTGTTGAGAGAGTGATTCCTTACTATATACCTAGACTAGACACCATAACGAGGAAAATGGTGAGAGGCGAAGTATACCTGAAGTAATAAGACACATTGATAGGAAAGAAAATACATGGGTGTGCGCATATTGAAATCTTAACCCCAACCATGTCTAGAGCAAAAAAATTTGCGTGAAAAAGTGTAAAAAAGAGGGAGAAATGCATAGTAACCCTGAAATATGTGTCTAGAATCTTAGTGAAAAGCATAGGAAGAATAACCACTAAGCATAGATAGTGCCTTTGTCGATAACCTTGGGGGAAAAGAAGTTTCACCTGGGATGAAATTGGTTTAGGGTGCAACCTTGTGGAAAAAAAATCCTACCGTTAGTAAACCCCTTCATATTATTGTGCTCAGAAATTCTATATAGAAACAGGAGGAAGTCATAGAGTCGAAAAATACCTTGGTTTGTGGAAGGAAAAAATATTAATATAGAAAATCTGGGAAACGTTCTCCTCTACTAGAGAAGCAGCAATGGAAATTTTCCTCTGAAAATACAAAATTAAGTAATTAATTCATTAAAAAAAATTGCATTTTTTTAGGAAGGAGGGTGAAAGAAAAAAACGATTATCAGAAACCATATCTTTGAACACAAGTAATACAAATAATTTGTGCTAGGAAGTCAATAGATGAAAGTTACCGGTAAATAGACATTGTTTAGTGATCACTTTGGTATCGAAGAAAACCCATCGAAATTCACCTCTGATTCCCACGGACTTAAGCACAACATGCTAATTATTTCCATTAGTCAGCCCTTATTCACGGGGAAAGCCTAGCTTCCGGTGGATTGTGCATGAAGGAACACAGGTTGTAACCTCCTGCTAATAGTGGGAAACGTACTTGAGTTGTATTGTGAAATTGACCAAATGAAAATAGAGATATGATTTAGGGTTGGAGGAATAATATAGTCACTGTTGGATTGTCTCAATTGATTTAGAGTGCTCAAAAAACCAAATGCCTAAAATAAATAAATAAATAAAATTCCATGATAAAATGATAGAAATGAAAAGTGGTATTATAGCCAATTTGGGTTTAACATTGGGCCTGCAATCGGCTATCACAATCAGAAATATATATATACATACATTAATAAATATTTTTTTTCTAGAAATACTAATTGCATAATTGTATTTTTTATAAGGTACATACTTCTAGTATGTTGCAACAGGATGGCAGATGAGTTGCCTCACCCTATAACAAGTGGAGAAAATTTATACGTTGAACTGGGAGAAGGAGCCACTACACCTAATTCACATATTCTGTAGGTGATCATAAATCTACAACAATAATTGGCTCAGCTCATAACCAAAAATTAATGGTTGTTAAGGGCCAACGAGGAGCAATAACATATGATAAGAGGATTAACAGAAAAATCCAACTATAAAAGTGTAGAAATAGAAGGGGTGAAGAAGAAATAAGCACATAATGAATCAGAGAAATATGAAAGTGCTAAAGACTCGGATAGAACATGTTTTAAGTCACATAATAAGAAGAAAAAGGTGGATTTGCAAGGAGAATTTTGAAAAATCAAACCGCCTCTGTTTGACGGGGAAAGGGAAGAAGATGTGGAGGCATGGATTTTGAACATGATAAGATACTTCCAAGTGTATGAATATGAAAGTAATTTGAAGGCTCAACTATATATTTGCTACTTGCAGGGAAAAGCCACTCTATGGTCGGAGGAAGCTAAAAGTATACACCTACTAGAAGAGAAGACAATTGCGTGGGAGAAATTTTTGAAGAGGTTTAGATCCTGGTACCTGAGTGACCGATATTATGATGACATGCTAAGGAATTCCATGAATTAATGCTAGGACAACTTACCATGGATAGGTTTGTAGCAAAAATTACAAACTTACTACTGTATGCACCTTATATTAAAAGGGAGAAAGCTAAAGTGAGAAGATATTTGAACTGTTTACCAACATCATGCAAGGAGGGGATTGATTTCGGCAATCCAAAGACCATGGATGAAGTAGTAAGGAAAGCTATACTATGTTACCAGAAGTTCAAAAACAGAAGTGAAGGTTCCAAACGTTGGAATAATAAGGATAAAAATAAATATGTTATGAATATGTAAAAATAGAAACCTCCCTATTTGAAATTTTTTGGGAAGGATCATCAGAGAAAGAAGTTTAATAAGCGAAGTGTAAACCAACCGGCTCAGTCTCATACCAAATCAAAACCCATGGATTTGAATAGCAAAAATAATATAGGAGGTAAAGAGAGAGAACCTTTGACATGTTGGGGTTGTAGCGAGCCACATTTGTTAAGGGACTGTCCACATAATCCACAATCAATTCTAAATATCCAAGCATTTGATGAAGAAACTATTGTTAATGATCTGGTGAGGAACATTGCAAAAATTAGTGCATCATTAGAGGATAGGCAGGTTGAGCATCAATATAAAATGATAGAAATTTAAGGTACAATCATAAATAAATATGTGTTTGTTTTAATATACCTTGGGGATATTTTATGCTATATTAGTCCTCAAACTGTGGAAACATGTAAATTAAAATCAGAAGTTGATCGACGCTCCAACATTGCATACAAGAATTCGACTGACACTCCAACCTTGCATAGAATAGAGCACATGATGTTTGGGTATTAATTTGAAAATGAAAGAAAAAATCTTAAAGAAACTCAAAAATTTCAGTTAAAAAGACTACACTGAGAGAAGTAAAAGGCCCCAAGAACCAATTTAAAATCCATACTGCAAATAAGAATAAAAGAGACATTTACTCATCAAAATGGGCTCAGCCATATCAAGTTTGATTCCCTCATATAAAGTGAGAAAAAAAAATCCTAAAACCATTATATGGATCCTATAAGTATACAAAAGTTGTGGCTGGGTAAAACCAAAGGGGAAAATTTTACACTACGGAAAATTCAGTGGTTGGGAGAGGAGGGTAATGTTAAAGCCATGAAATTACATGTGTTATAACTTGAAGACACACTGATAGCTAGCCTTCACCATAGCTCTAGAATAAAATAAATGGTTGTAAGGTCCAAATTTGGGGTCAACAAACCAATGATACAACCTTGTAAGTGAATTTACCAGTTGGGTCAAAAAAATTTACGAAAATTACCTCTATGATAGTAGGAGGAAAACACCAAACTTGAAACTGAAACCTTATTCCACCACGGGGTTGTAATTATTTTATGAATTCCACAGTGAAAGTAGTAAAATGGTTGAGAACCTACAAGACACCCAAAAGTATTTAATCATAGTGGCATATGAGAAACTAAAAAGGATAAGAAATACAAAATAGGTATTGAAGATACATGAGACATTATATTTTCGTGAGCATGTCCTTTTCCTCCTAGAGATGACAAGCACCTTAATATAACATCTACAAGTGTAGGGAAGGCCAAATGGCCATCAAAAAATGGAACAAATGTAGTGATATATTAGAACCCTAGAGCGTTGCTCTGTTGAATGTTAAAACCAAAATAAGGTGAAATGAACAAATGGATACTAGGGTATATGGTTAGGGTTTGTCCCAATCCAATATCAACCCTTGGATGAACCCAATTTTATATTCATCGTTAAAATGAACAAGTACTAGTGTTTCATATGAATCACATGATCAGGAGCCACGCCAGACACTCTAGAATTTCCAAGTATAATCACATGCCAAAAATAAACCCCAAGAAAGTCCCATTATCACACATAAGAGACACCACTTAATAACTCAAGTAATAAAATACAATAAAAAATATAACTTAGGATAAATATTCAAAGGGATATTAGAGCTAGACCCAAAATTATGTTATGATATGCACTCGAGACAAAGGTAGAGTGTTAATTCATATTTACAACAGGTATTATCAACATAAACAAGGGTAATTTGGTTAACATGAAATATTATATTTACACACATCAATTTTTATACAATGAAATAGAAAAAATTAAATAAGGATAAATTATTGTTGCAAGTGGAAAATAATTTTACACCAAAGATGTTCTTATACAAGTAAATGTAGCAAACTCTCATACTTCATTATTGAGGGCATATGTAAGTTTAATATGGAACAATACAAATGATAAATACTACTATTTAACTAAACATAGAATGGAAAAAAAAATGAATGTGAAAGTTCGGTATGTGACATAAGGCACAGAGTTGTAGCTTCAAAATATAGGCCTATGGGAAACTACCATATGATAATAGCATGTATAAAATTTTATATATTTTTATAAATGAAAACTAATATGTGTTGTTGTTGGAAATAAGGTAAAAAAGTAAAGTAGTGTCACAATATGAGATGGAAGAAGCTTCAAATCCACCTTTTGTGGAAGGGGATAGGATTTATTTTGAGTTGTGAGGAGAGGATACTCATTCAACAACTAAAATTTTAAATATGGTGAAGTTATTACAATAGGAGTTGGATAATATCAGAACTATTCACGAACGATTGTTGAAGGCCAGCGAGGAGCAACGAAATTTGATAAGATATTTGACTCAAAAGTCATGTCATAAAATTATGGAGAGATAGGGTGATGGAGATAAGGTAGACCCATTGAAGAGGAAAAGTATTGAGACATAAAAATAAAATTTTGAAAGTGGAAATGAATCTGATAGAAATTATCCAAAGGAACAAAAATTGAAAAAAATAGAGTTATAGGGAGAATTTTAAAAAGTAAAACCTACTTCGTTTGATGGAGAAAAGGAGGAAAATTCAGAATTGTGGTGGCTCAACATGATAAAATATTTCCAATTATAAGAGCATGATAGTAATTTGAAGGCTAAAATGGAAATTTATATGTTTTAGGTAAAAGTTTCTCTGTGGGTGGAGGAGGTCAAAATAGTGCATACATGGGAAGAGAAGACAACTTCCTGAGAGGAATTCAAGAAATGATTTAAATATAAATATTTAAAAGAATGATATTATGGTGATCAGGAAATATTTTTCTATGATTTAAGGTTGGGACAACTAGCTATGGATGCACTTGTTTCCAAAGTCACCAATCTACCATGTTATGTCCCCTACATCAAGGAAGTGAAATCTAGAGTAAAAGTAATTTTAAATTTTTTTCCCAATTTCTTACAGACAGAGGATTGAATTTGAGAATCCTAAAAAGATGGAAGAGGCAGTGAGGAAATAAACATTGTGTTATCAATAGTTTAGAAATAGATGATAATGCTCAAAATGTAGACAAAGTAAGGACACAAATAAGTTTGCAAGTGGGATAAAGAGACAAAATATACATATCTGAAGAATTTTTGGAGGGCCCACTACTGGAAAATTTTCAACAAAATTAATCTGCCCCAACCTACCCAATCTCAAAATGGTTTAAAACTAATGGAATTGAATATCAAAGGATAAGTGTTGTTAAGAAAAGAGAACCTTTGAAGTGTTGTCAATTTGAAGAACCCCATGTATTGATGGAATTTCTACACAGCCTGAGATCTATTGAAAACATACAAGTTGTGTATGAAGAAAAATAAATAAATGTTATTGCATGAAACATTCCAAAGATAAGTGCAACATTAGAAGATATATAATTGGAGCACCAATCCAACATGGTTAAGATTGACGATAACATAATAAACCATCATGTATTTGTATTAATTGATCCAGAGGCTAGTATTAGCTATATTATTCCATGTATAGTGGAAAAGTGCAAATTAAAGGCTGGAATTTTTAAAACTACATCGTTAGTACAATTAGATATAGGCACAAAGAGGAATACAATCAGTTCTTTAAACTAATGTTTTTTAAATTTAAATAATTTTCTAACTGAATTAAACTTTAATATACTTCGTTTAGGTTTGTATGATTTGTTGATAGGAATAGAATGGCTAGGGAGACACAGTGCGATAGTAAATTGTTTAGAAAATACATTGAGTTGTGTTAATGAAGAATGAATGACACAACTAATACAAGGAATACCAAAAGTTGTTTCAATTAGAGAAATTTCAGCATTGTCGCTAAAAGGAAATGCAAGAAATAGTTGAAAATTTTTCTTGTCCAGATTGAATAAAATAATTAACAGATAGAAAGTCAAAAATTAGATCAATTTCTCATGATTAGGGAGTTAAAAGATGTATTTCCAGAATAAATTCCACAAATACCTCCCCGTAGAGACATAGATTTCTCTATTTTTTTATTCCAAGGGCTACCTATTTTTTTTTAGAGCATCTTATTATTAGATTTGAAAATGAAGTTACAAGAATTACTCAATAAAGCTTACATTAGAACCAATGTTTCACCTTGGGAAGACCTAGTATTATTTGTGGAAAAGATATGGTACATTTATAGTGTGAATAGATTATAGGAAGTTGAACAAATTGACTATAAAAAATAAATACACGTTTCCCCACATTGATGATCTATTTGATTAAGGGAGGAAACTAAATTATCAAAAAATTATTTGAGAATAGGGTATCATCAGCTAAGAATAAAAGATGAAAACATTCACAAAACAATTTTTCAAACTAGATATGGTCACTACGAATTTGTAGTCTTACCATTTGGTTTTACAAATTTACCTACAAAATTATGTGTTTAATGAACAATGTGCTTAGTAAGTATTTAGATAATTTTTTGTTGGTTTTCATAGATGAAATTTTAGTGTATTCCAAAAATGAAGAAGAACTTGAATAATATCTTAGAATAGTACTACAAACTTTGAAAGAACATCAATTATATGCAAAATTTACTAAATATGAATTTCACAAGGACAAAATACAATATTTGGGTCACGTCATTTCCAAGGAAAGACTATTTTTTGATCCTAAAAAGGTTAAGGCCATTTTAAACTGGCCTATATCCAAGGTTTTGTCGAATGTTAGATCCTTCATGGGAATTACAATTTAGAAAAAAAGATTTACTGAAGGTTTTTCATGGTTGACATATCCCATTACTTCCTTGGAGAAGAATGGTGAAGGGGGGGGGGGGGGGTGTAATTTGAGTGGAAAGCTAAATGATAAGAATTGTTTTACAAACTAAAGCATATATTAATGATAGAAACTATTTTGAAAATTACTGACCCAAAAAAGGAGTTTGTGGTATGTACCAATGCATGTCTGGAAGGCCTTGGTGATGTTCTAATTTAGGACAATTATCTAGTGGCCTATGAGTCAAGGAAATTGAAAACACATGAAAATAAGTGTGTAGTATATGATTTAGAGTTAGTTGCAGTAAAACATGCTTTAAAAATTTAGAGACACTACTTTTTAGGAAAAATATTCAAACTTATTACTAACCACATTAGCTTGAAATATTTTTTCAACAATTTATATCTAAATGCTAGACAAGCTAGGTGGATTTATTTTCTAAGTGAACTTGAATTTGATTTAATGCATATAAAATGCAAGGAAAATAAATTGTTATATGCTTTAAGTAGACATGAAATTCACTAATGAAAAATTTTGTTAGTAGTACTAAAATAGATTTTGTTGAACAAATCAGAAATTCAATACGGGAAGATTAAATTTATCAAAAAATTAAAAGAAATAGTAGTCTCTGGTTATGTAGAAAATTTAGAAAAAAAATTGATGTACAAAAATATAATTTACATCCCAAATGAAAATGCTTTGAAACCCCTTACCTAAACTGAGCATCACAAGAAACATTTTGCATGACATCTAGGATACGATCAAATGATTTTAGCATTAAGAAAAGAAAAGTGGTAGAATATTTTTCTAAGTGTCTAGAGTGTGAATAGGTGAAGGTACAAAACCAACAGCTAGCTGGACTATGAAACCCACTACCCATTCTAGAGTGGAAATGGGAAGCTATTTCTCTATACTTTATTACTAGACTACCGAGAATAAGAAGGAAACATGACTCATTTACAGTGGTTGTAGACAAAATAATCAAGAAAACACATTTTATAATGGTACGGTTTACACTTGGAACAACACATATTGTTGACATATTTATGCATGAATTTTTTTGATTACACGGTATACTTAAAATGGTAATATCTAATAGAGATGCTACATTCACCTCCAAGATTTGGAAAACCATGTTTGGAGGAATGGGAACCCAAATTATTAGTATTGCATACCACCCCCAAACTAATGGACAAATTGAAAGAACCAATCATATTCTAGAAGACATGTTAAGAATGTATGTCATGGTTCGACCTACTAAGTGGAAAGGCTTCCTACATTTAGCAGAGTTTTCCTATAACAACAGTTACCAAAAATTTCTTGGAATGAGTAATATCGAAGCTTTGTATGGAAGAAAATTCCATACGCCTCTGAGCTCAATTCATTTAGAAGATAGGTTGTTCATAGGACCGAATGCTCTTTAGGAAATGGAATAAGTGGTGAAAAATATTATACAAAATCTACAAATTGCATAAGGTAGACAAAGTTATGTTGACGAGAAGAGAAAAATAAGAGACTTTAAATTAAGAGAAAATTTGTATGTAAAGGTTAAACTAAGAAAGAGAAATTTAAGACTAGGAAGACGTGCTAAATTGGCACCACTGTTTTGTGGTCCTTTTGAAATCCTAGACAGAGACAGCCCAATAGCATACCAAATGTAATTTATGAGCCATATAAAAGTGCACACTATTGTTCATGTATCTTTTATAAAGAAATATGTTCATGATAACTCTCACATAATTTATTGAAATTTGAGACACTTGGAACCATAAGGAGAATTCCAAGTAGAACCGCTTCAAATACTAGATAGGAGAGAAACCTTACTCTGGAATCAATCCATTTCCCAGGTTAATTTCCAGTGGAAGCACATTATCCCATGGTAGGCCACTTGGGAAACAAAGGAAGAGATGCGGGAAGCCTTTATGACTTTGTTCCAAAAGGAAAATAATTAAAGGAAAAACACCGGGGACTATGTTTATTTCAATGGAAGGGAATATATACACCCCTATATTTCGGCTTTTTAAAGATTAATTATTTTAGATATGAAACTATTATTGTATAGAAGGGTTATGGAATCCATATCTGGATTTTTGTGATGATGAAATTAATTTATTATTGTTGATTTAATAAATATTTGTTCGAAAAATTCAGGGGAGAGCATTAGAGATTAGAAGATTTATGTCCAACTAGGGAAAAGTTGTAAGTGGTCAAGTCCACATAATGGACCTTCCCTAAAAAGAATCCTAAAGATCTATAGGAGAAACTAATTAAAAGAAACAAAATTAACATAATGAGAGAGAAATATTATGTTAATCACTTAGTTGGAGATAAGTACTAAGTGGGGTGGAATAAAGAAACGTTGGAGAGAAAGGAAAAGGAACTGAGTATCCTGAGTATAAACAATCAATTATATAGAGACATGACGTCATTGTTAATACCAGGTCTACATGCATAAATGTGTATTCTTTTAAGGCATTGTTCCTTGATATTAAACCTATATGCATGTAGGAGACATATTCAATTATAGGAAATGTTTATTGGAAATGGATTAAAAAGTTAAAACATAAAAGATGAAGTTTTCTATTGTTATTGAGTTATAGGAAGAATAATGAAGCCTTATTATGATCATGTATGATTGATTGGGCACATGCATAATTCAAATAGGAATATAATATATGTGATCCTTATGTTTTTTTTTTTAAATATGGAACATTTTCTATTGATAAGTCTAGGTAAGGAGATAAATGACAGATAAAAAAACTGTGTACTAATAATTATGCAGGATTATGTACAAGATTATTATATTCATTTATTAAACTATTTAATATCATTGTCTATGGTCGAGTGGAATAACCATTCACTAGCAGAAGATTAAAATAATAATAGTCTTTATACATTGCTGGACAATTCCCTTGAATTAAATAAGAGCGATAATTTAAATCTATTTTCAAGAAATATTATCACGTTAGAGAGTCACAAAAGGGGATTATAATATATTTAATAAATCATTTATACAACAATTAGATGAAAATTTTACTTTAAAGTAGTCAATATGGTACAAAAATGGCAAGCTTGCACACAATAATCATTTAATTAAATAATGCGTCTTCGTTTTTCTCGGTCGTAGGATATCATAAAAAAGGCAAGAGTATCGCCCTTGCGATTAGTGAGAGTAATCATATGAGTTGTATTAATTCAAATTAAAATAGAATGGTTTCACCTAAGACGAGAAGAAAAATAGATAAATTAAAACCACTTAGTATATTGATATTCATACATTTTATATTTGAGCTTTATCACAGGTTAGAGAAGTAAAGGGTTGAATATTGTTCTTAAATTTATATCGACATAGATAGAGTATAGCATTATGGAATAAGTAAAAACTTCGAATATAAACAAAAGAAACCTACATAGTTGAAGGAGAGCATTATAATCAAAGCTAAAATAAAGTAGCTTGTAGGTTTTTCTTTTTCTGCAAAGAATCTTAAAGAAAATGTGCAAGCTATAAAATAATTTTATATAATATTAATATGTATATATTTCATGAATGAAAGAATACATACATATAAATGAATGGAAACAATATAGGAAGTATATATAAACATCGCTAGATATATACCTAAGAAAGAAATCCACCTATAGGTATAATACAAATCAAATTCCAACAACAATGGTGGAACAAAATAAGGATATAACCATAGTGACAATGAAATGAGGTACAATTCTTTCATAAGAGAAGACATGAATTACATGCAGATCACAATAACCATGTGTGAAATGAACTTTTATAAATATAACTTCAAATCTAATGATAACTATTCCATTAAAATTGAGGCCTAGCCATAAAAGTAATTATGGTGGAGAACACACCAACAACAAAATTAGCATCACATTCCTCATAGGGTAAGCTTAACTAAATTTAAAGAAACCATGGTTAGGGTTGGAAACTATAATTAAAGCATTTGTTGAGACTTATCTTATATATCTAATGGATGAAAATTGGTAGGAACTAAGCTACAACACTGCGAGAGAAAGACAAAGGCTCGAAAATGGAGTTAAACTCCAATGAGAACTTCACCCTTTCAACCGGAAACGTACCTGCAAGTATAAGAATTGATTGGGATTATAAATCCCCCATGACAAAATGTAAATTTCCAATTTGGGAGTAGGAGGAGCGAAATATGTTATACCTGCCACAATAAAAACCGCCTGATCGACAAACCCTACGTACAATAGAGTACATGAAGTTTAGGGTATTTGTTGAAAAATAAAAATAAAAATTGATATTAAAGAAACTTAGAAAAGTCGGTCACAAAGACTATGCTAAGAGAAATAAAAAACCTCAAGCGTGAATTTAAAATCCATACTTCATGTTAGTCATCAGTTTTTTTCACCTGTTTATATGACTATATGCTTTATCCAGGTTTTCTAGAAACCAAATTCAAACAATCATTTTGTCCTCTAGAAATCCCCTCAGAGAATTATTTTTCACTTTTCCCACTTTCTTGTCTGCTATGATTAAAGTTGTCATCCTATCAAAACCCCATCCTAGACTGGTAGGCTTTACTCTGTCCATCACTGTCACTTCTGTCTACAACTTCTTATCTATGATGCCTAAATCCTCCTATTTCACAAAATTGTCTGGCCAAGATAAGTCAAGTCTTTCCTTATATCTTCCTGCTTCCCAAAGTCACTGTTGATGACAAAAGTGTATCTAGAAGACCCTTCACAATAATGACAAAGTGTCTAGGTTTATCGGTGATGTTGCTTAGGTAAAGAATCTAAAAAACCTTGTGTCTCGTCAAAAAAATTTGTTTTTGATCATCAGTCAAAAGCCCTTTCCTAAGAAACCTTGCAAACAAACCTATTAGTCTCCCTTAAGTCATGCACCATCATGTTTGTCATGCATTTTTGTTCCAACAAAGCTCGAAGGTGAAATCAAGAAAAACAGAGAAAAGATGGTCATATTTCCAAAAGGCGCTCAAGCAATCTCCAAGGTAGCCCCTACTAGTCCAAACAGTGAAACTTGCTAAAAGCAAGCCACATTTTATCAAAAAACATCTCTGTAGGGATGTCATGGTGACTGGTCTTAATCAAAATCTAGAAAAAAGGGAAACACCAAAGAAGAGCTTCAGTCAAAACAATTGATTATTTAAACAAAAGGAAACAAAGAGCTAAAGGAAACAGGAAATACAGGTTTTCTCTTTACAAATCAGGGATACCTAAAAATGTCAAAAGATCATCCACAGTGGCTAATAAGCATAGCAAACTGGAGGATACTACAAAGGACTTAATGTCACTTAAAAAGGTAACATTATGCTCATTCGATCTTCTATGCCAAAAAACTTAGAATATCAGTGATATCTGAACAAACATGGCGCAACTTTCGCAAAAGTGCCATTAAAACAGTTTTTATGCCTCAAAGCATAATGGAAAGGGAAAACTTCCTTTTTCCCATGCCCCTGCAGACAAAACAAAAAATCATCAAAGGCACCATCAGAGGAAGACTAAAACTACTACAAAGTGACAGTCACTAAAAGAGGAAAACAACAAGTATAATGTTTACAAAAATTTGTTTATTAACCCCACAGTGGAAAGGAGTTTCAGGCTTTTTCATGAAATTTGGATGAATATGCAAATGGGCATTAAGAGACAAAAGCAACGCCTCCTTCATAGACAAGCAGAGGGTGCAAGGATTTTTTCTGGGTTATCTTTTAAAGATGAGTAAAGGTCACAATTTTTGCTTTTCAAAAACAGAGAATGCCTTTGCACTAAAAAGGGAAAAAACAAAATTCAAAAGTTAAAGTGCTGCACAGAAAAACAGTCACATGCTTGGTGCTACGAAGGAGGAAAATTTGTTATGAAAATCACCTTGCAAATGTCAAAAGACATCGTGGTCCCAATCATATGCTCAAAAAGCTAAGGGCTGTGTACACTAAAAGAGAAAAACAACAAGTATATTTTTGAAAAAACAAAATCTGTTTGTTGTCCTCACAGTGGAATGGTTTTTCAGACATTTTCAGAAATTTGGATAAATATGAAAATAGGCATGATGAGGTAAAATAAAACACCTCCTTCATCAACAGCAGAGGGTGTAAAATGTTTCCTGATGTTATCATTCCAAAGATAAAGTGAAAAGGTACAAAACTCCATTTAATCCAATATGTGATTTTGAAATCCAAAAGGTGAGAAAATTTTATTTTTAAGGCACTGAATGCCATTTCACTGAAGAAGAAAAATAGTGGGTGTACTTTGTGGGAAAATGAAAATATATGATTTTAAAGCCCACAATGGAAGATATGTGTAAACAGTTTCAGAAATTTGGAAAATAAACAAATAGGCAAGACAAGCCATGTGTCACGCCCAGGGACAGTTTTTCTTCAAACTATGTTTATGACCAAACAGAGATGAAATTGACAAAAGTGAGAGAGATTTTTATCCATCATAGGCCCAAGAAGAAAAACCTCCTTCAAGTTTTACGCAGGTATAATGGTTTGGGAGAAATGTCAAAAATACAGGTGTCACGGGAGAATTTCTACGCGACTGGAGTGACCTTGGGAAAATCCAGTTTTCTCATAGATGGAGTATCCAAATTAATTTCTTCATGAGTCAAATGAAAACTAGACTTGAATATATTTCCAATGAACTATCATGAGCTAAATTTGGAATTGAGGAAGGCATCCAAAAGCAGCCTGCACCAACACTTTGCATTTCTACACCAGAATTCACCACTTTTGACCAGTGTTGGGAGAATCAGTTTTTGGACAGCCAAATGGACACCAAATCGAAAAAAGAAAGAATTTTTGGAAAGTAGACTCAACCATATTTCCAACGAGCCATCTCGGGCCTCATTTTGACGTCGGGAAGGCCTCCAAAGCACTGTTGCAAAAAGGCCTATTTCTGCGCTGCGTGCCTGTAGGAAAAGTGCAACACCACCTAGAAAGTTGCAGAAAGTGCTCGACTTTGCCAAATTTTTCCCAGAAGTTGCATTTTGCTATGAAAATTAGTTTCAAGAGTTATTCTTCATCAATTAACATCTCCTCATCATTTTTTTTCATAAAGCGCCAATTAGTCCTCATACTCCTTCATCGCCCTCCACTGACCATGATTCACCTTCCTCACATGAATCACTTTCCCAAGAAAACATTCTTCAAACACCTTCTCCAAAAAAAAGTGATCATGAAGAAGGCAGCAGTGGCCTTAAAGAAAGTAATGCTGGCCTTGAAAGAGCAGTAGTGGTCCTGAAAGAGGCAGCCAAGAGTAAAGTGAAAACAACAAAAGTGAGAGTAGCCAAGAGGAAGAGGCAAACAACAAAGAAGATGAGGACAACCAAGAGAAAGATGAAAAAAACAAAGAGAATAATAGCCTCGCAGCAAATAGCGACAAGCAAGAAGAAAACAGCCAAAGTGAAGGCAGCCAAGGGCAAGTCAGCAGAAATAGTAGCTTAGGTAAAGATGAAAACCAAGAGGAAAATAGTCACAACAATGACCAAATTGATGAAAACACTCAAAATAGTAGAAAAAAAGGTAAATACATATATATCCCTGAAGATGAAAAAATATCAGATCAAGGCACCTCTTATATTGCGAAGGTGAGCACTATGAACGAAGAAACCACTTTGTAAGGAAAAACTCAAAACTACCCAAAATGAGAGCTCGACGCCAAAAGATCAAAAATACCAAGCTAGGCTTAATATTTTGGACCAATATTTTCTACAGGTCTCTAAAAGCCCTTGTAGGAACCACTCACCAAATTTGAGAAAAATTGAACAAGTTTTGGTTTTTTGCAAAATTTTAGGCCTAGGAGCGCAGCAACCTGGACGCTGTGATTTTTCTTAGAGCATATTCAGCAGGGGAAGTTTATATTTTTGGATTCCTTGGTACTAGGGGATTATTCTCATAATTTTTTAGATCATTGGGAGTTGTTTTGCACCCTCAAAAGGTCCAAAAACAACGATTTTTCACCTTTCTGCCACTGTTTGTGAGCATGTGCTGCGCTCTTGGGATTTTGCACCTTTTCCAATTTCTGACAGGCTTCTAAAGATCTGAGTGAAATAAATCAATTATATTTGGAAAGTAGACATCCATATCTTTCCAACGGGCCATCACAGGACCTTTTTCGGCACTGGGAAGACCTCCAAACCTTGCTGCACAAAGGCCTATTTTGGTGCTGTGCGCCTGGAAATTCTGCTAAAACAGAGATAGTTTTATGCATTCCTATGTTATGACTAGGCAAAATGTGAATTAGGAAAGTTTATCATGTATGTCAGAGCCTAAAAGTGATTCTTTTTTTCTATTTTTGTCCGAAAAGATATTTTAGAGAGATATTTTGTGCCTTGGACCTTGTAAGGCCTCAAAGACAGTTTTAGATATTTTGTTTTGGCCAATGGCCTTCTAGTTGCTCTAGTGAGCTCTTTCTCCTCTTGGATTATATAAACCATAAGGACTCATTGTAAAAATTGGGAGAAATTGACATGTTGAGAGAAATACATACTTTTATGAGCCTGGAGAAAATATTGGTTTTATGAAGTGGATGAATGTCTTGCTTGGCTTGATGGTGGAGGAGCATTGAGTGCAGGATTCCATAGCTTGGTGAATGGTGATGTTTTCCTGATATTTTTATGTCTTATTGTTTTCATGAATGTTTCATGCTTCTTGTTTGCTGTAGATCAAAAAAGTATAGGTTGAGATATGCTCATGGAAGCACCTCAAATCTCCTGTTTACTACAGCTTTGATGTTTTCCTCTTCTTGGTCATTATAAGGAATTCTTAACTGCTCCTTAGGTCCACCAAGAAATTTTCATTTGTTTCATTAATGGTCAGTATGTTATCTATCAAATCTGATTCAAGGTATGCCCTACTTATTTGAAGTTCTCAAAACTCTATTTTTGAAACCTTTCTATGAAATACTGATTGCTTAGGTTAAGTCAAAGAGGTCTCGTTTGATCTTGCCCTTTTTCCATGCTTATCAACTTGTTTCAGAGTTCCTGATAGTTTGATATATGTTATTTAGGAGTTCCCTCTTCACATATTAAGTTATTTTTTTATCTTATATGTTTTCCCAACAACTGAAGGTGAATTTCTAAAGTTAGGAGTTCTTATGCTTCTATGTCTCACCTGAATGTTTATGTCCCATGTTTATCAGTTTGAGTATTGTTCATAGAGATTAATGGTTTGCCCTACCTCATGAGTATTTGCTTTCCAACTATATATGTTTAATACTTCTTCGTTTTTCACAAACTTAATGTTCATTTCACCTCATACCTCACCCAAAGGATCCATTGACCTTGTTAAATCGGCCCTGCAGTACACCTTGTCCATCATTTAGAAATCCTTGACTTTATCTGACCCCATAGCCCTATTGATTTTATGAAATCTCTTTCCATTTGTCTTACTTGATCATTTTTACCTCAGAAAACCAAAACAAACCAAAATATAACTAACAACTAGCCTAGAATCAAACATACAAAGCGAACAAGTTCACATCCTTCGCATAATTGAGAGAGCCCTCTCTGAGTCTAGGAAGGCTAGGTCCTAGGAATCCAAAGATTGGTTTGATGTTACCCTGTCATTTGGTTTTCCAATCTGTCAAATTACGGGACCCTAACATAATGGCGATCACGGTGGGACCCTGAGTAAAAAAAAAACTTAGACTTCCCTAAACATTTCAGCAGCTCTTAAGAAAACTATATTGTGGATTTATCCCACCACTCTCTAACATAATGGCAATCACGGTGGGACTTTGAGTCAAAAATCCTAGGTATCCCTTAGTAACTCTCGAAATCTCAATCTAAATTAGAAAAAACTTAAGTATTTTTTGAAAGTAGAATATGGTTGTCTCACTATCCTAGCAAAATGATGACCCAACTATAGGACACTCTTACAAACCTTATGGCTACATATAGGAACTTAGAAAATCCCAAAACATTCATAGTTTAGTTTTTTATCAATTATTGGTGGTGGACCATAGATAATATCTTCACAACAACTAAAAATGTCCACCTGGCGACTCCACAACTCTCAATAGACCTAAAAGACTCCACTGGAGGAAGAACCTGAAACATGACCAGTCATCCTAGAAAGAAAGAGTACTCAGGCCTAAGTTGGATTCAAGAAATTATTGTCTTTAGCTATAACTATGTTCTATCCTGTTTTAAGCCTGATCAAGAATACACTGATGAGATCTACATTGATCATTGGAAAGATCTCAAGCCTCGAAAAACTAAGCCTCAAATTTCAGACCATGAGCAGACTTGTACACTTGTGCTTACCCCAGATTCACCTATGGAAGACCTAGTGAAACATGAGCCTCATGCTACCTTTCCTGATCCTGTTGAAACCTCAAACAATCATAAATCTCTTTTTACCCTAACTATATCCACAAAGGTCCCAGAAATATACAAGCCTCTGATTTTACCTCCTATCTTCCAAGCCCTCCCCGCAAATCTTGCAAATAAATTACCCAGATTTTAAGGAGAAAGCTCAAAAGTCATCGCTGAAGAACACATTCAAAATCTTGAGAATTTACTTGACCTTTTTGAAATAGAAAAAGAAGATTTGCGTAGTAGAATGTTTGCCTTATCATTACAAGGAAAAATTAAGATTTGGTTTAAGGACCTTCCAGCTACAAGCATTATCAATTTTCATCAATTCACTCAAGTCTTCCTAGATATGTGGGTGGTCATGGGTAATGAAGTTCTCATCATATAGGAATACAAAAACTTAAAAATAAAACCAGGGGAGACAATACAAGACTTTTCAGCCAGGTTCAATAAAGTATACCATGCAATACCTGCTAACGTAAAGCCACCCCTTGAATGGGCTCTCTTGCACTACCCAAGTTCTTTTGACCGAGAGATGGTTTTCTGGGTAAGAGAAAGAGATCATTTTACCTTGGAGGAAATGCAAAGGATAGCAATTGATGTGGAAGCCAACATACTAAATAGGGAGGCAAAGCTAAGATTAATAGAGGAAGACAAAGAAAATAAAGAGAGACTGATATCTTCAGAGGTAGAGCTATAGAGGTTGACAGATACAATCAGAAAAATGGTGCATTTACTTGGCAGGAAAGGGAGAGAGTACAAGGTTGAGGTTAGTGCTGATTATTCAAAACAACTAGTACCTTTTTCTTGAGAAAAACCAAATCAGTCTTTTCAATGCAAAGATAGCTATCAAAACATCCTGGCTGAGCAAGGTTGCAAAGAAGAAGATGCGGAAAGTTGTCAAGTAAGTACTATCTGCCTTCCTACATTTTGTACTTCACTATTAAGAGAGTATTACAAGCAAATTGCAAATAAAAACAAGGTGGAGTGCTCTAAAGGATCAATCAGGGACAAGATAGATGATGCAAACCCTTTTTCATATCCAAAGGTCTTTCCCTTAAGCCATTTTGAAATCACAGAATCTGAAATAGAAAATAAGTCAAAGCCTTTAGGGTCTCTACCTTTGTGCTTTGATTCATTTCAGATTATATAAGAAAATTGGCCTCCTTAGAATCTATCAGAGACAACTCATGAATCTTATGCTAACTATCCCGAACATGAAGAAGAGTTGGTTGAGGATGAAGCCAATCAAGAAAGGAAAGAGAACCCACAGGATCTCTCTAAAGGCACAAGTGATGATTCATCATCTCTCTTAGGTGAGGCCCAAAAATACATTCATCCTCTAAATCAGCTTTCCCAAGAAAAAGAGGATTATTGTAGTTATATCCAAAGAAAGATAAAAATGCCTCCCTTTTTAACCGAAGAGGAGATAGATCAACTCATAAACATAGAGTTAGCCTCTATTTATTTTCCTCCTGATCTTAACTATCACATAGCCGAAAATGGATTTATAGATCAATTCAAAGAGAAACAATCTGATAGTCCAATATGTATGGTTGGTGACATTAATTATATTGATGATTCTCCAAGGTTTGATTAATATGTTGATAATGATGATGCTTTCCAAACATAAGTTAACTTTGCAGAGTATTCAACACTTGGTTTTTGGGAGGAAGCTCAGTTTCATCAACTTGAGAAAGGTAACCAACCAATGCATAGCAGCTATGACAGTGATGAAGAAAGCTTAGAAAATTTGGAAGCGAATGAAGGCTTGAAAATTGATGATCACAAGAAAGTTGTTGCTCTTCTTTCTCGAGAAGATTTGTTGCCGAAGAGTATCCCTACTCATCAACATGATGACCTTCACACAGTTTTCAGTCCACTTAATTAGAACACATCAGCTTGGAAAAAGGACTACACTGCAGTATATGATGAGTCTGACAGTTCAAGTGATTATGAGCAAGAAGCAGAGTTTCTTTCCCAAGAGAGTCCCAAACATAGCCAAGTGAAAGAAGGAGTAGTCCTGAAAGGAGCTTATGTCTCAAATCCTCTAGATCAGGTATTATTCCAAGATCCATTTGTTGTTTTCCTTGAGAAATATGAGGGAGGAGTGTGTTCTACCATGAACAGTTTGTTGCAAAGTGTGAGAAAAATTTTAAGCACTACTATCCTAAAACAAGTGAGGTGGAAGTGGCCTTTTGATTTCTTCAGCATCATCAAAGAGCTGAACCAAGATCAACCATGTAATCATCTACTTGATTGGTTATATTGGAAAGAAGAGTTCACCAGATAAATGTCTATCATGTATAGGTTAGACTAGAGTAGATAGGCATGCAAAATAAGCTTAGCCCCAGAGCATCTTTCTTTCAGATTTTTTTGAGAAAAACAGAAAACACAAAAACAACAAGAAAAGTAGAAAAAGAGGGCAGTTTCTAAAGCAATGGTACAACCCCATACCCAAAAAATAGTCATGTTGAAAGTGCACAAGTCTAAATGCCACTACTAGTGCCAAAAGGATGTCTTGTTCAGTTATCTAGCCTAATCATATCTAAGCATGTTTTAAATTGATTGCTGATAAGTTAGTGAAAGGAATGATAGTCAAATTATGAAAGCTTGAATTATCAAAGAAAGTAGATTAGGAAAGAAAGATACTGGTTTCACACACTCAAAACATAACCAAAGAGGAAAATAGGGATGAAAAGCAAACAATGTATCCTAGCCCTGATTTTTCTGAATCTCATTTTGTAAAAAAATAACATTTGTGTGCAGCTTGTTGTTATGCCACAAACACATGACGAATTAGACTTTCTAATCCTGATTTGACCATTTTTTCAATTTCATGTTTTAGTATAATGAATGAAATCCTGTCAAACAGCTTAATCTTGATAGTTGATCCAGTATAGGTAGATAATCAAAGGAGTTCATTAGCTTAATTTGAACTCTCGGAGGATATAAGTGTAGAAGTAGATAGTTTGTTTTCTCTTTCAAAATATGATGTCAAGGGGTTTTTCAGTTCAAGTGAACCCAAAGAAGAAAAATGTTAGGAAAAGTAGTTGGGTAAGTAGAGGTGAAGTTGAGCTAATCATGCTTTCAGATTTTCAAAACACCATTTTAGGAAAAGCAGCGATAAAAAAAGAAAAAATTCCGCCAATGGATGAGGCACTTGTCTTCACAAGCTAGAGATCTGCAATTCTGGAACCTCCCAAAAAGGAGCTGCCCTCCCCAAATGGAGCCACTATTAGTCATCGGTATTTTTCACCTGTTTAGATGACTATATGCTTTATCCAGGTTTTCTAGAAACCAAATTCAAACAATCATTTTGTCCTCTAGAAATCCCCTCAGAGAAATTTTTTCACTTTTCCCCCTTTCTTGTATGTTGTGATTAAAGTGGTCATCCTGTTAAAACCCCATCCTAGATTGGTAGCTTTACTCTATCCATCACTGTCACTTCTGTCTACAGCTTCTTATCTCTGATGCCTAAATCCCCCTATTTCACAAAATTGTCTGGCCAAGATAAGTCAAGTCTTTCCTTATATCTTCTTGCTTCCCAAAGTCACCGTTGATGAAAAAAGTGTGTCTAGAAGACCCTTCACAATAATGACAAAGTTTCTAGGTTTATAGGTGATGGTGCTTAGGTAAAGAATCTAAAAAACCCTGTGTCTGGTCAAAAAACTCATTTTTTGATCATCAGTCTGTTAGCACCTAGTTTGACCTCGGGCTGAAGGAAGGCAAGCCAGGGTAACCACAAACCATGCTTAACCTTGTAGCTAGCCCTACAAGGCAGGGAGAGGGCTCTCTCCATGAGAAATCTCAATCAAGGATGACTGCAAAAATTATTTTAGGCTAGGTATAGTAGCTCGAAAGGTTTTGATAGATTTTCTGGTGTTGTTTGTTGGATCAGGTGGAGCTGGGTAGTTAAGTCTAGGAAATTAAATCAGAAATGCAAAGTATTCTATGGGGCAAGGTAGGCATGGAATTTAACACCTTTGCCTTTATGATTGTGAAATGTTTAAGATTGGTGAGGAGCTGAGGAGGGCATATGAGATGAATCCTTCGAAAACAGTATAAAAACATAAAATATTGAATGATTTCCCAAGGCATAGCACTGTAACAATGGATTCTACCTATATAAATTGAAAACATTCAACATAAATCAATGGAATGAATGATGGCATACATAACATTTAACAAATGATTACAAAAGAAGAAACTATGCTAAAATTCCATACCATAGGGATCCCATAAAAAATAGCTGCAAATATTTATTAATTCCCTGCCAAACTGGTTACAAATATGTACAATAAAGCTCAGAGCATCCCAGTGATTCCAACCCCTTCCAACTGACTAAAAAATTACATTAAATAGACATAACCTCAGGGGGCGAATCTGTATAAAGAGGATTTGTTTCACCTGCCCCCAAACCAGAACCTGAAGATATAAAAAACTAACAATATGCCTCTGAAAGAGAGGAAACTGTATATTCAACCATCTGGAAGTATAATATGTTATATTTACTCTAGCCAATGGGAAGAAAACAACTCTGGAACCCTGCCCCTCATTTATCGTTTGCTTTCGTTCCATGGCTAATGCCGTAATGATCTCTGTATTCACATTTTCTCACGACCTTAACAGAGGGTTTTTTCCTTTAACCTGAGGAAAACCCTTTTAAACCAAAAAAAATAGAATGTGCCTCATTTAACATAGAAAATCACCCTTTTCAGGAAAGAGTGGAAGGAAATGGTAGGCCCGGGAATCGCAATCGCAATCGTAAGCGGAAGGAGTGGGAATACTTTGGCGGAAGAAATCGCGATATGCGATGGAGCGATGGTGCGATGGTGTACGGAGCGATGCAGCGATGGGCGATGAATGAGGGCGATGGTGGATTATCGATCGCGCGATGGAAATGGAGCGATCAATGGGAATGGATCGATGTGGCGATGATCGCATCGGCGAAATCGGGCGAGCAGGAGTTAAAGCACTGGAGAATTATCGATCGCGCGATGCGATGAAGGACTATCGCATCGGCACCAATGAAAGGGTAGAGTTAAGTACTGGCTGGGAGTGATTGCATGATGCAATGCTGTGATGAGATCGCATTGGCGGAAGGGAGATGGTGGGTTCAGCGCATCGGGAATCGTGATATGTGATGCGCGATTATCGCATCGGCGGAGTCGGGAATGCAAATTTAAGTGCTGTGGGAATGCGATGTTGCGATGCGATGGTGCAATGTGATCTCATCGACGATGAGCCATTGCATTGGGATTGTAGGAGACAAAAAATTCAAAATAAAAATGGACTTTGCGGTAAAGGGAAAAAATTCATATAAAAAGAAAAAAATTGTAAAGTTAAAGGGCCAGCGGAATAATGGAAAAAAGGGCAGAGTTGTGCTTTTTTGAGCCATTATTCATTTGGGCATATTTTCCGATCTAGAAGCCGACTTTGGGAGTGTGATATACCGTTGGAAATATTTTTCTGAGCTCCTTCTGATTAACACATTTACAACATGTTTTTCACTGAAGATCATGTGAAAACCATCTTTGAAAACTAGGTGGATAAAAAACCCCTTTGACCCTTGGTGACTGGCTGCGAAAGACTAACATTGGCTTTATGGAGATAGCAGCTTCTGAATTTCAACTTATTACATATAGAAACATAAAATTACATAAGAAATGATAATAAAACAAAGTACCCTGTTTTCACCTCAAAACATGTTTTGAGGTGAAAATTATATTAAGCTTAAAAAAAAAGCTTCTTTGACTTTTCTAGATACCATGCTTTTGAGTTTATTTGGCATCCTCATGCCCTTGCTGATATTTGCTGACACTTTCATCATCAATTTGACTATGGTGGAACCCTAAAACCTAATGAGACCAAACCCTATGACCTAATAAAAAGAACTGTAGAGTGAAAATGAATCATGACTGAAGACCATAGAGAGGAGAGCTAGCAAGTACTTTTCATGAGGGAAAACTGCCGTGACCCCAACCATTAGTGAATCCATGACCTAATGGAGTGATAAAAATTTATAGTATGAGATTCCTACTATGAAAATGAAAAAGAGTAGATTTTGATCACTGATGGCAGTATGACAAGACTAACACTAACATTGGCTCCAATTGGGATGGTAGCTCCTTGGAGGTGCCAAGAACACCGTAGACCTAGTAGCCTTATCCATTGGGCAATAGGGTCAAAATACTTCAAAGAATGAAAACTGACACAATGCAGACTGACTCTAACTCAAACCATGACTGTGAACTAAATCAAATCGGCAAACCTTACACATATCATTCAAGTTTTATAGCCTTCACTTCGGGCCCTAAGCTTCAATGACTGTGTACTTGAAATATTACCAAAAATGAATATGGCATGTACAATGACGGTGACATAATTTCAGAGAATCATCTTAAAATTAGTAGTGCTTCAAGAGCCTACAATTCACTGTCCCTCTTGGGCAATCTTGACCATCCATCTCTATGAGCAGAAAAGCATTCTATCATCTGTATGTTGAAATATTATACGGTCCTTTCCATAGGTTATCGAACTTACCATGCTTTCCTTTGTCGTCATTTCATGCATCCCATCTCAGCACTACATCTTCTAACTGAAATTTCTCTGATTTGGTTTTGCGTTCATATATTTTCTTTATTTTTTCCTGCAACTGGAATTTTTTTTGAGAAACTTCTTCCCTTGTTTGTTGAAGGTGGATCATTTGATTGATCCTTTACTGATTATCATCCTCTTCGCTGCCAACTTCTTGTAGTAATATCATGACCAGAACTGTAAGTGATGTAGAAAATACTGAATCAGTGCCATAAACTATTTCAAATGGTGACATACCTATGGATTTGTTGCTACTAACTCTGTCGGCCCATAATGCGTTGACAAGTTTTTGATGCCACTTCCTCTTATTCACTTCCAACAGTTTCTTAATTATATTCACCAAAGTCTTATTTGATGATTTTGCTAATCCGTTGCCCTGTGAGTAGTACACTGTCGAATGGCCTAGTATAATATTGTACTTATTGCATAACTCCACCATATTCTTGGATTTAAATGTCACTGCATTATCTGTTATGATATTGTGAGGGAAACCAAAACAAGACAAGATATTTGATTCTAAAAATTGAATAATTACCGTATCCGTGGCTTGCCTTGCTGGAATGGCCTCAATCCATTTGGTGAAATAATTGGTAGTTGTAAAGATCCATCGATGCTGTGATGATGATGTGGGATGGATTTCCCCTATTAAATCAAGTCCCCACTGCTGGAAAGGTGAATTTACTTGAACATGTTTCAAAGGAAGAGGAAGCAGTTTCCGTTTTCCTTGAAAAACTTGACACTCATGGCAGCTCATCACTGTTCTATAAAAATTTTAAAATAGAGTTGGCCAATAATATCCTTCTCTTAATACCTTGTTAGCTATTGTTTTCCAAAACAAATGACCACCACAATCACCTTTATGAAATTCATGCATCGCCTGTTGAGCCTCATCTTCAACCAAAAAATTAAGTAGAATACCTCCCGAATCTTTCCAATAAAGAGCACTATTTAAAATACAAAATTTAGCAGACTTGAGTTTTAGTGATCTACCTTTGCTTCTAGAAATCCCTGGAGGTGGAAAAAGATGCTGAAGAACATAAACTATGTCTCAATACCATGGAAATTGGAGAAAAAATTCTGAAACTAGAATAAGTGAACCATCATCCTCATCCTCTGACATTGCTGCTATGAGATTTATGTCCAAGGCACACAGGTTTGATTGTGCCATTAGTTTTTCCAAGCCTTGCCCCTTGATTAAATTTGTGGGTTTAATCTCCAAATCATATTCCAACATTGTTGCTATCCACTTCCCGCTTCTTCCCTCTGGATCAATTTTCACCAGAACATCTTTTCCTACTGCATTAGGAACATATGCTATGGTATGTGAATGCAGAATGTACACTATGAAATCCTTTAATGCTTTTATAAGAGCCAATGATTTTTTTTCAATGATATTATACTGCAAGGCAGCATCTCGAATGGTCCTACTGAAAAAAGCAATGGGTTGTTCGATCTGATCTCTCTTTTGCATCAATACCGCAGCCATGGTATGCTCCAATGTGAATGAAAATATAATGAAATCTTGAGTGTAATCGGGACTAATCAAGACTGGGGCATTGGAAAAAGCAAACTTTACCATATTAAATGACTTCATAACATCCTTGCTCCATTTGACAGTGCTGTCCTTTTTCAACATATTAGTCATTTCTCGTAAATGTTCTGCCAAATTGGGTATAAATCTGCGTAAGAAGTTCATCTTACCATTGAATGCCTAAATCTCCTTTTTGTTACGTGGGAATCCTATGTGCTGAATTGAATCGACTCTTGAAGGATCAATGCGGATACCGTCTTTAGAAATGATATGACCAAGTAGCTTGCCCTCACCCATAGCAAACAAATTTTTCTTCGGATTTAGAGAAATCCCAAACTTTCTGCATCTCTGAAATACAATCCTCAAGTGGTGCAGGTTTTCATCATCAAAACTAGAAAATACTTTCAAATCATCTAAATAAACAACTAGAAAAACATCCTTCTCATTAGCAAAAGCGATGTCCATTGCTTGTTAAAAAGTGGCTCCAACATTCTTCAATCCAAATGGCATTTTGGCGTACTGAAAAGTTCCCCAAGGTGTCATAAAAGCAGTTTTGTCTTGGTCTTTTTCATGCACCAAGATCTGATTATAGCCCGAGTAACCATCGAGTAGTGACATGCGCGATGCTCCAACTACTCTTTGTAGAATATGATCCATCTTCGGAAGTGGATAGTTATCCTTTAAGGATACTTTATTGAGACTCCGGAAATCTATGCACAACCTTATTTCTCCAGTCTTTTTGTGTACTGGGACTAAATTCGAAATCCAATGACAAAATCTAATTGGAACAATGATACCAGCTTTATACAATTTGTTTACCTCTTTTTCAATGGATGGGAGCGGCTTTGGATTGATCCTTCTCAGCTTATGTCTAAATGGCTTCTGATCTGGCTTGATTGGAATAGTATGCTAAATTATATTTTTTTCATATGCCTTCAAATCTGAATAATCCCACGCAAACACATCAGAAAATTCAGAAAGTAATTTAACATACTGGGCCTTTACCTCAGGAGATAATGCTTTTGATAACTTCACAAACTTAGGCTTGTCAGCTGTTCCAAGATTGACATCCTCAACTCCTTTATCAGTAGGCACCAAGCTTGGTTTTCTTGCAACATCATCTTGATCAAAAAGCTCCTCTAAAGGTATGAGACCTCTAAGAATAACATTATCTTTTAGCTGCAAAATGTCCATCTGATTTGCTTCAATCTCTTGTTCATCGGTATCATAATCACCATCTATGGAAGTATCCTTGAATTTTCCTTCATTCTACAAAAAAACATTGATTTCGTTGTCATCCTAAAACACTTTCCAATACCTTAAATTATCTGGAACAGCAGGCCGATGTTTGACATGAATTTCAAATTTGTTGCTGGAGCAGTCAAAAGCCAACTTATAAGAACATACTCTAACATTACTAGGAACTCTGTCAAGTTGGAAAGGAGGGCTCCGAATTCATATTCCTATACCAGCACCGTCCTTACCAACAAATCCGTCAAAATCCATGCTCCAAAGGCCTTCCTCCTCTTCTAGATGCTGAAATTTTGTTTCTTTCTCTACCTTACCTTGACTAATCTCTTCATTTTTATGTTTTTCACTAACCTTTTGTTGCTGGCAGGTGGAAGGCTTAGAAAGGCTTGCTATGTTTTCTTTTTCTTGCTTAAGGACTTCCCTAAAATTATCTGAAATTTCTGGTACCTTATCTACTTCTACCAACTGAACATCTTCATCATTCAAACCACTATCTGAATATAGTACAAATGATTCTAAATTTGTATGGACAACATTAATTGGATGATTAACTGGCTTCTGTTTGCTAGTGATCATATATTTCATTTTCTTCTCCCTGTATAACTTTCTCAATTGACCAAACACGGGGATGGTAGCATAAGAGAAATCAAGTTGTATAGTTCCCTTAAGTTTTGCACCCCACGATATGGAAAAAAGCATACCAAACCGTGGTGGAAAGTTAGCTACAATCACATCCATCAAAACATTCTTGGCTGGGATTTGATCTAAATATACTACCAAGTCTTTGATAAGACCAATACAACAGACCCTACCGGAGTCAAAGGAGTACAAATCATGGTATTTGCGGGTAATATCAAGAACCAACTTCTCCATAATGTCTTTAGGCATCAAATGGTGAGAAGGTCCAAAATCTAACATAGAATTGTGTAAAATGTACTCATGCAATCTCAGACTCATGTAAAAGGGAGGGACTTCACTATCTTCAGACTGACCTTCTATGGTAGGACCAAAAATGAGTTCAAGATGATCATCTTCGACATTTACCATATCAGACATAGATTCTATTTGAAAAATTCTAGATACTTGATGTTTATAAGTGTTGTTCTTCACCAACTCAACTAAGGGAATGGATGCCTTCAACTTAGCAATTTCATTTTCTAAATTAAAAGATGAAACTTTTTCTACCTCTTTGACGGGAAGATCTTTCTTCTCCACTTGCTCCTTCGCTGTGCTTGGCTGATTATTCTCCTCATTTCCAATGTTATTTGTCAAAGGTACTTTGCTGGAAGATGGATCAGTAGGTCCTTTCCCTTTCCTCTGAGTATTTGAAGATTCATTCTTTGATAGCATCTCTTTCCTTTTCTGAATGGGATTGATTGGCACATCTTTGCTCCTCAAAGAATACTTCTTCTGCTGTGCTGACAAAGCGTTCATATATCCTCGTTGATAATCATGGACTCTTCCTCCAAAACTACATCATTGGCCATTATGAAATCTTCATCTCTTCGAGTGTCTGGAATCACTGCATATTATTCATCTTCTATGTAATGTTTCAAATTATGAAAATGCTACAACAATGAGAATATCTCAAGATATTCTAATGTTGGAGGCCCAGCAATATGAAAACACAACATTGAAGCAACAACAACGCTAAAATCATATAAATGTGAGAGAAATCCATAGCCATCTCATTAAATAATAGTAGCAACAATAGAATACAATATCTTGAGGAGAAATGATACTCAAGATAAGCAATGCTCAACCTCAAGAGACTAGTACATGAATCAGGACAAAACCACTGTTACACAATGTATACCAAACTATGAAAACGGATTTTTATAGAGCAATTGCATGCTACATATGTAAAAAAAATGAATATATCAATATTTGGCTCCATACAACAATGGCAGTGAAGATCTCAGCTCCCAAAGACTACCTCAAATCAATCCTAGAAGGATTTGCAATAAAATACAAAATCTGCAAAATGTCAGAGTTGTTGGGTAGTTGCAGCAGCTCAGAAATAGAACTGGATCGAGAGGTTGTAGATGATGCCCAAACTGAATATGCCTTCTTCAATGGATATTTAGAGTGAAAGGCTGATCCTTTCACCAAATATCTTTCCCTCCAATAATCTGCAAGAGCCCCACTACAAATGCTCCACTCAAAATAATGTAGTCACTAGATGGAACTACTCTGTAGGGCTAGGGAATGAGTTGGCCTTGATGCCAAAGTTTGTAATAAGCTTTGGAATGCCTCCAATATGATCTCCCAAAGAGAATAGAGACTCCTCCTCCGAAAAATAGCTGGTGGAGGTGGTGCAGTGAACCCTCACTGCAACACCCAACAACACAGTATTATTCTGCTACAGAAATAACACTGTCTTGATGGAGGATGATTGGCCTCAAGCCTATATGTGAGGAAAATTAAGAACAATCCCTCAAGAGACCTCTCAAGAAGGAGAATGAATCCTAAACAGGAATTCCCCCTGAAATTCTTGCTAAACAACAAAGAATGCACAAATTTCTGAATAGACAATGTGATGAATAATACAAGCATGAGAAGCAATGGTTGCCTTGCCCTCCTTTTAAACAAGTGAAAGATCTTTCTCCATGGGCCCCATCCATTAGAGTTTCCTCCACCAAATATCCTCTTCTTCATTCACACTGCGCTGGCTTCCTAAGTAAGCCACTCCTCCTATGGTAGCGATGTTGACTTGGTCAAACTTGACCTTATCCATTTGCAAATAACCTTGTTCACACATGAGGGTGTGAAATACAGCTCCAATGATGATCCATTTTCATACTATGAGGGATTTTATTGAAAATATCACTATGCATGGGTCTCCCTACCCATTTATTCTCCTCCTAGGTGAAATAAGCAAAACTTAATATTCCAAATTATTGTCGGAAAATTTTGGAATATTACAGTCCTCCCCTCCCAAATGTTGCTTGTCCTTAAGCAACTGTAAGGACAGAACTAGAAAGCCTCCTCTCAAGGCATGGAGTCGATCGCGTGTTGAGGAACATCTTCCTCATGTGGATCCTCCATCCCCAAGAAATCATCCATACAAAATGAGTTACCTTCCAACTAGGCAACTCCTGGAAACTGTCCTCCACCTTTGGCTCCGACGAAGTAGGTGGGATGAAAATCTGCTCATGGTAGACAATGTAGCCTAACCCACACTATCCATATCTCCACTCATGATAAGTGTAGAGAGAGTGTTGATCCTGCGCTGCAAAATACTTGCCCTCAAGTGGCAAGATGAAGACTAGATCTCCAAAGCTCTCTCCTCCAACGCTGCAAATCATGCTGGCCCAAGTACCTCCATATATGATGAGTTGGAAGTCATCATTATATGGCATCTCCTCTATCATATGGCTCACCTCACAAAGTGACAAATGTGTTGTTAAGGTAACCATATCATGTCCCATGTTCCCCTTAGAACATATAGTGCAAAGAGTGTGAGGAATTCTTCCCTCAAAGGACACGTTCACCCAATGTGTCTCTCCTCTAATCATGCTCCCAAGAAAAGCTCTAGCAATATTAGTCAAGGGAACCATAAGAAGAATCATGCTGGCTACCATGTGAAGTAAAGGAGAAGGACAATGGTCCCTCAAATGTAGCCAACACATTTTGACTCTCCACTGCCATATAAAATAAAATGATGGGTGGCCTCCCCACCATTTCCGTGCTGCCCCAATCTCCTAGAGAAAGTGAATGATGTCATGTGCAATGTGAGTATGTTCGCCATAAGAAATATCCTCCCCATATCCTCTTAGGGAGTGATCATCCATAATGGTCTCATGTAGACCATAAAATCTAGAAGGAAGAGTATTCCTTCTTTGAGAAAATCCCTGCACATAAATGGTCAAGAGATGCATACATAGAGACAAGTTACTATGCAAATCAACAATAATCTTACCACATGCTTTGCTCATATAAATGGAGTGGCTCATAGATGAGTCTCCCCTCATCCTCAAAGGGAAAAGAGTTGACTATGCAAACTCCTCCATCTCCTCATGATTCATGGAGTGCCTCCTCAAGTTCTCCAAGTGGTTCCTCCCACAAGAAGACAAGAAATGTAATGTGGCCTTCATGGTTGGCCCATGGTCACTCCTAATATGTACAACATGTCTCGTAGGGAGGATCATGCTCCCAATAGGCATCCTCAATCTCAAGCCCACTCTCCAATCAAAGCCTTCTATGAATATATACATCTCATCAACACATGGAAGCAAAAACCAATATAAACAAGTTGTCACATGACAACCGGAAAGTGGATCAAGGTCCCACACAAGGAACCCGTGTAGTGCATCCCTTGCCTACATCAAATAAAAAAAAAACAAGTTTTCTTCCAGCCACTTGTTTGCTGCCACAATCATTTTACAAGGTAGAAATATGAAAGTACAATTTGGTGCCAATGGTGCACACCAAGAATCATGTGGATTTCCCCACAACCCACCAATGAGATGACCAATATCAATGCTACAAATGGCTTCAAGTACATCATGATACAATATGCAAGAAGGAATAATCCTCCTTGGTACAATATGCTGCTCATAAAAAGACAAGAAGTACAAAACATAAGGTGAAATTGTACATTCTCCATCATGCACTAGAAGACTTGAGCTAAAATGGCTCAACTGAAAATGCTCCCTTACTCCCAATGAGTAGGAAGGTGGCTGTGATATCCTCTCCATCATCATCTGGGCTCTGCATCTCTCCATATGCTAATGTATGTCTTGCTAAATGCCCTCCCAAATGAACTTCTCTGCCAAGGCAAGATGTGCATCACAATGCATGGAAAAGAAGTCCTCATGTGATGCATGCAACAACTTCTCCTTGAGACTAGAATCTATAGTCAGGAAGACTCTACCATGAGAATAGATGACCATATCATCCACCATATACTCATCATCTCTATCCGGGTCATCTAGAATCATGCATGCACCAATATCCTTGGAGTACTCTACTAAAAGTTGAGATCTCTAGTAAGAATCAATCCTCCCAAGAGACAGCGCTGGTGATCTGGCATGTGAAGCTCTCTTCCTGCTACTGCCTGCTACTTTGACATCCCCCATGCCAAAGTTCTTCTCCAAACTCTTCACCTCTCCAAAATCCAAGAGCAATGAATCCAAAGACAAAATGTCTCTCATCAATGATAGATCTGGCGGCCTCCCTGGTGGAATGCCTCCATGCAGTGAGACATCAATGTCAAGAGTGGACTGTACATATGATTGGGCCACCTTTCCCTTGCTCTCACAGCACAATACGATCTTCCTCCTCTTTGCACTAGCTATCTGAAATAGAGAAGGGTGTGTGCCTCTCATCACATGATGTTGCCTTCTCTCCCTTCCTTCTCCTTCCAGCTGCAATTCTGCACGATCATGCTTCTCACTGATTATGCTTGGACCTTCATGTATGAGATCCTGGGGACTTCCTTGCAAAGCTGCAAGAATCCCTCTAGTTGGAGTAAGAGCTCCTCCTTCCTCTGCATGAGGTACTAGATCAACTCTATAAATGAAAGCGTTGTTTCCCTTAGCTTCCTCAAGAGGATTGGGCAACCCTCCAATGATTGGATCCTCTTTTGGAAAAGGGATCTCTATGCCTCCTTGTGCCAAAATGCAATATGAAGGTTTTTCCTCCAACAAAGTATCATGCAAGATATCAGCCTCCTTCATGGCTCTCTAAAATGATTCTGAGTCTCTAGCTTTCTTCATTACATGCAAGGGTTTTGTTTGTTTGAATGTGTTTGTTTCCTCCACATGTGTTTCAGAATTCCTCCTACCAAATCTCTTCATCAAAGTTCTAGTGAAAATTGCATAGGAAGAGGTATTTACATTTTTCAAAGTAAATGACTCAAATAACCACCATGCATAGACCTTACCTCCAAAGTGTAGTGCTGCTATTCTGATGGCTTCATCTTCAGAAATCTGATGCTGCTGCATAAATGTGTCTAGCTCTTCTATCCAAGCCCTGGCTGAACAAGTAGGGGAACCCTCAAAGATAGATAAAAGAAATCTATCCTCATTATGCTACTTGTTCCTCCTCACCATGATCTTGCAAAACTCCGTAAAAGTAATATGATCTTTAAACTTTTGAGTTTGGGATTCATACTTATGTAAGAAACCTCTAAGAGTTCCTTTCTTTGACATTCCTCCTCCTTCTCCTCTCATGGCAAAGCTGGCCATGTGACTGCACTGTACCTCATAGGGTGTAGCTGCATGCTCACATCCCCTACAGGAAAATCTAGAGTTTGACTCAGTTTCAAACCCTCTAGGAGATTCTTCATACATCTTCTTCCGAATCTCCTCGAACTCTTCATGAATTCACTGTACATATTGAGGAAGAAGATTAGCAAGATTATCCCCTTTTTCTTTTTCTCCTCCAAAATATGGATTCTTCCTTCTGATTATTTCTTTGTCTCCTTGATGAGAATAGGAAGTGCAGGGTTCTTCCTCTTCCTTATGCTTATCCTCCTTGGGGAGGTTCTTCATGGATCTGAAATATGATGAGATAAATCCCATCCTCTTCAATCTTCTAATCTTCTTGGGCTTAGACTTAGAGGCTGAGCCAAGAAAGCAACTCTGATACCACTGTAATGTTCCAAATTGGGAAAATGCTACAACAATGAGAATATCTCAAGATATTCTAATGTTGGAGACCTAGCAATATGAAAACACAACATTGAAGCAAAAACAACACTCAACTCATATAAATGTGAGAGAAATCCATAGCCATCTCATTAAATAATAGCACCAACAATAGAATACAAGATCTTGAGGAGAAATGATACTCAAGATAAGCAATGCACAACCTCAAGAGACTAGTACATGAATCATGACAAAACCCCTGCTACACAATGTATACCAAGCTATGACAGTGCATTTTTATAGAGAAACTACATGCTACATATGTCAAACACATGAATATATCAATATATGGCCCAATACGACAATGGGAGTGAAGATATCAGCTCCCAAAGACTACCTCAAATCAATCCTAGAAGGATTGGCAATAAAATACAAAATCTACAAAATGCCGGAGTTGTTGGGTAGCTGCAGCAACTCAGAAATAGAACTGGATAGAGAAGCTGTAGATGATTCCCAAACTGAATATGCCTCCTCCAATGGATCTTTAGAGTGAAAGGCTGATCCTTTCACCAAAGATCTTTCCCTCCAATAATCTGCAAGAGCCCCACTTCAAATGCTCCCCTCAAAATAACACAGTCACTAGATGGAACTGCACTGTAGGGCTAGGGAATGAGTTGGCCTTGATGCCAAAGTCTGTAATAAGCTTCGGAATGCCTCCAATCTAATCTTCCAAAGAGAAGAGAGACTCCTGCTCTGAAAAATAGCTGATGGAGGTGGTGTAGTGAACCCTCACTACAACACCCAGCAACACGGTATTATTCTACTCAGAAATAACGTTGTCTTGATGGAGGATGCTTGGCCTCAAGCCTAGATGTGAGGAAAATGAAGAAAAATCCCTCAATGGACCTCTCAAGAAGGAGAAGGAATCCTAAATAGGAATTCCCTCGGCAATTCTTGCTAAACAACAAAGGATGCACAATTGTCTGAATAGACAATGTGATGAATAATACAAGCATGAGAAACAATGGTTGCCTTGCCCTCCTTTTAAACAAGTGAAAACTCTTTCTCCATGGGCCCCATCCATTAAGGTTTCCTCCACCAAATATCTTCTTCCTCATTCACACTGCACTGGCTTCCTACGTAAGCCACTCCTCCTATGGTAGCACTGTTGACTTGGTCAAACTTGACCTTGTCCATTTGCACATAACCTTGTTCACACATGAGGGTGTGAAATCTAGCTCCAATGGTGATCCCTTTTCATACTCTGAGGGATTTTATTGAAAATATCACTATGCATGGGTCTCCCTACCCATTTATTCTCCTCCTAGGTGAAATTAGAAAAAATTAATATTCCAAATTATTGTCGGAAAATTTTGGAATATTACATTCTGTCAAAAAAATGGGTGTACCATCAGCAGTGAAAAAATGATTAGCTTCAACTACCAGATCATCATCATCATCTGTCTCAATTCCCTGAACATAATTTTGCTACAAAGGAGTTCTAATCTACTGTTGTTGTGTTGTTTGGTCTTGCACTTTATGTTCCCTCTGCTTGATTCAGAATTGGGGCTACTGCTGTCCTCTGAAATTTGGATTCCTAATTGAGGCTTCAGGTCTATCTAAAATAGTCAACTGGTCAACCATATTCTCCATTGTTTGGATTAAAGTATCCATCTTAATATCTGAAGGAGATGCTTCCTCTTTTACAGTCACTCTCTTTTCATCTCTCATCCGTGCTCTTTTGGCCAGCAGATTTTCTTCTACGTTTACCGTGGTTTTCTGCATATCTTCATGTGTGGTAGGATCTCGTTCTCATAACTGATATGCCATGTCAACATCAAAACCATCTAGAAATTTGAGCAAAGCTAACCCCATGGGGGGTTTGAGGTTGGCTGGAATAGCATTGTACACTGCATTAAACCTCACACAATAATCTTGTACACTTTCACCCACATTCCTTTTGATATTTTCATACTCAGACAAAATTTGGAGTGGGTTTTTCTTTACCTCCCACTGGTCTAGGAATTGTCTATGTAGGTCCACAAAAGTGTGGATAGAGGCTGCTGGTAAGGCTCTGAACCATTTTCAAACTTCACCTCCAAAACTTTGGACAAACAACCTCACCATCACATTTTCTGCCTCTACCTAATGAAGGTTGAAGAAGTCATTCATTTTATCAACATGTTTTTGCGCTATAATTCTTTGAGTGGTATCAAAAAGAGGTATTTTACTTTGGTAATCAATAGGCATATCATTTAGATTCTTAGGTAAAAATAGGGGTGCATACCGGGCAACCATGACTTGAGGTGGATTTACAACAACGTTTGAAGTAGTAAGATTCAAGGGCGCTGTTGATGGAGAAGTAGGGGTGATAAGTTGGAGGGGAAGGGTAGGTATAAACAGAAGTTGAGAATTTATTTCAGAAATTTATGGGAATACTAATGAATTGAGGGTAGCAGATGCTGATTCTAATGATTCTAAAAGCTCAGCAATATTGGTAGCAGTGGTAGATGATTGAGAAGAGTTTAAGATATAATCGTCAATTGATCTGTTTTCCCTTTGAACTTCAAGATCTAAAATAAACTTGGGGTCTAAAACTATGTCATCAAGTGCAGTTTTAGATTTGGTTCTGAATAGAGAAAGCTCAAAACACTCATCAAAAGGGAGGTCTTCAATGAACAACCACTCACTGGGCCAGGAATGGGATCTGAAAATAGGTCTAGGGATTACTGAAATTTCTTGTCTTATGATTATTCGCTGAGTAAGGTTAGGATTTTCAAATATAGGAGGAGGATTTGGATCAGGATTGGCCCTTGTGTATTTCCTTGAAGCTAGTGTGGTTGAATTTCAAAATTTGTACTTTGCAACATTTTATTTCAGCTGAGCAAATTCTAAAACTCATCATCCAAAGTTCAAGAATTTATATGGAAGATATTACCAGGGTGATCAGTCTTTCGTTTTAGATTTGTTTCCCCAGTGGGGTCGCCACTATGTTAGCACCTAGTTTGACCTTAGGCTGAAGGAAGGCAAGCCAGGGTAACCACAAACCACGCTTAACCTTGTAGCAAGCCCTACAAGGCAGGGAGAGGGCTCTCTCCATGAGAAATTTGAGTCAAGGATGACCGCAAAAATGATTTTAGGCTAGGTATAGTAGCTCAAAATGTTTTGATAGATTTTCTGGTGTTGTTTGTTGGATCAGGTGGAGCTGAGCAGTTAAGTCTGGGAAATTAAATCAGAAATGTAGAGTATTCTATGGGGCAAGGTAGGCATGGAATTTAACACCTTTGGCTTTATGATTGTGAAATGTTTAAGATTAGTGAGGAGCTGAGGAGGGAATATGAGATGAATCCTTCTCAAACAGTAGAAAAACATAAAATATTTAATGATTTCCCAAGGTAGAGCACTGTAACAATGGATTCTACCTATCTAAATTGAAAACATTCAACATAAATCAATGGAATGAATGATGGCATACATAACATTTAACAAATGATTACAAAAGAGGAAACTGTGCTAAAATTCCATACGATAGGGATCCCATAAAAAATAGCTGAAAATATTTATTAATTCCCTGCCAAACTGGTTACAAATATGTACAATCAAGCTCAGAGTGTCCCAGTGATTCAAACCTCTTCCAACTGACTGAAAAATTACATTAAATAGACATAGCCTCAGGAGGCGAATCCATAGAAAGAGGAGCTGTTTTAGCTGCCCCCAAACCAAAAGCTCAACATAGAAAAACCCAACAATATGCCTCTGAAAGAGAGGAAACTGTATATTCAACCATCTTGAAGTATAATATGTTATATTTACTGCAGCCAATGGGAAGAAAACAACTCTGGAACCTTGCCCCCTCATTTATCTTTTACTGTTGTTCCATGGCTAGTGCCGTAATGATCTTTGTATTCACAATTTCTCACGGCCTTAACAGAGTGTTTTTTCCTTTAAGCTGAAGAAAACCCTTTTAAACCCAAAAAAATCGAATGTGCCTCATTTAACGGAGAAAAGCCCCTTTTTTTTGGAAAGAGCGGAAGGAAATGGTGGGCTCGGGAATCGCAATCGCAATCGCAATCGCAATCGCAAGCGGAAGGAGCGGGAATACTTTGGCGGAAGAAATCGCAATATGTGATAGAGCGATGGTGTGATGGTGTATGGAATGATGCAGCAATGGGCGATGCAGCGATGAATGAGGGCAATGGAGGATTATCGATCACGTGATGGAAATGGAGCGATAAATGGAAATGGAGTGATGTGGCGATGATCACATCATAGAAATAAGGCGAGCAGGAGTTAAAGCGCTGGAGAATTATCAATCGCGCGATGCAATGAAGGACTATCGCATCAGCAACAATGAAAGGGCGGAGTTAAGTGTTGGCTGGGAGTGATCGCGCGATGCGATACTATGATGAGATCGCATCGGCGGAAGGGAGATGGCGGGTTCAGTGTGACAAGAATTGCGATATTGCGATGTGATGGTGCGATGCGATGGAATCGACGATGAGCCATCACATCAGTGGAGTCGGGAATGTGGAGTTAAGTGCTGCGGGAATGCAATGTTGTGATGCGATTGCATCGGCGATGAGAAATCACATCAGGATTGTAGGATATGACAATTTCAAAAGAAAAAGGGACTTTGCGGTAAAGGGAAAAATCATATAAAAAGGCTAAAATTGTAAAGTTAAAGGGCCAGCGGAATAATATAAAAAAGGGCAGAGTTGTGCTTTTTTGAGCCATTATTCATTTGGGCATATTTACTGATCCAGAAGCCGATTTTGGTAGTGTGATATACCGTTGGAAAGATTTTTCCGAGCTCCTTCTGATGAACACATTTACAACATGTTTTGCACTGAATATCATGTGGAAAAAATCTTTGAAAGCCAGGTAGAGAAAAAACCCCTTTGACCCTTGGTGATGGGTTGCAAAAGACTAATAGTGGCTTTATGGAGATGGCAGCTTCTGAAGTTCAACTTATTACATATAGAAACATAAAATTACATAAGAAATGATAATAAAAACAAAGTACCCTGTTTTCACCTCAAAACATGTTTTGAGGTGAAAATTATATTAAGCTTAAAAAAACAACTTCTTTGACTTTTCTAGATACCATGCTTTTGAGTTTATTTGGCATCATCATGTCCTTGCTGATATTTATTGACACTTTCATCATCAATTTGACTATGGTGGAACCCTAAAACCTAATGAGACCAAACCCTATGACCTAATAAAATGAACTGCAGAGTGAAAATGAATCATGACTGAAGACCATAGAGAGGAGAACCAGCAAGTATTTTTCATGAGGGAGAACTGATGAAGTGACCCCAACCATCATTGAATGCATGACCTAATGGAGTGATAAAAAGTTATAGTATGAGACTCCTAATATGCAAATGCAAAAGAGCAGATTTTGATCACTGATGGCAGTATGACAAGACTAACACTAACACAGTCAAAATCCCTTTCCTAAGAAACCTTGCAAACAAACCTATTAGCCTCCCTTAAGTCATGCACCATCATGTTTTTCATGCATTTTTGTTCCCGCAAAGCTTGAAGGTGAAATCAAGAAAAACAGAGAAAACATGGTCATATTTCCAAAAGGTGCTCAAGCAATCTCCAAGGTAGCCCCTACTAGTCCAAACAATGAAAATTTCCAAAAACAAGCCACATTTTATCAAAAAACATCTTTGCAGGGATGTCATGATGACTGGTCCTAATAAAAACCTGGAAAAAAGGGAAATAATAAAGAAGAGCTTTAGTCAAAACAGTTGACTGTTTAAACTAAAGGAAATAAAGAGATAAAGAAAATAGGAAATACAGGTTTTCTCTCTACAAATCAGGGATACCTAAAAATGTCAGAAGATCATCCACAGTGGCTAATAAGCATAGCAAGATGGAGGATACTACAAAGGAATTAATCACTTAAAAAGGTAACATTCTTCTCATTCGAGCTTCTATGCCAAAAAACTCAGAATATCAGTGATATGTGAACAAACATGGTGCAATTTTGGCAAAAGTGCCATTAAAACAGTTTTTATGCCTCAAAGCATAATGGAAAGGGACATCTGCCTTTTTCCCATGCCCCTGCAGACAAAAAAAAAAATCATCAAACGCAACATTAGAGGAATACTAAAACTACCACAAAGGGAGAGTCACACTAAAAGAGTAAAACAACAGGTATATTGTTTACAAAAATCTGTTTATTAACCCCACAATGGAAAGGTGTTTCAGGCTTTTTCATGAAATTTGGATGAATATGAAAATGGGCATTAAGAGGCAAAAACAACACCTGCTTCATAGAAAAGCAGAGGGTGCAAGGATTTTTGCTGAGTTATATTTTAAAAATGAGTAAAGGTCACAATTTTTTCTTTTCAAAAACAAAGAATGACTTTGCACTAAAAAGGGAAAAAACAAAATTGGAAAGTTAAAGTGCTGCACAGAAAAACAACCACATGCTTGGTGCTAAGGAGGAGGAAAATTTGTTATGAAAATCAACTTGCAAATGTCAAAATACATCACGGTCCCAATCATATGCTAAAAAATATAAGGGCTGTGTACACTAAAAGAGAAAAACAGCATGTATGTTTTTCAAAAAAAAAATCAGTTTGTTGTCCTCACAGTGGAATGGTTTTTCAGACATTTTCAGAAATTTGGATAAATATGCAAATAGGCACGATGAGGTAAAATACAGCACCTCCTTCATCAACAGCAAAGGGTGTAAAATTTTTCCTGATGTTATCATTCCAAAGGTAAAGTGAAAAGGTACAAAACTCCATTTAATACAATATGTGATTTTGAAATCCAAAAGGTGAGAAAATTTGATTTTTAAGGCACTGAATGCCATTGCATTGAAGAAGAAAAATAGTGGGTGTACTTTGTGGTAAAAATAAAATATATGATTTCTTAGCCCACAGTGGAAAATATGTGGAAATATTTTTAGAAATTTGGAAAATAAGCAAATAGGCAAGACAAGCCATGAGTCATGCCAGGGCCAGTTTTGCTTCAAACTGTGTTTTTGACAAAAAAAAGATGAAATTGACAAAAGTGAGAGAGGTTTTTCTCCATAATAGTACCAAGAAGAGAAATCTCCTTTATTATTTACACAGGTATCATGGTTTTGGAGAAATTTCAAAAATACAGGTGTTATGGGAGAATTTCTGCACGGGTGGAGTGACCTTGGGAAAATCTAGTTTTATCACAGATGGAGTATCCAAATGACTTGTTTCATGAGTCAAATGAAAAATACTTGAATATATTTCCAATGATCTATCATGAGATAAATTTGGAATTGAGGAAGGCATCCAAAAGCGGCCTGCACCAGCACTCTGCATTTCTGCACCAGCATTCACCACTTTTGACTAGTGTTTGGAGAATCAGTTTTTGGACAGCCAAATGGACACAAAATGGAAAACCGAAAGAATTTTTAGAAATTAGACTCAACCACAGTTCCAATGATCCTCTCAGGCCCAATTATGACGTCGGGAAGGCCTCTAAAACACTGCTGCAAAAAGGCCTATTTTTGTGCTGCGCGCTTGTAGGAAAAGCACAAGACTGCCCAGAAAATTGCAGAAAGTGACCGAGTTTGCCAAAATTTTCCCAGAAGTTGCATTTTTCTATGAGAATCAGTTTCAAGATTTATTCTTCATAAATTGACATCTCCTCATCATTTTTTTTCATAAAGTTCCAATTAGTCCTCATACTCCTTCATCGCCCTCCACTGACCATGATTCACCTTCCTTACATGAATCACTTTCCCAAGCAAACATTCTTCAAACACCTTCTCCAAGAAAAAGTGATTATGAAGAAGGTAGTAGTGGCCTTAAAGAAAGTAATGCTGGCCCTAAAAGAGCAGTAGTGGTCCTGAAAGAGGCAGCCAAGAGAAAAGTGAAAACAAAAAAAGTGAGGGCAGCCAAGAGGAAGAGGAAAATAGCAAAGAAGATGAGGACAGCCAAGAGCAAGATGAAAACAGCAAGGAGAATAACAGCCTCACAACAAACACTAACAAGCAAGAAGAAAACAACAAAAGTGAAGGCAGCCAAGGGCAAGATAGCAGAAACAGTAGCTCAGGTAAGATGAAAACCAAGAGGAAAATAGTCACAACAATGACCAAATTGATGAAAAAACTCAAAAAAGCAGCAAAAAGGGCAAATACATAGATAGCCCAGAAGATTAAAAAACATCAGATCAAGGCACCTCTTATATTGCGAAGGTGAGCACTACGAATGAAGAAACCACTTTGCAAGGAAAAACTCAAAACTACCCAAAATGAGGGCCCAGAACCAAAAGATGAAAAAGACCAAGCTGGGCTTAATATGTTGGCCCAATATTTTATACAGGTCTCTAAAAACCCTTGAGGGACCCACTCACCAAATTTGAGCAAAATTGAACAAGTTTTGGTTTTTTGCAAAATTTTAGGCCTCGGAGCGCAGCACCCTGGACGTTGCGCTTTTTCTTAGAGAATATTTAGCAGGGGAAGTTTATATTTTTTGTTTCCTTGTCACTATGGGAGTATGCTCATAAATTTTCAGATCATTTGGAGCTGCTTTAGTCCCTCAAAAGGTCCAAAAACAACCATTTTTCACCTTTCTGCCACTGTTTTTGAGCAGGTGCTGCGCTCCTAGGTTTTTTCACATTTTCGACTTTTTTATATGCTTCTATAGATCTGATTGAACTAAATCAAGTATATTTCGAAATTAGACATCCATATCTTTCCAACAGGCCATCACGGGACATTTCTCGACACCGAGAAGACCTCCAAAACCTTGCTGCAAAAAGTCCTATTTTGGTGTTGCACGCCTGGAAATTCTGCTAAAATAGAGATAGTTTTCTACATTCCTGTTTGATGACTCAACCAAATGTGTGTTAGGAAATTTTATCATGTATTTCAGAGCCTAAAATTGATTTTTTTTTTCTATTTTGGTCCGAAAAGATATTTTAGAGAGATATTTTGTGCCTTGGACCTTCTTAGGCCTCAAGGATAGTTTTAGATATTTTGTTTTGGCCAATGGCCTTCTAGTTGCTCTAGTGAGCTCTTTCTCCCCTTGGGTTATATAAACCATGAGGATTCATTGTAAAAAATGGGAGAACTTGACATGTTGAGAGCAATACATACTTTTATGAGCTTGGAGAAAATATTGGTTTTATGAAGTGGATGAATGTCTTGCCTGGCTTGATGGTGGAGGAGCATTGAGTGCAGGATTCCATAGCTTGGTGAATGGTGATGTTTCCCTAATTTGTTTATGTCTTCTTGTTTTCATGGATGTTTCATGCTTCTTGTTTGTTGTATATCAGAAAAGTATAGGTTGAGATATGCTCATGGAAACACCTCAAACCTCTTGTTTACTACAACTTTGATGTTTTCTTCTTCTTGGTCATTATAAGGAATTATTAACTACTCCTTAGGTCCAGAAAGAAATTTTCATTTGTTTCATTAATGGTCAGTATGTTAGCTATCAAATTTAATTCAAGGTATGCCTTGCTTATTTGAATTTCTCAAAACTCTATTTATAAAACCTTTCTATGAAATATTGATTGCTTAGGTTAAGTCAAAAAGGTCTTGTTCGATCTTTCCCTTTGTCCATGCTTACCAACTTGTTTTAGAGTTCTCGATAGTTTGATATATGTTTTTTAGGAGTTCCCTCTTCATATATTAAGTTATTTGTTTATCTTATATGTTTTCCCAAGAGTTGAAGGTGAATTTCTAAAGTTAGGAGTTCTTATGCTTCTATGTCTCACCTGAATGTTTATCTTTCATGTTTATCAGTTTGAGTATTGTTCATAGAAATTAATGGTTTAACCTACCTCATGAGTATTTGCTTTCAAACTATATATCTTTAAGACTTCTTCGTTTTTCACAAACTTAATATTAATTTCACCTCATACCTCACCCAAAGGATCCATTAACCTTGTTAAATTTGCCCTGCAGTACACCTTGTCCATCATTTAGATATCCTTGACTTTATCTGACCCCGTAGCCTGGTTGATTTGATGAAATCTCTTTCCATTTGTCTTACTTGATCATTTTTACCTCAAAAAACCAAAACAAACCAAAATATACTTAAAAACTAGCCTAAAATCAAACATACAAAGAGAACAAGTTCAAATCCTTCGCATAATAGAGAGTTCCCTCTCTGAGTCCAGGAAGGCTAGGTCCTAGGACTCCAAATATTGGTCTAATGTTACCCTGTCATTTGGTTTACCAATTTTCCAAATTACGGGACACTAACACTGCAAACAAGAATAAAAGAAAATTTCACTGTGAAAAATGGCCATATCCATATGAGGGTTGATTATGTAAGGTCCCACCTTACCAACCATCAATAATATAGATAAGTAGAGGTCACATTAATCTCTAATACTCTTTTTTTTTTGTAACATTACTAACTCAACTATCATGTAATCATGTTCCTTCATCTATTTTAATATAAGAATATCATATAAGAAGTCAAGGATAACTTTCCCTTAAAACTAATTCCAAACCACATTTCCTCTCAAGTTTAAAATATGATACCATGTTCTCCTTTCATACTTTTACATAAGCTCTAAGTAAGATTGGGAATAAATTCCACCATAATCTCATGTGCGAACGTTAAGCTAGATCAACCTATCTAATTTCATAAATTATGCTAAATAAGGTACACTTATTGACTCTTGATATCATAAGCACAAAATTATCATTCTTATATTACAAAAATCACATATAATTGTATGAATATTAACCTACCTATAACAAAGTAACTGAGGGAGGAATATTCCTCTCTTCATAAGTAAATATGATATGTTTATGAAATGGATTCACATAATATTTTGACCCAACAACATTTCCGAACTCATCAACTAAAAATTTCTCAATCTCAATTATTATGATAATGCTTCAATCATGAAAAGTGTATAATGAATGTTGCAGAAAGAGCAACTCCTATTACCAATTCATAAGCACATTATTATTTTGAAAGTGCCAAATAAAATAACATACTTTCCAAAATTTAGCATGCTAATTGTTTTTAGTAGCCACTAAAACATAATATTGCACCCTTGAATACATGCAGCTTAGATGAAACTTATTATGTTCACTTGCATAAAATCCGACAAAATTAGTCAGAGTAAAATTGTTTCCAACAACAACCCCTTTTTTTTTAATGAAAGATTTAGATAATAAAAGTAACAACTATCATATTCCATATTCACACTTCAACATTTTATTAGATTCATTTTCACATTCATACAAACTTGATGACATAGGAAGCTACATCCATTAAATAATATATTGATAAGTTTTCTACTACGTAAAAGCTACAGTAAGTATAACATTTACTCTAACAAGTTATATGCACAAAAGCTACATCCATTGAATTTTTTACAAACACTTTGCAAACATGCAATCTATAAGCTACAACCATTGAGGCCTTTTGAAAGATACTTTGAAAACATGCAATCTACAACCATTGAGGCCTTTTCACAAACACCTTGCAAGCATGCAAGAAATCTACAACCATTGATACATTTTTTCAAACACTTCGAAGTCATAATATCTTAAGGAAATTTGACATGAATCTAGGATTCTCCCTCACCTATTTAGCTCATAAAATTTATAAATTAATTTTTCAAATCATAAAATATTAAAATAGGGGCTAAACCATTTTATTTTTTTCACACAAAACTTGACAATAGGCGCGCACAGTGGGAAGCAGCAATCTACAAAATTGCTTAGATTTAGGATCTGGGTTTGGAAAAGTGTTACTTTGGAATAAAGTAGGGGGTCACATGTTTGGTATGGATACCGCCTGATGTTAAGATGAATCACAATAGAAACACTGAGGGATGCGATTTCTTAAAACAACGAAAAAAAAAATTCCTACTACCTCATTTATCAATTTTGTCAAACACTTAGTGTGCAAACTTCAACTACAGTTGTACATGGAGAAATAAAACTCAAATTTGTGCTGATATTATATTTTCATGAACTCATGAGAACTTGATATGAACAAAAAATAATTATAAAATGAACTTAAAAACTTTAACAACACATTCTTGTTTTAATACCTCCTACATGTACATGCTCAACTACAATTGCCATTCATTATTGGTTAGATTAGGATTAACTTTGTAAATATCTCATAAACATTCGCAATCATAAATTCCAATATATTGAAATTTTTACAACACTTTAAACTAATAATAATTGAAATTTCAAGAGTGATTATGAACATACTTGGTTGTGTATTTATACAAGTCCAAAAGGATTGGAATATGTTCTAGATATAATAAGAGTATGCATTTCCTTACCAACTCATTGTGACCATCTAGTTTTCCACCCAACCATATGCAGGGAGAACTTTTGCCCCTGGAACCCCCGATCTATAAGAGCTCACAAACAGTACCAAAATATAGTAGTAGAGAGATATCCAAAGGACGTTGAGGAAGATAAGTTTCACTTCCTCCCAATACCACTCATGGTCAGCTCCACCATGTAGAGCTAATTAGTAATTTAGTTTAGAAATTTCAAATTCATTTCGAAATAAATTGGCTACTCTCCAAGTCTCTTCCTCTCATAATTTTTTTCAAATCTCTCCAACTTTTGGTATCAAAATGAACATCGCTTAAGTGGGAATACATGAGACACATATATAGGAGGCGCAACAAATTATTGTCATAAAAGAGGACTAATATGCATGCCTTTTATTCCATTTAGAGAAGTGTAACTCATGCCATTAAGGAGAGGTATGCATGCCTTAGTTAAGGAGAGTGTAACATATGCATTCAAGAGACTGTAAGAGAAATATTTTATGACATGTATTTAATGAGTGCAAGTGGAATATTCCATTCTTTTATGAGTGAATAAAATAGAGTGTAATGTATAATTAAAAGATAGAGAGAGTTACATAGAGCCATGAGAATCATCAACGATATAAGTGTCAAGTGATTGAGGAGATATAATTCCCTTTTAATAATAATATAATAGTATGATAAAGATAAAAATAACATTAATAATATGAATAAAATTGAGGATTAACTTGATATTGAACTATTAGGATTGATCAATGATAATTTAATAGAATTTCCTTCAAGTATACTTGATTACCCATTGATTGGAGGTGATTTACTATTTTGGAAATTCGTACTTGGGATGCTAGACATGAATTTCTATTTTTAGAAATTCATTCCAAAATTGTTAGAAATGAGATTTTATTAAGTAAATTCATCCATGAGCTTCCCATGAGTGGTATTTTTCTTCCAAAGAATACAGATTTGACACCCCTATTGCATGCATATTTGTGCCTTAGTAGATTGAGGAATCTGTGCCCTGATCTACTCGAAAGGTCCAAGATCCCACACCTTGATATTTTTTAAATATTCAGGACTCCACACCCTAAACATTTCATTATAGATCCAAGACTCCATGTCTTTATCTTTCATGGATTTAGGACTCTGTTCCCTAATCCTTTTATTATATATCCAAGACTCCACGTTTTTATATTTCATGGATTTAGGACTTCATGCCTTAATTTTCATGGTTTCTCATCTACTCTGCTTTGAAACTCCATGCTTCACCTTAATGTACTGATTGTGAGCCCATACCCATATGATGGTTCATTGGGAAGGTCCTCTTCCAAGATGCGCACACATCAAAATCTCATAGATCAAAGGAATCAAATGAATTTCATAATTAACATATTCACATTTTCCCAAAGATTGTGCATGACTTCCACAGTCATTTTGGTTTTGGAGAAATGATTTCTGTAGTCATTTATAAGTCGAGCATCCTTGTTGGCAATGACCAAGTCCCCTATTACAACATGCTTAGTACCATATTATGCACATATAATCATATAAATCATGTATCATCCATAAATCATAATTAACCATATTTTCCACATAACCATGATCATCTATGGATCTACGTGTCTCAATCTTGGATCACCATCCATGTCATACACATATGTCTAAACTAGGATACCAAAAGAGAAAACATAACTAATATTCTCTTAACCAAAATCAGTTCTTATACACAAAACCATAGATACTATCATAAGCACACAGCAACCAGGTGACTCAAACCAAGTCTATAGAATATAATCATGTACATAAGTCGGTTATGCATAATATTATATCATTACATCAAAATGACCCTCTCAAAGTGCCATCAAATTTATCTCACCAAGAAGGGACACTACATACTCCCCCTCTTGGGTTAAACTTGGCCCGAAGTTTTTCCTAGAGTCCTAAAATACTTATTTATTTTTGATTCTCCTATCAATAAGTTGTTAACCTTATGTATATGTATTTTATATATTTTTCTTCATGCGAATCCACAGTTTGATGTTTTACAAATTGGAAGAAACTACATGAAAATGAAACATACCATTCTTAATCAAGTAGAAAATTTATCGATGCTATATTAGGCATGTTTTGATATAAAATAACAAGGATTTCTATATCAAAACCAACCATAAAATTTATATTACCATATCAAAATACTATTTTATCTAATCGATATGACATCTACTTAAGTTATCTATAATAATTTGATATTCTAGATGTTTTTATTTCTCATAATCTGTAATATTCCCGATATTCCACAAGAAAATTTGAATATTAGAGTTCTTAATTTGCATAATTGGTTAAGTAAATAAGAGGGTGGAGGGACCCAAAAACCCCATTGATGAATAAAATCCACTTTTGACCTATGTATGTGTATATTTTAAATGTAGATCTACATTATTTAGTAGTGGAACAACTTACTAACTGAAGGAAGATTGGAGATCATGGATCTTAAATGTAAAATAATGAGGATCTTGGAGGAGGTCAACTAAGATCATAATGCAATCAAAGTAAGATCATAAAGAACTTGTGATGAGATAGTGCAGGAAATGGTGCATCTAATGCACACATGATGGAGAGAGTGGGAATTAAATGTAGACATGATGGAGATCATGGAGAGGCAATGCAGTCTTCATGGAGGATAGTGGCCACATAGGCAGTGCAATTATGAGGTGGGCCTAGGCTATGAAAGGCTCATAATATATATAATGAATATGAAGGCACAATAGAAGGTATACTTTTAGATTATTATTTCTGATATGTTTAGATCTTGATTTGTCAGTTGATATTTCTATGCATGCTTATGCTGTTTAGCTAAGTCTACAATGATGTTTAGCACAGGGTGTTTCTGAGTGGAAATCCCACCCTTACCCACGGGGGACTTCCAGTGCCTACTTTGGGAAGGTTTCTATTGAGCTTCATTCCTCATCAGGCATTGGTTCCATCTTCAGGAGGTTGTTTCTAGTATTCTAGCTAGGAAATTGGTGGAGGATTCATCCATCCACTTTGTGCTTCATGTTCAGCCTTTCAGGAGAAGCAGATCTATATTCAGCATTCAGAACATTGTAGTTTACCTCCATGCAACAGTAGTCCCCTCAAGGATTGTGCAGTTCAGTTTTCTAGATCCATTGGAGGAAGGATGTTTCGAGTATTTCAGCTAGAAATACTCTGAGGGATCATCTCCTCACTTTCCATTCACTGTTTCCACCATTGTTGAACTGATTTGACATATCTAGCAATAGGCTTGAGCCTCACCCTCCTTAATAGCACAGTTTTCTGAAGTTGTTGATCATTCAATAGCTATCTTCAGTGGAGGAGGAAAGAGAAGTTATATCTTGAGATTTTGTCCCAAGGATCTAGCGAAGGGATCAAATCTTCTTGCATAGATCTGATTGTACATCATATTGCAGCCATATTTCATCAGATTATGCTTTAGATCTGATTTTACATCATATTGCAGCCATATTTCATCAGATTATGCTTCAGATCTGCATACCCAGCAGTATATATGTGAAGCCCTAAGAGGGTGATTTTTCTAGATTCACAGATTTGGAAAATCCTTTCTGGGTTATCTTGGGTATCCATCATAAAGCCCAGATATCTATTTTCAGCATCATCAAAGCACCCAAATTTCCTAGATCTACATTTCTAATTTTTTTTTTTCAGTTGCAGTAGGGAAAACACATTTTTCCTTTTAGAAGTCTAGCAGTTACACATTCTCTCTTGTGGGATCATTTCAGGGTCATTCTATGCCATCTATTTGGCTTGAGTTCCTCATATTTTGAGCATTATTGTACTGGTTTATCCACCTCCATATTAATAATATGGCTCAACTTCTCTGTACATTCTGATGTTGTATTAAGATTAATTATTTACTCTACTGTTGTTCATCTGCTATGTTTTATTATTACTGAATTCTCCCTTTTGGGATATTACAGTGGTATCAGAGCATGATCTCTGGCTTAGCTTGTGGACACTTCATATTTTGCATCAAAAGAAGAAGCAAATAGTAGAGATCTATCATGAAGGAGGATTGTAATTTTTCCACTCTTCCCTTTAGATCCCTGCAAGAGGTCAATCGAATGAAGAGAGAAAGGAAAAGGAAGGATCCAAGAAGAATATTTGATGAGGAAGGTCCCAACACTTCCTATTAGCATGAGAAGCAACTAGAGAAGCAAAGAGCTTCACATCATTCTACTAGACCCACATTCTTTGATAAGAGAGGGGATTGGTCTGAATATTAAGGAGACTTGGGGCATGAGACCCTAAGTAAATATATTTCTGAGTACAAAGCACAACTTAGAGCTTTGAAGGAGAATCTCTCTCTCTAAATATTCTTGCAACTCAAAGAAGAAAGAAGATATTGAAGTAACAATAGAAGAAAAAGGCATAGATTCTTCTAGCCTACATTTGATGGATCTTACACAAGCACATTGAGAGCTTGTAGGGAAGAATTAGCTACAATATTTCTGAAATATCCTATAGTAGAAATATAGGTTGTGGAGTTTGCAGTGCCGCACCTGGAAGGCGAAGCAAGAGATTTGTGGTTCAGTCACATCTCCCATATGAAAGTGTTTGCTTATGCAGATTTAATTCAAAGACTAAAGAAGAGGTATGGTAGAAAGAAACTGGAGAAATCTCACATAGTGACATCTCTCATCACTGACGATATAATATATGAAGGGCCCAAGGAAGATGTCCTCATTATCACTCAGGAGGAGGAGCCTCTACCACTCCTTCTAGCTACAGATTTACTTACATCGGGAGAAGGATCACTTGCATCTTTTCAAGATGGTCTTGAGTTATTGACATTTGGATCCCCATGGATGATTCATGAGATGCATGATCAGGAGGAGATAGATGCCAACGCTGGTACAGTTGTAGAAGAGCAACCATCATCATTACTAGAAGTTGGAGAGGTCATTGCACCAGTTCAAGGAACTATTGTGGATGTGCAAGATGTTCCATAGATTCAACTTATCCAAGGTTTGCACATACCTTCTCCTCATATTATTTCAACATCTCATATTGAGATATGTGAGACCATGCCATCAGGACAAGTGCATAACCAAGGATTAGAGGACCCTTGATTTAATTAAGGAGAATATGTATTTCTATCCCAGTTTTTCATGGTTGAGCTACACCCAACACTTTGTGTTGAAGTGTGCAGTTGTAGAATATGGGAGGAGCGCAGTATTATTCAGTATAATGTCAAACCATGAGTTTAGTATTGTATGTGGCTAGGAGACAACACATGTATCACCATGAATATCTACAGTGTTGTCACTTAGCTGCAGTAATGGTGAGAGGGCCCCATTATTCTTGGAGCATTCTGAAGGTAGCTTCATTCATGAAGCACTAGAGGGATAGATGATAGATGTTGGACATATTGTGATCGAGAGCACTTTCCATTTTCAAGATGAAGTTTCCTTGACGAGCATCTCATAGCTCAAAGAGGAATCTCTATCTACAACATGTATGGAGCCTTATGGGTTTCAATGGGCCTTTGATGAGAAAATCTCATGGAGAGAACTCAATGGAGGTGCACCTCAACATTTCATGGAGTGCAAAGATATTCAGTTGGAGGATGTTGGTATTCTACAATGGGAGGATACCAAGATTTAGCTTGGCATGATTCATCATCCACATCGGGATGAATGGATCTGGATGAGGCACATGAGGTTTCCTACCTTCTTTAAGATCTATGATACCGAGCAACAAGAAGCATGGTTGCGCTAGTTGCATTTTAGTGAGTATGGATACTACCCAATATCTCACATTTCCATGATCCAATCCATGTATATGTCTGATGACATGCAACGATAGGAGGCATGGCTGTGTTATTTATTGATGAGATAGTTTGGACATCACATGATGTATCTTATGTCCTTGTATTTTATTTTGTTTGGGATATGTCTCATGTGTTTACATGTATTTCTGTTTGGGATATATCGCATGTTCATGTATGTATTTGGGTTTGGGAGAAAGCATGAATCTCACTTGACGTGGCATAAGGGAGCCTATTTGTATTGTTCTCATGAGACATTCCACATGTCCATTAGTATGTTGTTTCTCCATGAATTTCATCATGATGATCTAAGGAGGCAACAAGAATCCTTGTTTCTCTGGTTACTATTGGGAGAGTATGGGCTGATTTCTTCCCATACATTGCATAATGATGATAGAGGATGGCAAGAGGATGCCTTACAGCGTTGGCTTCTATTGGGGAATTATGGTCATTATACTTGGTATGATGATGATGTGATGAGGCACCAATATGCCTTACTACGGTGGATTCTCTTGAGAGAATATGGCCACTACATTTGTTACAATGATGATGTGGTGTGGCAGCAAGAGGCATTGCTGCAATGGCTTCTACTGAGAGAGTATGGTTCTCATATTTATATTTATGTTGATTTGACATGGCATTAAGAGGCATTTCTACGGTGGCTTCTATTGAGAGAGTATGGATCTCTTACTTGTTTTCATGATGATCTAGCATGGAAGAAAAAGGCTTTGTTGCGGTGGTTGTTATTAGGAGAATATGGTTTGACATTGTTCATGTTTATCCACATGTATCTACTTCTTGTTTTTCACTATGTTGATGTTATGCTTGGATCCTACATAGCCAACATGGCTCGTGATAAGAGCATTTATAGATGCAATCTACTCTATGTATCATGGGTTGGAGAGATAGTTCATGAGTTGTGACTTTCCACTTTGGGAATGAGCCACTTCATTTCATGTATCTCATGTATAGAGGAGATATTTAGTCATCATATGGTTTCCACTTGGAGATTCATTGATGAGGAAGGGTATCTAAATTTTCAGTTGGAGGCCATTCTAGACATTTTAGAGAGGCAAATTTGGAAATGGATATGCATGACACATTGCGACAGATGGGAAGGCCTTCCATATGATGATTCCATTTGGAGGGTGGATGTGTTCTGTAGCATCCACTTTTGCATTTGCTTTAGGACAAGCAACATTTGGCGGGGAAGACTGTAATATTCCCAATTTTAAACAAGACAATTGGAATATTAGAGTTCTTAATTTTCATAATTAAAAAAGTAAATAAGAGGGTGGAGGGACCCGCATGACTTTCATAGTCATTTTTGTTTTGGATAAATGACTTCTGTAGTCATTTATAAGTCGAGCATCCTTGTTGGCAATGACCAAGTCCCCTGCGACAACATGCTTAGTACGAGATTATGCACATATAATCATACAAATCATGTATCATACATAAATTGTAATTAACCATATGTTCCACATAACCATGATCATCCATGGATCTATGTGTCCCAATACTGCATCACCATCCATGTCTTACCCATATGTCAAAACTAGGATAACAAAAGAGAAAACATAGCTAATATGCTCTTAACCAAAATCAGTTCTTATACAGAAAACCAAAGATACTATCATAAGCACACAACAACTAGGTGACTCAAACCAAGTCTATAGCATATAATCATGTACATAATTTGGTCATGAATAATATTACATCATTATATCAAAATCACCCTCTTTAAGTGTCATCAAATTTATCTCACCAATAAGGGACACTACATACTCCCCCTCTTGGGTTAAACTTGGCCCAAAGTTTTTCCTACAGTCATAAGATACTTATTTATTTTTTATTGTCCTATCAATAAGTTTTTAACCTTATATATATGTATTTGAAATAATTTTCTTCATGCCAATCCATATTTTGATGTTTTCTAAATTGGAAGAAACTCCATGAAAAATGAAACATATGATTCTTAATCAAGTAGAAAATATATCCATGCTATATTAGGCATGTTTTGATATAAAATACCAAAGATTTATACATCAAAACCAGCCATACAATTTATAGTACCATATAAACATACTATTTTATGTAATTGATATGACATATACTTAAGTTATCTATAATAATTTGATATTGTACATGTTTTTCTTTCTCATAGTCTCCAATATTCCCAATTTTTCACAAGACAATCGGAATATTAGAGTTGTTAATTTTCATAATTAATTAAGTAAATAATAGGGTGGAGGGACCCGCAAATCCCATTTATGAATAAAATCCACTTTTTCCATGTGTATGTGGATATTTTAGATCTAGAACCATTATGGAGTAGTGGAGAAGCTTCTTAAATGAAGGAATATTGGAGATCATGGATCTTAAATGTAAAATCAAGAGGATCTTGGAGAAGGTCAAATAATATCATGGTGCATTTAAATTAAGATCATAAAGCACTTATGATGAGATAGTAGATGAAATGGTGCATCTAATGCACACATGATGGAGAGATTGGGAAATAAATATAGACATGATGGAGATCATGGAGAGATAGCACAATCTTCATGGAGGCTAGTGGCCACATAGGTAGCGCAGTTACGAGGTGGGACTAGGCTATGGAAGGCTCATAATCCATATAATGAAGATGAAGGCACAATATAAGGAAGGCTTTTAGATTATTATTTCTGATATGTTTAGATCTAGATTTGTTGGTTGACATTTCTATGCATGCTTATGATATTTGGCTAAGTCTGCGGTGTTCTTTAGCATAGGGCATTTTCGAGTGGAAATCCCACCCTTATCCCTTATCCACGGGGGACTTCGAGTGCTTACTCTGGGAAGGTTTCTATTGAGTGTCATTCCTCATCAGGAATTGGTGTTATATTTAGGAGGTTGTTTCTAGTATTCCAGCTAGGAAACCGGTGGAGGATTCATCCTTCCACTTTGTGCTTCATGTTCAGCCTTGAGGATAAGCAGATCTATATCCGACATTCATGCCATTATATTTTACCTCCATGCAGTGGTAGTCCCCTCAGATTATTTCACAGTTCAGTCTTGTAGATCCATTAGAGGAAGGAAGTTTCTAGTATTTCAGCTAGAAATCCTTTGAGGGATCATCTCCTCACTTTGCATTCACTATCTCCACCATTATTGAGCTGATTTGACATATATAGCAATAGGAATGAGCCTCTCCCTCATTAACAACACCTTTTTGAAGCTGTTGATCATTCATCAGCTATCTTTAGTGGAGGAGGAAAGAGTAACTAGATCTTGAGCTCTTAGCCCAAGGATCTACTTAAGGGATCAATCCTTCTTGCATAGATCTGATTGTACATCATATTGCAGCCATCTTTCATCAGATTATGCTTTAGATCTTCATACCTAGCAATGTATATGTGAAGCCCTAAGAGGGTGATTTTTATGGATTCATAGATCTGTAAAATACTTTCTGGTTATATTGGGTATCCATCATAGAGCCCGGACCTCCATTTTTAGCATCATCAGAGCTACCAAACTACCTAGATCTACATTTCTATTTTTCCGGAAGTTGTAGTCCCAACAGCTGTAGTAGGGACAACACAGTCTTCCTTTCAATGATCCAGAAGTTATGTAATCCCTCTTGTGGGATCATTTCGGGGTCATTCTACGCCATCTCTTTGGCTTGAGTGTCTTATATTTTGAACATTGTTGTACTGATTTATCCACCTCCATATTGATAAAATGGCTCTGCTTCTCTGTACATTTTGATGTTGTATTCATATTAATTTTTTACTTTGTTGTTGTTCATCTATTGTGTTTTAGTATTACTACATTCTCCCTTTCGAGATATTACATAGTCTGTATGAATCCTACATGTGCCATCGTCTTGGTTCTGTATTATTTTCAGCTTTCCAAGCTATAAATAGATCAGACATTGGTTGTATAAACAAAAATTATGGTCCATTCCATATCACAATCAAATTTTCATACAATAAGCTAAAATCATGAACATACAATTGTGAGTGAGATTATGCAACGAAACAATGATTTCATATATACAACCCACTCTTACATGCCACTTGATTTATTTCTTCTCAACCGAAGTTTCCCCTTTTTATTCCATAAGACATCCTTGCAATCAAAATATTTAGAATCTACCTTTAGTTCTTACATAAACGTTTACTCTTTAGGAAAAATCACAATTTCAGGTTCAAGGCACCAATTTTTTATTTTTAATAAACTAACAAGCTAAGATTTAATACAGTCTTCATTGACCCACTTATGTATTATATACCATTCCTTTATTTCCCATAATATTAATTATTATTCACTTCTCTAACTTGAGAATCAATTATGAATGACTCGGTTAGAAAATATTCATTCCGAAAGAAAATTAATGATATTGTTTTGAAAGCGACTTAATCAAGAACAACTCTCACAATTATGAAAATATAGTATCTATATTATTGAATCTACCTTCATAACTATAAGTCAATTTGTTTCCCAGTATGAAATCACTCATGATTTCTATTTAGTAATTAATCAATTCATCTGGTTTCATGTGTTATTCCTTACTATTAATATGTACGCAACAACAAGCTGAGCTATGAAAACCATACATTTATGAAAATGTGATGAACCGTGTTGAATCTAAATAATATTTAGACTATAACAAGGGAATTCCTAGCCTAAAGTTAAAGCTTGAGACTTACCACCCTCTCAAATTATTACAACGTTTTGTAGGACTAATAAATACTGATGCAGGGGCATTAGGCTCAAAAGTTACTTTGTACATAAATAGCCATAGGGGGTCCCATGTTCTTTGAATTTCTTGTAAATATTAATATTTTGAATATTTGGTAGGAAATTGTAATTGTTCTCAAGTCATTTTGTGAGCATGAGAATTGGTTGAGACAGGAATACGAAGAGTCAGTTTAGGATTAGTTCAGTTATTAAGTCTGATTTTAGGAATTTGGAATGTTAAGAGTTGTTGAACTATTTGGAGACCTGAATTGATTCAGGCCATCCTTGTGGTATAAATGTAACCCTGAAGAGTCTAAAGAGAGAGAGAGAGAGAGGGAGAAAGAGTTAGAGGTAGAGAACCTCTTCAGCGACAGAATAGGAGGATAATGGCCACTGAATTTAATATCTGGCCTATCATGAATTGTAAGAATTAGCTGAGATTTATCACCTGTATATGAATGTATATACCTGTTTATGAAGAATGGTTTATGAGTTACATGTGTGACTGTATATCTTCTTGGTCGAATCGTGTGAAGGAATTATCTTAGTGTAGCTGTGCATTTGTTGTTAAACTCTACGTGGGGAATACCTTGCGTGTTCGTGCATTCATTGATTATTCTCTGTAATTATGTATAGTATGAGTCTCTGCGTATGAAGTTAAAATTGAAACCCTGTTGAGAAATCATGGTGGGGGTTTAACTCTGGTTAACGAATATTGTGTGTCATTGAAGAAAGTGACTTTCTTGTCAGTGTTATGTCTTGATTGTATGTGCCTTGATTATATGTGTGTTCTCGATGAGAGTATTTGAATCTGTAATAGTTAAGGATCCGATGATAGATCATGTCCGTATGGGTTGCTCGAAGTATTTGTGAAAGTGCAGTTGATCCGCGCGAAGCGATATAAGTGGAACTCTAGAACTGGGGTTCATTGGATGAGTGTGGTGTAACGAGAAGCTGTGTATTGATTGAAATGGGAGCAAAAGCAGAGCATTGAAGTGTTGGACCGGAACCTGGAGCGTAGGAAGAAGCGGAATCATGACCAGATGAACAGTAATGGCGGTTTGGAGCTGGACGGTGGGTTTTATCACACCACCTTTGTGGCAAATGCGGTACTTGAAGAGTTGGGAGCGATTCCATAGATTGATCGATGTGTGTCCCCGAGCGACATTGCAAAACCGCCTCCACTACGTGCCATCGCGCATTAACCATCGACCAAGGATACGATGCGATATTGATATATACCGTTGATATGAGGGAAGGTGCATTGCACGGTGATCACCTTCGGAAGTAGCACGGAGGTTAACTTGATGTACGGGCGTGTGTATTTGATTGATATCCGTCCGATTTGATGTTGCGGTGCGATGGAACATGAGCCCTCCGATCGGGTCGACGTTTAATCGAGGTAAGTGACGTATGTTGGTGTGGGCCAGACTTTAATATATAGTGGTGATTGATAATTAACCAAAGTCTGAGTGGTATATGGTATACGGTTGGAAATATATGTACATGTCGAGGGTCAATTTATATGGTTTTAATAGCCCAAAGTATTATGTTGCGTATATTGGTTGTACATTTGAAGTTGGCGCATATGTATATGAAATGGACTGTCGGGTTATAACTATAGAGGAGTGTTGAACTAATATCTCAATTCTCTGAATTGAGATATTAAAATAACCCAGACTTATTTTTTTTAAAAATCCAGCGTAGAATAAAGGGAGGTTGTGAGATTGCTGGACTAGGTAAGAGGATTGGACATGAAAATTTGGATACATTTACACACAGTTGAAGTTGGGACCAAGGTAAACCGGGGATAAGGGAGGCCCCACTGTCAAATACTCATACAACTATACATCCCAACAAAAAATTCCTAAATCCAACAATCTATTCCATTACACATACAATACAATCATCTTAGGCTTCTAAATCATGCAAGAATTTTAATTCATCAAAATGTGATGTCACTCTCCTTCAATTTCTCCCTCAAAACATATCACAAGCACATATTATTGTAAAACAAGAACTCAACTAAGCTTTTCATTAATCACGTACCTTTTTATTTAAGTTCAAATAAAACAAATTTATCACCACATAAAATGTTTACCTTCTAAACATGTCATTCTCTTAACAATTTATAAACAATATGAATTTTGAATTGATTTCCTAACTAAAAGTAGTTCAGAGAAGTACATGATTTCAATCCTCACAATTTCTCTAATTAATTTGGCTAAATATAATTCAACCAATATTCAATTGACAAAATCATTAAAGAGACTATTATGGCTTTCCTAGACCTAATTTTTCTTAATCCAATAGAAAAGATATTTAATCAACTTATCACAACAATATTTTTCTACATTTCAAGAATTTGAAAATAATTTTAATTCTACCTAAATCCAACACATACAAAAGGATTACAATACTAGAGGATATACACCAAGTTCACACATTCTATTTTAAATCAATTATTCCAAACATTGTAAACCACCTAATGGTGTTAAATATGCCAATGTTAGTATCTTCATTTGTAATAAAAACAAAATAATGGATTTATATCTCAAACAAATTCATGTTACGAATCTATATCCATTTAAATTTAATTACACATAATCACTCCTCCTTAATAATGTCTATGAGATTCCATCAAAATATTCTAACCAGAAGAATTACTTAGCACATAGATATATTTATTATGGATTACACACCCATAAATTTTCTCATAGATATATGCTAGTATGGATTCCACACCCATACATTAGCTTAAGTAATAAATAACCTTCAAATATTCCTTACAATGGCTTCCACAACCCTTCATGCACCAGTCATTTAAGACTCTTGTTTATTAGGAAGGTCATTACTCAACCTAGTATTTGAATCATTTCAAGTTATTTGATACATAATGTCGACCCACAATACACAAAATCATGTCAAATAAATAAGAGGAATTTCATTATTATTCATTAATAATGTAATCCCAAATCATATTTTAACACATCTAATTAATGCACATACATTACTCTTGAATCTACATTCACAGTCAAAAGTGACATCCTTCAAGGTAGATTTTGTTAAGTTTTCATTAGTGTAGGTACAAAAAGAGTCAAAATTAACATGATGAACTCAATCATGTTGAATTACTCTCAACATTACACTTGTTACACATTCCCAAAGCATACACACCAATTTCATCATACTATAGTCTAGATTAAGCCAATATTTTTCTTGGTATATACGATTTCAACTAGTAAAGATGGCTACTAAGCCCATATCACATTGATAATGACGCATTAAACATATATATAACCATGTATTCACTCCACCTATCTCCCTTGTTGATTGAGAATCAAGCCATTCACATGCTTGGGTTTAACCCCAACTTTATCAAGCACATCCTTTCCCAGCATGTATTTAAGAATTTTAACATATTGCTAATAACTTATCTTAATAAAAGTATAAAGGAATATAAGAAAGCATTATTTTTATTTCATGAATTTAGAAATGAAATAATAATAAGAATATCCTTTATGAAACCAATATGCTTCCAAGTCAAGATATACAACAGCTCAACATGCATCAAAAATTGTATGAGTTTACAGGGTAAGTTCCTTAGATCAAACACCAAAGGTCCCTGCTCACAAATAGATCACAGATCAGTATACCAGTATTTGACGTGGTTAAAACCCCAAAGAGGGAAACAGTCCACGGCCTCAGCCAACATGACCACTTTAGCAAATTTATTAATATAAAGAAAGAAAATTTACGTAAGCTTCTCTCATAAATGGTTACCGGACAAATAACCCTCCATTCTCTTTAAATAGAGATCATGGACCAATCAGGTGTTAAGCCACGTATCAAGTGTCGATAATACCGAGGATAAAATGAACCGTTGGATCACTACATATTGTGGTTGTCAGATTATAATTTACAAATATACATGGTAAAGAAACAAACTTTACCTAAATCTATGCTAAACCAAGTTATACTTAACTATTTTCTATGTGTCAAAATATCCTAACATCCCCCCTCAAGAAAAACTTGAAATATGATTGAAGGATTTACAAAGGTGACACAATATGAGAATATTTCCTATGTGTCAGAAGAATATCCTAACATCCCCCCTGGAGAAAAACTTGGGATAGGATTGAAGGATTTAAAAATGTGACACAATAGAAGAAGGAAGGAGACATTAGAGCCTATCCCCCTTTAATGATAACTTTCCTGAATGAGCTTTCTGATGAAGTGTATGTGTAGCTCAATGTGTTTCATGCACTGATGCTAAACAGGATCTTTGCATGGCTTAATGGCACTCTGATTATCACATCAAAGTGTAGTTGGATGTTGTGAATGAAGACCAAATTCAATGAGGATCTGACGAAGCCATAGGGCTTCCTCATTGGCTTCAGCTGCACCATGATACTCGGATTTTTCCAAAGAAAGAGATATGGCACTTTTTTTAACAAGAGCATGTAATAGGTCCTGAACCAAAAGTGAGTACATAAACCGTAGTACAACTTCATCATCAACTTTCAACCTATCACGTAACTATTCGACATCTACTACAATGTTTTTTCAAAAAGGCATAACTTCTTCATCCGAAAGCCGATTTTAGAACCGTTTTGTTTGAAACGGCCTAATTTTTCGAGATATTTCCATTGGAGCAGTTTCTTCCAGCCTTCTTCAGCATCATTTTTTACTTTTAAAATGGAAATTTCATGCCCCGTTATTCTTAATAACACCAATTATTTCCAATGGCTATCCTACATGGTAGAATTACTTAGAAGTAATGGGATTTATAGAATAGCCATGGGACAAGAAACTAAACCTACCAATTGAGATAAAGCCACTAAATGGGAAAATAAACAAGATCAAGCAAAACGGTTGATAGGAATGTCCATTGGTCTAGATCTCAGATTTCATATCCAAGAAATTGACTCCCTTGATGAAACTATGAAAAAGCTAAATACTATTTTTGGCATTGAAAATGAAATCAAAGCCCACCATATTGAAAGTGAATTTCTTACTTTGGACCCCAATAATTTCTCCTCTATTGAGATTTGTTATCCAAATTCAACACCCTTAGACTTATTTTAGAAGGTTGTAAGGTCAAAAAGGAATATGGTAGCCTTATCTATTCCATTCTTGCTAAGCTTGGCCCTGAATATTCTGTATTTGTGTCCACCTTCCATTCCACTAGAGAAGCCCTCATTTCTCAAGGAACAACCTACATTTCCCCCTCTTTTGATGCCTTTCGTGATTATTTGATAAGAGAACAAGAAAAGCTCTTACACCTTTGTCTTATTAGTAATGGAATCTCAAAGAATATCACATAATAATTCAAGGATATCTTTCCCTTAAAACTAATTCCAAAACACATTTCCTCTCAAGTTTAAAAGATGATACCATGTTCTCCTTTCATACTTTTACATGAGATCTAAGTAATATTGGGAATAAATTCCACCATAATGCTATGTGCAAACATTAAGTTAGATCAACCTATCTAATTTCCTAAATTATACTAAATAAGCTACACTTATTGACTCTTCATATCATAACCATAAAAGTATCATTCTTATATTACAAAAATCACATATAATTGTATGAGTATTAACCTACCTATAGCAAGGCAACCGAGGTAAGAATATGCCTCTCTTCATCAGTAAATCTAATAAATATGATATGTTTATGAAATTGAATCACAAAATATATTGACCCAACAACATTTCCAAACTTGTCAACTAAAAATTTTTCAATCTAAATTATTATGGAAATGCTTTAATCATTAAAATTGTATAATGAATGTTGCAACAATAGAAACTCCTATTACCAATTCAAAAGCATATTATTCTTCTGAAAGTGCCAAACAAAACAATATACTTGCCAAAATTGAGCACACTAGTTGTTTTCTAAAATTAAAACATAAAATTGCACCCATGAATACATGCAACTTAAATGAAACTTATTATGCTCACTTGCATAAAATCCAATAAAATTAGTTACAGTAAAATTGTTTCCAACAACAACCACCTTTTTTTTAATGAAAGCTTTAGATAATAAAAATAACAACTATCATATTCTCTATTCACACTTCAACATTTTATTAGATTCATTTTCACATTCATACAAACTTGATGACATAGGAAGCTACATCCATTAAATAATATATTCATAAATTTTGTAGTACATAAAAGCTACAGTAAGTAGGACATTTACTCTAACAACTTATCTGCACAAAAACTACATCCATTGAAGTTTTGACAAACACTTTGCAAACATGCAATCTATAAGCTATAGACATTGTGGCCTTTTGACAAATACTTTGAAAACATGCAATCTACAACCATTGAGGCCTTTTGACAAACACCTTGCAAGCATGCAAGCAATCTACAACCATTGAGACATTTTTTCAAACACTTGGAAGTCATAATATCTTAAGGCTATTTAACATGAATCTAAGATTCTCCCTCAACCTATTTAGCTCAGAAAATTAATAAATTAATTTTTAAAATCACAAAATATTAAAACAGGGGCTAAATCATCTTTTTTTTTTTCACCCAAAACTTGACAACAAGCCCACACAGTGGGCAATATCAATCTACAAAATCGCCCAGATTTACGATCTGGGTTTGGAAAAATGTTATTTGGAATCAAGTCCGGGGTTATAGGTTCTCTTGGTACAGATACCCCTAGATATTAAGATGAATCATAATAGAAACATTCGGGGATGAAATTACTTAAAACAACAACAAGCCTAATACATCATTTATCAATTTTGTCAAACACTTAGTGTGAAAACTTAAACTACAGTTGTACATAGAGAAACAAAACCCAAATTTATGTTGATATTATATTTTCATCAACTCATGAAAAATTGCTATGAACAAAAATTCATTATAAAATGAACTTAAAAAATTTAACAACACATTATTGTTTCAATACCTCCTACATATACATGCTCAACTACAACTGCCCTTCATTATTGGTTAGCTTAGGATTAACTCTGTAATATCTCATAAACATTCATAATCATCAGCTCCAGTAAATTGAAATTTTTTTAACACTTTAAAATAATAATAACTGAAATTTCAAGGATGCTTATGAACATACCTGGTCATGTATTTATAAAAGTAAAAAATGACGGGAATATGCTCCAGCTCCAATGAGAGTATGCATATCCTTACCATCTCATTGTGGCAAACTGATTTTCCACCCAACCATATCCAGGGAGAACTTCTCCCCTTGGAACCCCCGAGCTGTAAGAGCTCACAAACAGTACCAAAATATAGCAGTAGAGAGATATCACCCCAATACCACTCATGGTCAGCTTCACCATGTAAAGCTACTTAGTAATTTAGTTTTAGGAATTTCAAATTCATTTCGAATGAAATTGGCTACTCTCCAAGTCTCTCCCTCTCATATTTTATTGCAAATATCTCCAACTCTTGGTATCAAAATTCACCTCCCTTAAGTGTGAATACATGGGACACATATATAGGAGGAGCAACAAATTATTGTCATAAAAGAGAAGTAATATGCATTCCTTGTATTCGATTTAGAGGAGTGTAACTCATATCAAGGAGAGATATGCATGCCTTAGTTAAGGAGAGTGTAACATATGCATTAACAAGGGTGTAAGAGGAATCCTTTATGACATGTATTTAATGAGTGTAAGAGGAATATTACATTCTTTGATGAGTGCATAAAATAGAGTGTAAGGTATTATTAAAAGAGAGAGAGAGAGTTACATAGAGCCATGAGAATCATCAAGGATAGAGGTCTAAAGTGATTGAGGAGATATAATTCCCTTTTAATAATAATATAATATTCTCATAAAAGATAACAATAATATTAATAATATGAATAACATTGAGGATTAAGTCGATATTGAACTATTAGGATTTATCAATGAAAATTTAAGTGATTTTCCTTCAAGTATACTTGATTGCCCATTGATTGAAGGTGGTTTACTATTTTTGGAAAGTCATACTTGAGATGCTAGACATGACTTTCTATTTTTAGAAAGTCACTCCAAAATTGTTAGGAATGAGATTTTATTTCGGAAATTCATCCATGAGCTTCCCATGAGTGCTATTTTTCTTCCAAAGAATAGAGATTTTTCACCCCTATCGCATGCATCTTCCTGCCTTAGTAGATTGAGGACATTGCACCCTGATCTACTCTAAAGATCCAAGATTCTACACCTTGATATTTTTTAAATATTCATGACTCTGTGCCCTAAACGTTTAATTATAGATCCAAGACTCCTTGTCTTTATCTTTCATGGATTTAGGACTTTGCGCCCTAATCCTTTTATTATATATCCAAGACTCCACGTGTTTATATTTCATGGATTTAGGACACCGAGCCCTAGTTTTCATGGCTTCTCATCTACTCTTCTTTGAATCTCCCTACTTCACCTTAAGGTATTGATTGTGAGCTCATACCTATATGATGATTTGTTGGTAAGGTCTTCTTCCAAGACCTGCACACAACACAATCTCATAGATCAAAGGAATCAATTGAATTTCATAATTAACTTATTCACATTTTACCAAGGATTGTGCATGACTTCCACCATCATTTTGGTTTTGGAGAAATGACTTCTGTAGTCATTTATAAGTTGAGTATCCTTGTTGGAAATGACCAACTCCCCTGTGACATCATGCTTAGTACGAGATTAAGCACATATAATCATACAAATCATGTACCATCCATAAATCATAATTAACCACCTGTTCGACATAACCATGATCATCCATGGATCTATGTGTCCAAATCCTTGATGACCATCCATGTCATACACGTATGTCAAAACTAGAAAGAAAAAGGGGAAAACATAGCTAATATGCTCTTAACCAAAATCGGTTCTTATACACAAAACCATAGATATTATAATAAGCACACAACAACCAGGTGACCCAAACCTGGTCTAAAGCATATAATCATGTACATAAGTCAGTCATGCATAATCTTATATCATTATATCAAAATCACCCTCTTTAAGTATCATCAAATTTATCTCACCAAGAAGAGACACTACAGATTCCTTCATATAAAGCAAGAAAAAAAAAACCTAAAACCCTTATATGGAAAGTATGAGTATACAAAAGTTGTGGCTAAATAAAATCAAAAGGGAAAATTATACCAAGCCCTCCATTTACATTATGGAAAATTGAGCGGTTGGAAGAAGAGGGTAAAGTTAAACCCATGAAATTACCTATTTTATCACATAAAGCCACACTACAAGCTAGAATTTGCCAAAATTTTGGAATCAAATAAAGGGCTGTAAGGTATAAATTTGGTGTCTACAAACTATTGATACCAACTTTGAAGTGAATTTACCAGTTAGGTCACAACGATTTCTGAAAATTACCTATGTGGTAATAGGAGGAAAAAGCAAAAATATAACCTAAAACCTTAGTCCACGACAGGGTTGCAATTATATTATGAATTCCACCATGATATTAGTAGCAAGCCACGGAACCTAAAAGACTTTACAAATTAGTTAAGCATTGTGGTATATGAGAAACTAAAAAGGGAAATAAATATAAAATAGGCACCGAAGAAATACCATATGTTATCTTTGTGTGAGCTTGTCCTTTTCCTCCTATAGGCAATGAGCACCTTGATAAAAAAGCTAAAAATGTAGGGAAGGACAAGCGAACATCTAAAAATGGAACAAATGCAATGATATATTAGAACCCCGGAGCGGAAATGTGTTGAATGTCCAAAGAAAAAGAAGGTCGAATATACAAAGGGATACTATGAAATATGTTTATTTTTTGTCCAAGTCAAATTTCAGCCCTTGGATAAACCCAATTTTATATCCCCCATTAGAATGAATAAGTACCAAAGTTACATAGAAATCACATGGGTAGGAGTATCATGGGCAACTTTGGAATTTCCAAGTGCAATCACATGCAACATTAAACCATAGGCAAGTCCCATTATCCCACATCTACACCATCACTTAATAGAAAAAGTAATAAAAGACAAGAAAACAACAAAAGGATACAAATTGGAAGGGATATTAGAGCTAGACCGAAAATTATTCTATGATATGCACTCAAGACAAAGGAAGAGTATTAAATTATATGTGCAACATGGAATATTAACCTCAAATGGGGTATTTGGGTTAACATGAAATAATATAATTATACACACTATTGAGGATATATGAAAGTACTTAACTATTGATGACATATGCAAGTTTAATATGTAATAATACATAGGATACATGCTATTATTTAACTAAACATAGCATGGAAGAAAAAGAATTAAATATGACAACTTGATAAATTCTGATGTGACAATAGATAAGATAAAAGAGGCTAAGGATAAGGCCTTTTTTGCGTAATTCATTTGTGAGGGCTTATGGCCATTTCTCTATCATGGTGGTTCTGCAAGTATTTTAACTCACAACAAAGCTCAACATCGCTACCAAGTTATGTGGAGTATGCACTAGTTCTAACCCTTCTCACCTTATGACTAGATCATTTGCTTAAGCTTTTTAACATTAGAAAACACAAAAGAAGAAATAAAGACTTTCCCATTTAACCCTCCAAAACCTGTGGTCTCTATGGTTCCTTATTAACGTATGGAGAATAGGCATATCTTAGTTTAGAGATCCCAATGGCCCTTTTGAAGTTCCAACCAACAGGAAAAGCTTACAACGATGACCGGAAAGGATATGATGCCCAAAATTTTGCAAAGGAATCAACAGTACTCAAGGAAACAAGGAATTCTCCTATTAAGTCCAATTAGCTACATTTAACATAAGCACAATCACTTAACAAAAAATAACAAGATTGTAGTAATATCATTTATTTGAACATGAATTCCAAGCAATTTGACAACAAAATTGTCAATATTTCAATACCCACTATCGAGTACCAATCGAACTAAACACCATGGTTGAAATGAGTCATTTAATCAGGGATTTTCCCATGTCATATCTACACAAATGTGGCATATTCAACATTGATACTTGAACATTAACAAGTGCCTAGCATGGATTTATCTTTGTATGAAATAAGAAGAGTTTAAATTAAATTCATTTCATATCATTAGGGCATGCCTCACATAGCACATGGTATAAATCTATTAGACTGAACCCTTGATAAAATGGATGGACATCCCCAACACCAAGGTACACATCACTGAATACTTGAAGAAAACCATCATATACAAAATTAGCCAATAAGGATAAAAGAACTGTAAATCCTGCATATTACCACATTGCAACACCACAATGAAACACAAGCCTGAAATCAATAGAGATATCATAGTGTCATAAATAATAAGAATACTCAAGCTAAATAATTATAATATTAGCCATTATTCTTACAGACCATCATAGTTCCTTTATCATTAGTGCAACATATTAGTCAATCTTGCAATACTGCTTCATAAAATCATGTCTCATGCAAACTTACACCATTCCAAACAAGAATTTAATTACATAATTCATTAACATAGAGGATACATGAGAGACACTTTCCTTTTGAGTTCTAGGAAACTGATTCTAGGACTGTGAATCTCCACCCAACCATAAATAAAAATGGTCAATTCTTACTTGCAGCAATCACCCCCGAGCCAGATTACAGAGACTGAGTGGCCTTCTGGACAATGGTTGAAATCAAAGTCTTTAGTTTCCTTAGGGACTCCAAAGATCCTTCCACCTATACCCTCCAACTCTGTCGCCAACAATGAAAGCATTGAGAATGAAGAGACTCATTTTCTCCACCCTCCAAAACTCACACCATGGTTCCACCTAACTTGGGGACTCTAGAGCCACACAAAATAAAACCTACTGCAAAGAAGCCATCTAGATATCTTGTAGTAATTTTTTGAGGGATAATTCCTCCACCCCATCCCTTCAGAATATGTCAAGAATCACCATCTCCACCCTCTGTCTACTGGCGAATCAAGAGAAAATTTATTTCCCATGTATAAGTGATTTCATCCCTAACTCCTTTCAAATTGAAATTTGTCTCCTCCCTTGCTACTGTTGCAATCGTTCTCGTTTGAATCCTCCCCCCTCCCCCCTCACTATCTTCATAGTCTATGCTCAATAAATGCTCGTCGTGTTTGCTTTCCCCCATATCCCAAGGAAAGTATGGTTCTTCTACTTCTAATTCAGTTCTATAAATTAGAGGAACACCAGGTCATTAAAGCACCACAACTAATCTTCAATGGCTATCACATAATTCATATCTTTCCCACAACAAGTAGACTTGAGCATCCCAAGCAATTACCTTGCCCAACATCTGGAATATGTGTCCCTTAATCCAACCCATATTTCTTTTATAAAAGTATTTATATTGCATACATGAACACAAGAAATTGAGGTGTTACAAAATTGTTGTCCACTAAAGAAATCTTCTTTTCTTGTGCAAATTTTTACAAGGAGCCATAATCATTACAAAAGTTTTATGAATAAAAAATATAGGTTTTAGAAGCTAATTTAATTTATTACATGTTATATTCTTACACCATATTCAAATCATTGTGTATTTCCAATCATCTATAAATTAACACATTTCTTTTTCCATATTTACATTTCCACACAACTTAAAGACACCCTCTCTCTTGCCTTAGTGTTCATGCTCTAGGTTGAGAAATTTCAATTCAACTCCAACATTGAAAATAAATGAATTGTCTCCTCCCTATATTTATCTACAATATCTTTATTTTTTAAGATCAACAATATTATGATGAAGACTATAATAGTGATTTAATCTTGCTTTCATTTCTATTGCCTTTAGTTGAAGTTTTGTTTCTAAAATATTTAGATGGAATTGGGCTTTTTATATTCAGCTCTGCACACCCTTTTTGAATTTCCTATCATTTTCTTTCATATCTTTTATAAGATGGTGTCAAATTTTGGAAGTAGATAGTGGCAAGGACCTTCACGTTAACTGCACCATTCTTCCTTAAAAATTTAATTTAATTGGTTGTGAATATGCGTATGAATAAACCTCAAAATATAATTTAAAATGCTTAGAAAAAGGAAAGAGAAAACGAATAAAATTTAATATAAAGCACATTGAAAAGAATAACCAAAAATAAATAAAAAGAAAAGCAAGAATAATTGGAAAGGAAATCCTTAAGATATAAAAATTAATCAATGGCATCTTACTGGAAATGTTTATGTCCACACGTTAACTTTAACATATAAATATTACTTAGTGGTCTTTGCTTGAACACTTTATGTGTTTTGCAGGTTAACTTCAACAGATATAAAAGCTATATATATGTTGGCCTTGTATTGCATAATTTATGACAGCACAGTCATGAGTGCTCTGCAACGGAGGATATGACGTATTGTTTATAGGAAAAAGGTAGTGGGAAATACCAATGTGCTTGCAATATCGTATTTTCGGCGTGATGGAGGGCGCAACGAAATTTCTCTTGGTAATACATCCATAATGCATACTGCTATTTTCCCATTTAAATTGACTCACGCCCATGGCTATCACCCCCGGGATAAACAACAGAGCTTAAAAATTTTCCAATATCATGGCGAATCACTTTCGACGTGCCGGAATTTTCACCTTGGTGGTGCTGCTGCTTAGTGTTGGACTCTTTCAAATTGCACTGCCCAGGGGCCGTTCTATCAGCTTTTTGACCATTACTACTGCGGGTAAGGGTTTTTTCTCAATACAGCTTGAACACAATTTTGCATATGTTAGTATAGATTCAGTCGTTTCTTCAGAATTCAAACATGGAAATAACAATATTAAATTGGGATGCAATTTTATGAATGTTGAGAATAGTAGAATTTATGATTCGTCATGGTTGCGCTGTTGTGCAAGGAAGTCCCGATGCTAGTGGCTGGTGCTCCTCCCACACGGCTGCAAAACCCAGATACTCCAACTATTTCACAGCCACATGTTACTTTTTCTCGCGACTCCCCGCCAAAATCTCAACGTGACAAGAATGTTCCAACTCCACCGGAATGTTGCACTGGACCGTCAATTAAGAGTGATACGACTAGGGATTAATTCACTTCTTCAATGGCAAGATAACTGCATGGTAACCTTAGTTCATCTCAGGTTTGCAAATGTTAAAGGCCATGACAACATTAAATTAAAGTTGGCCTAATTAATGCGTATATGGTGAAAGAAGAGATAATTGAAACATGAGTTTTCAAGTGTCAAGTTAACGAAAGGTTTTATAGTGAAATAAGGAAGTTGAATTCCTATGTATATGGTAAAGATAAAGAGATGATTATAAAAATAGTGTTTTTCAAGTACGTGAAATTGTACATCCAAGAAAGAAGATTGAATTCAGTGTATATATCTTTATTTTTAACCAAAGGTTTTATAGTGAAATAAGGAAGTTGAATTTCTATGTATAGGGTAAAGATAAAAACATAGATTATAAAAAGTATTTTCCAAGTGTATGTAATTGTACATCAAGAAAGAAGACTGAATTCCGTCTATATATATCTTTATTTTTATTTGGAGATATTTTTGCATATATATAACCTTTTTTTTGAAGGCCTAAAATAAGTTTTATAAATAAAGATGTAAAAGTGAATAAGCTTTATAAATAGTTAGTGGAATAGTGTTTTCCAAGTATGTGAAATTGTACATCAAGAAAGAAGATTGAATTCAGTCTATATATCTTTATTTTTAACAAAAAGTTTTATAGTGAAATAAGGAAGTTGAATTTCTATGTATACTGTAAAGATAAAGACATTGATTATAAAAAGTATTTTCCAAGTGTGTGCAATTGTACATCAAGAAAGAAGACTGAATTCCGACTATATATATCTTTATTTTTATTTGGAGATATTTTTGTATATATATAACTTTTTTTTGAAGGCCTAACATAATTTTTATAAATAGAGATGTAAAAGTGAATAAGTTTTATAAATAGTTAGTGGAAAAGGTTAAGGTGAATTTATTTTAAGAGTTAAAATGAAAGAAAAAAAAAACAAATAATGTAAAAATTTTAGAAAAAAAAAATGCAAAAATAATGAAAATATTTATTTATTTATTGGTTTATTTCATTTTAGAAAAAATTTGGAATGTTAAAGCATGACATAATTAGAGGGAAAAATAACTTGACAAAATTAAATTACAGCAAAACAACTTAGTAACAACAAATAACTATTTAATAAACAAACCATGTAAAAAGGGAATCAACGCCAATCTATGCTAAATTTTATCAACCAATATATTATGAGATTTACACTGAAGCAACTTACTAACAAAAAATAATTAATTAATAAACAAACCATGTAAAAAGGGAATCAATGCCAATCTATGCTAAATTTTATCAACCAGCATATTATGAGGTTTTCAAAAATAAGATGAAAGATACAAAGATGCTTTAACATTTTCTAGATTATAAAATTCAACACATTTTGGTTTTTAAGTTTCTGTGGTTATCATTGGTAACAAAATTTGGTAAACAAAAATTATTAGTTTTTGGAATTAAATAAAAAATAATAATACAAATTTATAATTAAAAATTGAAAAAATAAAAATATTAATTTCTCTGGTTGGCTCCTGTTTTTCACTATTAATGAATTAAAACCCTTCTTCAAATTCTTCATTCCATTGTCGTGAAGATGGATCCCCGTTGGGAACTCTGGATAATCGGGGAAGCTCTTCAAAAGAATTCAACACATTATTCATCAAGTTATCCAAAGAAGAAATCAACTTAAGAAGCTAAATACTTATATCTAGCAAAACATAAAGCATCAAATCATAAAAGTTGTTACATATAGTTTTAGAAAAAAATGAATTAGAGTGGATTGACCTTTTTTGCCAAAATTATATTTTCATGACAAAATAATTCAATTATTTAAATCAATATTAAGTAATTATCTGGTTGGCTCCTGTTTTTCACTATTAATGAATTAAAACCCTCTTCAAATTCTTCATTCCATTGTCATGATGATGGATCCCGTTCGGAACTCTGGATAATCCGGGAAGCTCGTCAGACGAATTCAACACATTATTCATCAAGTTATCCAAAGAAGAAATCAACTTAAGAAGCTAAATACTTATATCTAGCAAAACATAAAGCATCAAATCATAAAAGTTGTTACATATAGTTTTAGAAAAAAATGAATTAGAGTGGATTGACCTTTTTTGCCAAAATTATATTTTCATGACAAAATAATTCAATTATTTAAATCAATATTAAGTAACTATCTTTTTTTTTTTGTAAGTCAGCACCCACAAGAGGATTGGAACTAGTGACCTATCACATGGAGTGCCTTAACAATGCAAAGAGGATTGAAACCAGTGACCTATCACATGGAGTGCCTTAACAGTGCACCCTTCACCATCAAACCAAAGCCCGGTGGGCTCAATATTAAGTAATTATCAGTATATTAATGATATATTAATGATAAATTGTGTTGTGTAATTATTATTTCTAGTTTTTTAAGATATTTTCTATTGAAATTTTCCTAAAATAATTGGAATTACATGTTTAAGCTATATGTTATGCATACTATCTTAAAAGCTTTTGAAAATATCTCTCTATATACACATTTAAAAACAAGTTTAAACAATAAAATATTATTTTTAATCAAAACTTACATGGCTAAATTCTAAACTAAATAATTAAAATATAGAAGAAATAAAATATACATTTAGCAACGACCACATGTATTTATACACCATTATTATATTTAATAAATCATTATTGAAATATTTACATTCTCGTAATAAATAATTATTATCTTTAATAGATAATTATGAATTATTGGAGAGTTTGCCGGATTATCCACAGTCTCACGAAACCCTTGTCGACGTTTCGAATCCCAACCGGGATCCATCTTCAGGACATTGGAATGAAGAATTCTAAGAAGGGTCATAATCCATTAATAGCGAAGAAGGGAGGAAAGGCAAGGGCCGACCAAAATTTTTTTTCCTATTACTTCAATTTTTATAATTATTAATTTTTTATTTAATTCAAAGATTTATTAATTTTAATTATAATAATAATAATACTAAGTTTTTTATGTTAATAAATAATAACCTTACTAAATTTATTTTATTAAAAAGTTTATTATTTTAATTTTAATAATAATACTAAGTTTTTATGTTAATAAATAATAACCTTACTAGATTTATTTTATTAAAAAGTTAATTATTATCAAAGTTTTAATATTAAAAATAATAAACTTATTAAATATATTTTATTTTATTAATAAGTTTATTATTTTCAAAAAAAATTTAAAAATTCCTAACCCTATTAATTCAAAGATGTTTCATAGCTAATAAAAAGTTTAAGGATAATAATAATTTATTTAAGGGAAATTTATTTCTCAAACTTTTTAATAATAATTTATTTTATTTTATTTTATTTATTTATTTATTTTTATTTATTTTTATCTTATATTTTTATATTTTTTATAATTTTATAATTTTATTTTATTTTTTTATTTTTATTTTTTATTTTATTATTTTCTTTTTTATTTTTCTATTTTTTATTTTTTTGAAGTTTGAAAGTTAGATATTTTATTTATTTACTTTTATTTTTATTTTTTCTTTTAATTTTTGATTTTTTGATTTTTTGATTATTTTTGATTTTGCTATTTTTATTTTTATTTTATTTTATTTATTTATATTTATATTTATTTATTTATTTATTTTTCTATTATTTATTTAATTATTTTTATTTTTTATTTTTTAGCTTCTCGCTTTAGTTAATAAATAAAATTGATATATAAAAAATAAATAAATATAACTAATAAGTTTATTAATTTATTAACTAAGTGAATAAATTTATTAAATGGTTTAATAGTAGGAGGGAACTAGCCATTACTTATTAAAAACATTTTAAATTATTAAAAAGTCAAATTAGTCATTTTCTAAACGGTTAGTTTAAACATCTCTACATCTATTTAAGCTTTTTGATTTGATCTGATCTCTCACCTAGTCGTGATGGTTGGTTCGAAACGCGTGGACAACGTTCCATTATATGTAATTTTTACCAAAAGAGATTTTACAATTTTATATGGATCACAGAAACATAGATTCTAAAGATAATTATGAATTAGTGTATATTACTGTATATGAAATGATATATCATTTTTTTGCATTAATAAACACAATAAATTATATAAATTATAATATATTTTTGCTTTAACAAACTTTGTAACTTTTATTTATTTACATATAAAATTATATATAGAAATCAGCTATATACATAAAGTTTTTCTCAACAAAGTATTTTTCTGTTGTAATAAACATTTGTCATAGTGAGTTGGCACGCGATGAGAGACGTGACGAAGTTAATCTCGTTTGTTATATGGGCTTACAGAGTAGCAGATAGCATCCTCGCAGTTTTCCTCTCACATTGTCGTAAACATTGAAAGTTTGCGAGAATACAAGATGATAATCCTTCAACCAGTAGAGTAGTGTTAACACGGTCTCAGCTTTGGTGACGTGGTAATTTGCTGTACATTTAAAACTTTGAAGTGACCATGATGGTGACATGTGCATGATTTAAGGGACCATGATGGTGACATGTGCATAGCTTCTTGCACGACTTCCGCTGATTACCCTAACCGAAAGGCAAACAACTTCTCACAGGAGACGGTGTTGATTACGCTCCGGAGTCCCCATTAATGCCACTTTTCGCTGATTAAGTAACCAATTAATGAAGAATAAGTGTTAGCTTAGTCTAATGTTTACAAATTTTGTCCTATTATGTTGTTTTTTGATGCCAAATTTTAACAGAAATTATTGAAATGGTGGTTGAAATAATAAACTAATGATTGAGATTTTGTACCGATTGTAAACGATCTCGCCAAATATTATATTACTAACTAAAAACATAAATATTTAATAAAGACATATCAATTTGTTTTTAAAACAAAACATTGATTTCAAAGTCACTTTATTTTCTATATTAAAATCATTTATTTTATCTTTCAAAAGTTTTACTTTACAAAATGCATATTTATAGGAATAAAATTATGTCAGATGGGCAGCTGTCCCAAGGTTCAGGCTTCCACAAACTTGGGGAAGAATCATTGAATATAACAATTCTCGAGGGGAATGTCACCCTGTCAATTTTCTTAGAAATTTCCAACAGTTGCCCGAATTAGATATTTGAACACAACATTGAACTAGTTCCCTTTATTAAGATCAATATTTTATCATTCGAAAGATTTACTTTACAAATGCATAATTATCTAAATCAAATTATATCGGAGATATGGCTGTAGGAGGTAGGCCTTCTGTTATAATTTCTAAATTGTCAATATCATAAAACACTCTCTTATTTTTCATTTTAGCTTTGTCAATTCGGTAGTCGTCTAGTGATTATAACAATAATACATTATATTATCCAAGAGCATTCAGTTCACGGAAACACATGATTTCAGATCTTTGTTTATCTCTTTATCGAGACACATGATTTCGGAACTTTTTTTTATTTCTGTGTTGAATAACAAAATCAGGCTGACTTAGCGCCACTCCACTTTGGCATGGAAAAAATGCACTTCTGCTATTTCATATCAAAAGAAAACTTACTTACAATCCATTTGATTGCAAAGGCAGCTAAAAAAAACCTTTATAAAAAATTACATCATAAAATAAAAAATCTAATTAAAACTATTGGTATAAGTGGTAGTCTAAAAAAACTCATAGAATAACCTAGAAATTTTGGTAAGATTATGAAAAATTTCCGCAAAGATTTTTGAAAATTTGGGTTACAATTGTTAAATTTCAATATTTTGCGTGACCTAAGGATTTTCGATGTTGCTAAATCTATTTCCACCATCAAAAATGCAATTCAAACACTAATTACATCAATTTTTTGAAATATATTTTACCAGATTCGAGCAAAAAACTGTCGTCAGGGTTATTCTGTTGCGTCGGTTGACAACTTCATTGGTATACTCAAACACATTGAAGGATATATCAAAGCCTATAACATCCCTATGAAATTCCAAAATATTAAGGGAAGAGTTTGCTCACAAATCTGCATTGATGTAGTTTTCCTATATACATGCAAAATATGAATATAGTTATAATGTTCTAAATGAAGAATTTTCAATTCGTTTCTTCCATTAAACCATTCTACTAATATATTTGAATTCCCTTCCAATTTTAATACACTTACCTATTTTCAAACAACTATACTAATAGTTAACCACATTGCCATTAGCTATGTCACAATCTCGGTTCCTTTTCTCACCCGAGCTTACATTTAATCATTACCTAATCTTCTAGATATATAATTTTCCCAACTCCCCATATTCTTTGACTGGTCCCATCAAATAATCCACGCAGAGAACCATCATTAAGCTCCATACACTTCTCAACTCTTTTCTTTTTAATCTTAAAACACTTTTGGCTTAATGTGATCTACATTCATCTTATGCTACCACTTGGATTCAGAAATTGGATTTTTCTGAATGAGTAGCATTAACCTCACATGTCGGTTTATTCTTAGACCACACCAGATGATTCACTTCCTCGCTACTTCTGATGATGCCTGATTTCCTTAAGATCATCATATACCAATTCCACTCCAAACTGGTTGGAATTATGAGCTCTAACACTAATTTCCACTCCTGATCATCCAAATGTGAGTGATCTCCTCTTGTTAGGATATTCTGACACATAGGAAATAGTTAAGAATAACTTAGTCTAGTGTAGAGTTAGGTAAAGTGTGTTTCTTTACTATGTACATTTGTAACTTATAATCCGACGATAACGATTTGTAGTGATATGACGGTTTACTCTCTCCTTCGTATTAACAACACTTGATATGTGGCTTAATACCCTATTGGTCCATGATCTCTATTTAAAGAGCATGGAGGGTCATTTGTTCGGTAATCATTTATGAGAGAAACATATGTAACTTTTATTTTTATATTAATAAATTGTCTGAAGTGGCCGCATTGGCTCAAGTTGTGGACTGTTTCCCTCTTCGAGGGTTTTAACCACGTGATAATACTGGTGTATTGATTTGTGATCTGTTTTTGAGCAGTGACCTTTATTTTTTGATATATGCAACTTACCCTGTAAATTCCTACATGGTATCAGAGCTATTTTGAGGATCGCATCCGTTGTTGATCCAAATCCAAAGCCGGTTTGATTGCATGCGACTAATGTTTTCTAGATCTACTATTTTTGAATATTTTCAGGCCTGGAGAACCGCTCTGTTGTGTCCGGAGCATCTATTACAGTGAGGAACGTCTTTCGCTTCATGCGAAAAGGTTTTCGGTAGCCCAAGTTATGTCAGTTTAGATCTTGAGGTATAAAGTATCTGTTTTGCAGTTATATTTGTTAATAGTTCTGTTTACTTCGGTTCAATCTGTTTATTTCGGTTTTTCAGTTTTATGTATTTGTCAGATCTATACTCTTTTCTCTGTGTATGTTCTTTTCTCTGCGTTATGTTCAATCTCGACAAATCAGAAACAGGAAGAAGGGATTCTTTTTTGCTACATATGCTCTTTCCCTGCGTCTTTGTGCGATATCGGGAAACCAAGAATAGTGAAAAAATAGACAGTTGCTGGTAACGCTAACCGAAAATCTAATATTCTGTTGTAAGGTTTGAATTTCTTTTTTTTGGCTAATTTTTTTTGTTTTTTGTGTAGGAAAAGGCACGCACATCGAAGAGTTAAAAAAAAAAACAAAACAAAAAAAAAACCTTCCTCCTTTCAAACAATTATAGAATCCTTTTAGTATTTCACTTGGTGAGATATTTGTTATGAGAATAGAGGTCTTGGGTTCAAGTCTCTTTCGCAAGCTTCTTTTGTAAAAAAATTTTTGTTAAAGGGGCGGGATTTTTTTTAAAAGTTGAACTTCATCATCAAATTGCAAACCGTTCCCGTAACTATTCGGCATCTACAACTCAAGTTTTTCAAAAAGGCATAACGTCTTCATCTGGAAGCCATTTTTCGAGCTGTTTTTTTTAATCAGTCTAATTTTTCGAGATCTTTCCACTGGAGCAGTTAGTTTCATCTTTTCTCAGCTTCGGTTTTTAAAAAAAAATGCAAAGTGCATGCCCGATTATTCTTAACAACACCAATTATTTCCAATGGCTACCTCACATGGTAGATATACTTAGAAGTAAAGGGCTTTATAGAATAGCCACAAGACAAGAAACTAAACCTTCCTATGATGATAAAGTCATTAAATAGGAAAATAAACAAGATCAAGCACGAGGGTTGATAGGTATGTCCATTGCTCAAGATCTTCGATTTCATATACTTGACATTGACACCCCTCATGAAGCCCTGGAAAAGCTAAATACTGTCTTTAACATTCAAAATCAAATCTGGGCCCACCAGCCTGAAAATGAGTTGTTTACTTTGGACCCCAATAATTTCTCCTCTATTGAAGATTTTTTGTCGAAATTCAAGACCCTTAAACTTCTTTTAGAAGGTTGTAAGGTCAAAAAGGAAGATGGTAGCCTTATCTATTGCATTTTTGCTAAGCTTGGCCCTGTATACTCTGTATTTGTTTCCACCTTCCATTTCACTAGAGAAGCCATCATTTCTTCGAGAACCACTTACAAGAACACCTCTTTTGATGCCTTTTGCGATTCTTTGATAAGAGAACAAGAAAAACTCTTACACCTTGGTCTTATCACTCCTGTAAATGCTTCTAAGAAAGCCTTAGCATCCCAACAACAATCATATCAAAAGAATCCCAAGAAGCAGTATCCTAAAAAGCATGGTCTGAAACCAAACAAGGGTCCTAGGCAATTTCAGCCACAAACTCAAAAAGCAACTCACCAAAATGATAAGGCAAATAAAAACAAATGGAAGAAGACAGATAGACATTGCAACTTTTGTAATAATGATGGCCATATAGAGTCCAAATATTTTAAGAATATGGAAGCCTTAGAAGCAACAATGAAGAAGCACAACATCAATTTGGAGCACTCTTCACCTTCATATTTAGGAATGGCACTTTCTGCTTGTGGTTGTCAAGCATCAATATCTGGTTATGCATTAAATGGATCTTCTTCTTCTCATTCTCATGAGTGACTCATTTACTCTCGAGCTTCTTACTACATGGCCAAAAATAAAGCCATGTTTTCTTCTTTAAATGATTGTAACACCAAACATATTTATGTTGGTGATGATAAATCTCTTAGTGTTGTAGGATCTGGAACCATTCATCTAGATAATGGTCAGTTTAATAATGTACTATGTGTTCCTACCTTGTCATGCAACCTTCTCTCTGTTTATCAGATAAATCATTCAGGTGAAGAGAAAATAGTATAATTCTCACCTCATGATGTTGTAATCAAGGACCTTAAAGATCTTAGACATATTTTAGCTACTAGCATTGTTGATGATTCCACAAGGTTGTATAAGTTTGACAACTTTGGGTCATCATGTCTTCCCTCCGTTTTTATTGCTCATAACGATGAAGTGAACAAACTTTGGCATGAGTGATTCGGTCACTTAAACTATCGCTCTCTTCAAACTCTATGTAAAGAAAATATAGTGACAGGTCTTCCTATAGCATCTTGCTGAGAGGGTGTTTGCTCCAGATGTGTACTCAGAAAACATCATCAGGATAGTTTTGACAAATGTGCCTCTTGGCACGCTTCAACCCCTTTGCAGCTTGTGCACAGTGATTTATGTGGTCCACTTCCTGTTGTCTCTTTCTCTATTTTCAAGTACTTCTTAACTTTCATTGATGATTTTTCCAGACGCACTTTGGTATACTTCTTAAAAATCAAGAGTGAAGTTTTTAACGTGGTCTTGACCTTTGAGGCCTTTTTTGAGAAACAATCGGGACATCCAATTCTTAAGTTAAGATCAGAAAATGGAGGAGAATATGTTAACAAAAAATTTATCAACTTCTGCACTGAGCATGGCATTAAATTGCAACATACTGTTCCATATACTCCACAAAAAAATGGTGTAGCTGAAAGGAAGAATCGCACCTTAAAAGAAATGGCTAATTGTGTGCTTCAATCTAAAGGACTTAGTCTCATTTTTTGTGCAGAAGCAATTAACTGTGGAAATTACATAGTAAATCGCACTCCTACTAAGGTTTTAAAGAATAGAACTCCAGAAGAATCTTGGAGCTCAATCAAACCAGATGTAAGTCACTTTCATGTTTTTCGAAGTGATGCTTGGGCCCATATTCCAGATGCGAAACATAAAGCCTTAGAACCTAAGAGTGAAAAATGCATTTTTGTTGGATATTCCAGAAGATGTCAAATGATATAGACTTCTTCAACCAAAATCCAAAAATATAATCATTAGAAGAGACGTAAAATTTGATGAAAATATATTGGCATGCGAGCCTAGTTCGACGGGTGTGCCACCTTTGGCCTGCGAGCCTGATTCGGTATATGTGCCACCTCTCTCTCTCTCTTCTATTTTTAATATCATTCCTTCTAGTTCAGATGATGACAACGAGGATGAAAATCATCCTCCACCTCTTGAAGTTATTCCTTTTACTCCACAGCTTCCAAGATGGGTCCGCTCTACTTGGGATGTAGCAGGTTCTCTTTCAGGTGACCTAATGATCGACGACATACACAGTCTCAGTTCGAAAAAGAGTCTTCTTTATTGGCTTAAGTTCGAGAAAATCCTGATCTAGAAACTTTTGAAGAAGCCTACGGTCATCCATATTGGGATCAAGCTATGAATTGTTGAGATTGCAACAAGATGACGAGCTTAGTGAAAAGAGTCGCCTTCACTAAGTGGGCACGTAGGCTATTTTTTGCGCAAGTCTATTTGTAGACTATGTCTATTTTTAGACATGTTGATCATATTCTATAAGTTGCAGGATGCTATTTGTGGATGGTTGGTCAAGTTGGAAAAATAGATGGACCTCTATTTTTAGACATACTGGGCAAAATCGATTTTTAGATTGCTAGTCTAAAAATAGATATATCAAATATTATTAGCTCTTAATAATATTTGGACTATAAACATTATCTTATTCTCTTGGAGCACTTCAGTTAAGTGCACAGATGTGGCACAGGAGCTGATAGAAGGAATTATGCTATTCCTGAGGGTTAAGTGGAGCTATTTCATGGAGACTTCAGTTAGAACTCATGTGACAGAGTTTGGTGGAGTTATTGAGGTAGTTGGTGGAGTTGTGTTAAGTTTAACTCAGTTAGACTCAGTTGAGATAGTTGTATCTAGTCTAACCGATTGATACACTAGTGAGAGTGGTGTGAATTAATTAATAATTAATTCACTAAATATTAACTCATTAATCAAATAAAGAATACATCAGTTAACTACAGTGCATGGACAGTTTCAGTGGAGACCAGTGGAGAGGTAGGTGAAAGAGCAAGTGTGACTATCACTTGTGACTATAGTGATGCATTGATTGCATCCAACACTTAGTGGAGATGCAAATGAGGATTGTACAGTGCAAGCCAGGTCAATTCGAGTTCATTCAGAGCCCATATTCAGTAGGGATTGCGTAGTAGAGGAAGGTTAGCAGGTGGCAGAGATCGGTGCATGGGATTTGCTAGATCAGACCAGATTAGTGTGTAGCGATTGGATATTGTACTGAGAGCTTGTGAGAAGCTTTGTATGATGATTGTTACATGATCTGTATGACATATATTATATATATAGTTGGGGGTTTTCAGCTTTAAGCTTTCCCATAAATCACTGTGTTAATGTGTGTAATTTTTTATGGTTTTAATGTGTGCATGCAATTGATTTAATTTCCGCAAGTAATGATCAATGGTAGAAGAGATTATGTATTATGCATGAAGTCAAATAGTGTGTGATCAGGAGAATCTTGGATGTATAACACATTAGTTATATAATTTCTACATGAATGAAGAATATCGTTCCTTATTGGCGAATGATACTTGGGATCTTGTTCCTCTTCCAAAAGGAAGAAAACTTGTCATATGCAGATGGGTTTATAGAACCAAGTTTGGACCAGATGGAAAAGTGGATAGACATAAAGCTCATCTTGTCACTAAGTATTGTCTTCTCACTAAAATATTTTCACAAGTTGAAGGCATTGAATATACTGAAACCTTCTCCCCTGTTTCCAAAATGAATTCTATCAACCTTGTTCTTTCCCTTGCCGCCTCCTTTAAATGGGAAGTCCATCAGATGGATGTTAAATCCACCTTCTTAAATGGAGATTTGCATGAAAAAATCTACATGGAACAACCCCCTGGCTTTATCCAAAATGACTCCATCCTTGTTTTTCGCCTTAGGAAGTCCCTCTATGGTCTCAAAAAAGCTCCTCAAGCTTGGCCAAAATGGATAGATTTCTATTAGATAATGGATTTTCTAGGTGTCATTCTGACAACACTATCTACACCAAGAAAGTGGGTAAGTCCTTCACCATCCTTGTTCTTTATGTTGATGATCTTATCCAGACTGGTAGTGATCCAAACCATATAAACCATGTGAATTCTAGCCTCAAAAAGAAGTTTGAAATGACATACTTAGGACACTTGCATTATTTCCTTGGTCTTCAAGTCTTGTAATCCGAAGAAGGTATTACCCTCTCTTAGTCCAAGTATGCCTATGATATTCTACACCACTTTCACATGGAAGACTGTAAGCCTGCCCCGTATCCCTTTCATTTTGGAGTCAATCTTTCAGTCACTTGTACTACCCCTAAAGTTGATGCTACCTTTTACCATCAACTTGTTGGTAAACTTATATATCTAACCCATACCCATCTTGACCTTTCCTTTGCCATTGGTCTTGTTGCTAGGTTTATGCACCAAACTCATCAAAGTCACTGGAAGACAACTAAAATAATACTTCGATATATTCGAGGTACAGTTTAGTTCGGGATTCATTACAGTGTAGGAGCATCTCCATTATTGATTGGTTTCATTGATTCTGATTGGGCTAGTTACCCTGATGATCGAAAGTCTACTGCATGATATGTATTCACTCCTGGTTCAGGACCTATTACTTGGTCTTGTGAGAAACAAAGTGCCATCTCTCTTAGAAGCAGAGTATCGTGGTGCAGTTGAAGCCAGCAAGGAAGCCATGTGGCTTCATCAGATCCTATTTTAATTTTTTCTTCATCAGTAGCATCCAACTACACTTTGGTGTGATAATCAGAGTGCCATTCAGCTATGTAAAGATCCAGTTTAGCATAAGTGTATGAAACACACTGAACACCACATACACTTCATCAGAAATCTCATTCATGATCTTGTTGTTGAAATGCAGTATTGTCCAACCAATGATCAAGTAGCTGATATCTTTACAAAGGCTCTCACAGAAGCGAAGTTTCCCAAACTTCAATCCATGCTTAGAGTTCAGGAAATTTCTCATTAAGGGGTGTATAGGCTCTAATGCCTCCTTCCTTCTCCTATTGTGTCACCTTTGTAAATCCTTCAATCCTATCCCAAGTTGTTCTTAAGTGGGGATGTTAGGATATTCCGACACATAGGAAATAGTTAAGAATAACTTAGTCTACTGTATAGTTAGGTAAATTGTGTTTCTTTACTATGTACATTTGTAACTTATAATCTGACAGTCACGATTTGTAGTGATCTGACGGTTCACTCTTTCCTCAGTATTAACGACACTTGATCTGTGGCTTAACACTCGATTGGTCCATGATATCTATTTAAAGAGCATGGAGGGTCATTTGTTCGGTAACCATTTACGAGAGAAACATATGTAACTTTTATTTTTATATTAATAAATTGCCTGAAGTGGCCGCGTTGGCTCAAGCCGTGCATTGTTTCCCTCTTCCAGGTTTTAACCACGTGATAATACTGGTGTACTGATTTGTGATTTGTTTGTGAGCGGTGACCTTTGGTTTTTTATCTACGAAACTTACCTTGTAAATTCCTACACCTCTTGTCGCATCTGTCAAATAATGAATCCCAATGGAGTTCAAATATGTTATGAAATTTTATTTCCATCTACGATTCCCATCACTTCACATTGAAGGATCATACTTAATCAACACTTCCTCACCACTTCTTACTTGCCACCTAAACCACTTCTCCACTACCTATAATCCATTTACTAGGATTCCTCTAGAGCAAAGATCCAACTCTCATTGACCTTGAAAACATTCTTAACCATTCAATTCTTCAAATATTTTGATTTCAGGATGATTTTCCAAACAATCCTACCAAATAACATTTTTGAAGTGCTCTTAGCAAAATCAGAAGCCCAAAATATTTCCATTTTGACTTTATATTTTTATTTCTTCCAAAATATCTCTCTTTCTAAACCTTAAAAAAAGGACTTTCTAGTAACCACAGGAAACAAGCTTGACTAATCATCATTCACACTTTCACTCTCGTGGTTTTTAAATCTTGTACACTTAGAACACACCATGTTAATTGTTCTCTCCACCTTTTCTTATGTGGGCATCAAAGTGGTAGGATTCATGGCCCTTTTATTTTTCATATATATCGATAATATTTAATAGTAGAAAAAAAGGTTGCATCCACGTAATTGTGATTAATTATTGGTGCACGCCAACATATTGTGCCCAGAACCCACTTTATAAATTTGTTTGACAATCTAGAAGCCACTATGTAAATCTAACGAACAATCTATAACAACCACCATGCGGAGGCCTAATCACCAGTAGATGGACCTTTACACGATATTCCATCGAAATTATTCCAGTAGTGGGTGAAAGGTGAAGCGTTTTGTAGTGAGTGAAGATTTTATAATTTATTATAACTTAGTAAATGGATGTACTATGACATGTTGTGAACATTAATGCAACATTGTTGTCACATTGCATCCATTTTGATTTCAATTTTACAACGAGCAGGGTTGCATGCATCCCCGTGTTCATTTAAATTTGAATTCGTTAGAGAAATTTTGAAGTATAAAATGCTCCTCCTAAGGAAATTATAAAATATTAGTGGAAATAATAAACTAATATTATATTACATCATCAAATTTTAGAGGAAAAATAAAAAACTATTTTTTCAACGCATATTTTCAACTTATCTCCCTTTCGATTTACTCAAATTTTGAGTGGGAACACTCATTTGATGCAAAATTTGATTCCTCATCCAAGGAGTACCAATGTTGCATACTTTCGATGGTCCCTGCTACACAAAAATCTATAAATACATGAAAATTTTGATTGCAATCATGTTTTTTCATGTATTTCGCATTTTTCATGTAGCAGGGTCCATCGAATGTATACAACATGGCTACTCCTTGGATGAGGAATTAAATTTTGCACCCAACAAGTACTCTCACTCAAAATTCAATTAAAACCTCAGGGAGATAAGTTAATATACAAGTTGAAAAATTAGTTTTATTATTTTATTATTTTTATTATTTTTACTTTTTTACTCCAAAAATGGTGAATCATACCTCATGGTTGACATCACTATCTTTAATCTTATTGATTCTTATAAAGTTTATTTTGGTCATACAATTTTTCTTAGGAGACCCATTTTAGACCTCAAAATTTCTCTAATGTTGATGTCTTTTTTTACCATTCCATTGGGATTTAATACCTTGTTTTACCACGTTATATATGTTTTATAAGTAGTAATATATTGATGATATTGTTTTAATGGTTGTTTTTTCTATTTTGGTTGAATTTTTTGGTGTACAAGCACATTAGTTAGCTTTAGATGGATTTACTGCTTTCACATGGTTTACATGCACATTTAGATAGCATAAAACACACTCAACTTACAAGTTTCTTCAATTATTTTCCATATAGATCCTTACCAATGTCGGTTGTAATAATTCAACATGGTATCAGAGTAGTGAGGGCCTAGAGACGGTGCATAAAGAATTTTTGGTAGGTTTGAAGATAAAAGCTTTGGAAACTTCTTGGAGATTAAAAGTGTCAAAAATTGTCAAAGAATTGAATTGGTGAAAGCATGGAATCCTTAGCTTCTTCCATTCTCACTCCATACAATTACTATGAATGGAAGTCAATGATTTTGATTCATCTTAGGAGAAAAGGCTTGTATTGGATAACCATGGGAATTTTCACAAAACCAATGTTAGAGGATGAGAAGTTCAATGACTTAAGAGATCTGACTTGGCTTATTGAATATTGTGTCTATCTATGTTTTGTGATATTATTTATCAAATCATAGAAATTGAATCGCCACATGAAATATTGACTACATTTAAAGAATTATATGGGAATGAAGATGATATAGAAGAACAAAATTTGGAGAAAGAGACCTCAATCTATCATAACAGTCATGAAACCAATAAAGAATTATTCAACAATGTGGACAAATATTCTTGAGACAGTGTTGCACATGAAGACTCAACTTCTTCTATTGCTAATTAAGTTGTTGCAAATGAAAATTTTATCTTTTCCAATAATGAAGATTTCACATATACAAAAATCTCTTCCTCAACAGTTTATGAAGACTCTACTACAGATGGAGACATTTATTTTAGAAACATAGAAGAGGAATTTGAATCCTCTAATATTTAAGATGTTAATGATGCAGATCGAACAAGGTATCAATTCAATGACACCCCACATGAAATTTGTGTCACAGATCCATGCATGCCCATGAATGAATCTAGGGAGGCATCTATAAGGCCATGCATGCATCCACGAAGGAATGCCTAAAGCCATGCATGAATCCCTAGAGATAGGCATTATCATGCATGCATATATGGTACATGCATATGATCACAAACACATGCTGAATTTGTAGAGAACCCATATTGGCACTCGACCATGGATAAAGAGAATAAATCCTTGATGCAAATATTGGAGTTGATACCTATACTTCCAAAATGGAAGCTTGTTCCTCCAAATCCATTTGCAAAGGAGTTCACCTCTGTATATGTACTTATTTTGGGATCTAGATTTGTTTGTTGGTAAAGAAAGAAGCGGGTTTCCATTGCTTTATCATCAGTAGATGTCTAGTACAGGGCAGCAGTCACTGTTGGAATTCAATCCATTTGGATGCAACATTTTCTTTCTGATCTTGGTATCATTTTCCATCTTCTGAGTGTCATATGGTGTGAAAATCATAGTACAATGAACTTTTGTAAACATCCAGTCTAGCAAAAATATACAAAACATATCAAGATACACATGCATTACATTAGAGAACTGATTCATGATGGGATCATCAATCTGCAATATTATAATATTTTTAAGGAAACTACTTACATCTTCACTATGAATTTCACTGAGAAAAAGTTTCACTTTCTTCGATATTGTCTCAGGGTGACAAAGAAAACTTCCTAGCAAGTGTCTTTTATTTTAGTTTTTCATTGTATTTTGAGGTGGGGTTTTTTTCCCACTGAGTTTTCCCTATTTCCTTTGTCATGCAATGTACATGGGTAACTAAAATGGCCTTATTTCTAGGACCCATCCATATTACATCATACTCACCTATGTTATTCTTAAGGGGTTGTGTTGTTGTACATGAAAATGAGTTAGCTTTACTTAAATTTACTGTTTGCACGTGGTGTACATGCACATTAAGATCAAGGAAAATTTTAAGAACCCCCCTAAATTTATATATATAATAAATTAGCGAATCCCCATGATACATAGGAAAAATGGAAGGTGATTTTATTAATAATATAATATTTATATATAATTTTTTGGCGAATCTCTCACGAGATTATATTATCTTATAAAATCATGGTGAATCACTAGTACAAAATGGTGAATCGTTGTCTAGTGGAGTTCGGGGTTTTGGTTCTAATGAAGATATGGTAGTTGAACCATGAGTTGAAGGAGGTGAACCACCGAGACCAAGCATGGCACATGGTGACTAGGGAGGGAAGTAGTTCTCGTGCAATTTGGAAAATGCATTCTAGTTCTACTAAGCGTAGTGTTGTTTCTCATGCTACTACTAGCACTAATATGGAGTTTGGAGAGGAGTTTGAGGAAGCATGGAAGGTATTAGTGGTGGAGAATTAAAAATAGAACCCCATGATGGGCTTCATTTTTCCCTTTGGTATTTGGGCCTACAAGATCTTATGTCCATTGAACCAAAAATTAACCATTCAACCAAAAATCAACTTAACTGAGTTGATTAGGTACGAGTCAACTCATACTAATATTCAAAACTATGCTTTGCACTAATCCATATTTATCACACTAATGCTACACAACATTGTGCATTTGCACCCAACTCTCATGCATGCACACAAAATTTTCATCAACATCTATAACCCTAACCAAGTGAGAATTGATGAACAATTTGCACTAAAGTTTGTTATAGTGTTGAAAGTTCATAAGATATTTAGATCCATGGTACCTTCAATAAATTTTGAGATAACCTCCACTAATTCGACCACAATAGAGCAAACTTGTGATAAATTTTAAACCTACAAAAATTAGGATTCATGTTCCTAGGCATGATCATAACTAGTTGACATATAGGTAGAGTTTTGAGCCTTGACACATTGATAATGCAATGGATTAGGTCAAAACTCACACATTGAAAATTCATCAATGAAAAGAAGACAAGATCATTATGAATTACACATACTCCAAACTTCCTACCAAATTCTACTTAGTTGTCCGCAACTCAGCTATGCATAATCTTATAGTAAATACAAATTCCACAAAGCCTTCTTCACATAGCTAATAAATGGCCATTCGAAGAGCACCCCATATATAATAGTAATAGTAGCAATCAATAGATTATTTCATATTGAACTTCATAGCCATAGCAGTCCTATGTATTGTATGATGTATTCAACTTTCATTATCAAATATAGATAAAATCATACCTTTGATTGATACATGTAAATCATACTTGTGGACAATGTTGAATGCAATTCCAGTCAAGGAGTAAATTCGGTTTGACGTGTAATGATCTATAAAATAATGAAGAAACTTAGTAATGCATCACAACTTTCACATTTGAAAAAATTATAAAGCTTTCATGCAAATCCATTGTTGTTATAGTTCCTTCTCTCGACAATGTTCCATATAAGCATGGAAAATCAAGTAATATTAAAATGCATTTATAATACTTTGAAGCAATTAATGCTTATGGTGTATTTTAATACTGATTTATTACACTGCCCCAGTTGTAATTTATGCAATTAGATTGTATTCAATCCTTACAAAGAAATTGAAGAGAGGATAGTTCAGAACTAGGGCTCAATATATTATAAGCATTCATGCCTTGATCGATGATATAGAATGCATATAAAACAAATGAGATTTGGGTAAAGCACGAATGTGGAAATCTCGTTGTACACAATAAATGACTTGAGTTTGACATAAGATATTGTCTTTTACCAGTGTTTTATGATAGATTAGTGCAACTTAAAAGCTATAAGATGTTATAACTTTAATATATCTAAATTTTACCTGAAGAGATAGTTAGAAATACATAGATTTTACAAACAATAATTTTGCAAATAAATCCGAATGTTGAATTAACACACAAGTATGCCTCAAATAAAAGCATCTATAAAACCTTTTTCCCAAAAGCAATTCATGAGTTTTAAATTTTGAATATTTATCCATGATCTTTAGATTGTAGGAGTATATATATTTTATATACCAGATTTCTTAAATTAAATATTAGCTTACCGTATGAATTACAGTGTATATATAGAAACAGAGATGGCTTCCAACAAAAAGTACCCAAAAACGCAGCGAAATTTAGAGGAGACACTTATTTCGCTTCTTCGGTGCTGGTCTTTGATGACTAGCATCATCATCACTTCCACATTCATCCTCATGAACCTCAAGAGTTGCAGATACCACTCTACCCTTGCAAATACATAAATGAAGTGAAAATTACAATTAAAACATTCTATATTTTTACAAAGAGTTACAATGCACATTCACAAGAACAACTCCAAGCCTTCTCCATTAAGCATTTCCATGCTAGTGAAAAATTTCTATATAGGGAATAAAACACTATTATCAAAATTCAATCCTATATAAAGATGATAAACACTGAACCTAACTAAACATTTCCATTTATTGGAACTACCCATCATCAAAAGTAAGTAAAACAATCTACAAATTTATGATTAACTTACAAGCATTATATGTCAGGGAGGCAAATTGTCTTAATAGAAGGTGCCTTGCCACTCGAAGGATCACAAAAACTGAAGTAGAATATGAGACTAAATAATTATTTCAACAGTTTGTCATTTCAAAATATTTTATTTAACTTCCACATTATTGTCTAATAAAGTCTATTATTTAACAACACAGTAGTATTAATATGTAAATATCACATTATAGAATACTATTCTACTAACATCTAATTCTATTTCGTATTATTATGATACTATCGAGTCTCAGAGCCCATCAACAATTCCAACCCACCTTCTTGTCTAACTTTTAGGGGATGCTAACTTTCACAGGAAAAACAGAGTCTTTACAAACAATACTGAAATATCACTGGAACATCACACAAGAGCCTTGACACTTGTGTGCATAATCAATAATGTTAAAAGAAATAATATTTCCAAGCAAAACCAATTCAGAGCCCCTGCATCCCAATCTAATCTTAAGACAATTGCCACAATTTAAAAATATGGGGAGGTTCAATGCTAGTTATAAAACATGTTTGACTGCAATATTATTTTCAAATCAAAGTTTCCATCAGGGAAACTCTCTATATATTCCTCTAGTTACCATAGCTTACTCCACTCCAGATATCCTTCACATATCAATGTGTCAAACTGTGATTTTATTGGCATAGAATTGGAGTTGTTTTGTAACCAGTCAGCAATAATTGCTACCAAAGCAATAAAAGCACTCTCCCCTACAACATGTTCACTTCGTTGGTTAATTGAAGCAAAAAATACTTCAGTTGATAGCTTCATTTATCCATCTCTGCTAACCAGTACTTTATGTTCCCAAATGCTAATGGTAAATTTTTCATCTCCAAAGTCTACCCAGACATGTTCAGAACTACACTGGAATCAATCTCATTGACCTGAAATAGATAAACAAATATTGATATCAATATCTACCAGATATTGCAAGAGAGATTTAAACAAAAATGAAGCAACAAACAATAGGGTTCTATCAGTTTCTAAATTGATGTTGAAGTAAATTCAATACTTGAAAATAATCCATATCTAGAAGCATCGAACTGTAATCAAAGTATTCAATCCAAAAAAAATATCCCAAATAGTCACAAGTCGTGCCAAACTAAGTAACACACATCCAAACTTGTTTGTAGCACCAAATGAAGCACTCAAAAATGCTGAAAACAGTACAAGCATCCATCAGTATTACACCAGTACTTTTCGCTATGGTATGAATAATGTGACATGGTTATAAGGGAAGAAAACATCAAGAGACGAGTTGTATATCACTAGGTAAGGCCACATGGTGAAGCCTGATTAAAAGGAACCCAAGTCACCAATCATCTCCACTAGATCAAAAATAAACATAAATTCATAAAAACAAACAAAATGTTTGATTTGTTTTTACTTAAAAATGCGAAGATACCAAATTGTAATCACAACCATTCAGGCCAAACACATTACCATACATGATACACAATCGTTGATTGTAGCACCAAAATAATGCAATCAAATATGCCAAAAATAGTACAATCATGCACCAATATTGCACCAGAACCATTACCTTTCCTATATTAAATTTATGTATTGTGCAGAGTGATACGGTCAGGAATAGCAAAAACGATAAGAGACAGGAATATGTACCATCACTTGTGGGGGGATAGCTGTGTAGGAAATCTTGATTGTCTGCGATCAAAATCAATATTATCTCCACCCTCTTCTCTGCATACCTTATTCAACAATGGTATATGGAGGAGCTAGTTTAAACCAAGAAGGATCATCCACATGTATAGTTTTCCATAGATGAGGATCATCTTTCACGGCAGCATGCAGAGACTTGCAAAATTTTTCAATGGATAGAAGATCTTGCAGGCCCAAATACCAAAGGGAAAAATGGAGCCCATCATGGGATAGTGAAATAAGTTCTCGTTTTGAGCCAGCCTGAAATCTATTTAATAGAACTCTCCCAAATTCAAAGTGGCATTCCATCATAAAATAAACTTCTAACAAACATGATGAATATTTTTTCACAACATTAAATGGAAAAGTAACTGAACCAGATTTTACTCCACAATTTCCTTCAAATTCATTGACATCTATTTGGTTATATTGTACTGAGTCTCCCAAAACCATCAACAACCAAATTCCAATAGGCATGCCTATTACAAAATTACGAGGACACTCATAACTATTTTCTGGAACAAGCAAAATTGCTCTAATTTCTTTAAGTTATTCACTGAGAGGTATGGGTTCAATGAAAAATTGTTTAGGTAATTCCTACACAAGTTTCAAGGGACATGATATATTTGGATTTTCATCACAAAGTTGCTTCTTAAATCAGCTCTAAAAAGTCAGAATGCTCCAATCCAATTCCTTCATAGGGGACCTCAGCAGTAGAAACTATGCACTTCAGTCTTCAATCTGGTAAATATCTATGAATGTAAATTTAGTCCTTACACAAACAACCTCAACATATAACTGAGGGAATTCAACTCAAATATGTGCAACTCTTGTTCTTCGCCTAGACCCAAAAAGTAATTCCCCATTCATCTTAATGATTTGTCTAATTGTTGCAGAAAGAATTATGGTGAATTTATTCCAGAATGATATGTATTTCGGCGGCTTCCAGGTATCAAGTTGGCCCACAACTTTGCTAAAATTGGAATTGAGTATATATAAAGAGAAGAAAAGTCTATCACAGAGCTAGGCCCTTCAAAATTTATTTCAATTTGTCCCGAGTCTTCCCTGCCTAGGTAAAACAAATTGCCTAGGTAAATGTATGGAAAAATTGGATGAACATGAATGAAACTAGGTAAGTGTATTACCACATCAAAGGATACTTATGATGTAACCATGCAACACAAGGTGAAAGTGACCAAGATGTGATTATTTGACCACCTTGATGTTGGTTCATGAAGAACATTATGCACCACTGAAGCAACCTCCACTGATAATCTAACCTTGTGAAGGCTAGAATCATCATTCCAACCAAGGCAACCACATTATTATCAAGGAGAATCACTATGTTAAACATCCAGGAATATCATCACATGAAGGACTACTCTCAACCAAAAATAAGTGTGTGTCTGTAGCCCTTGAGCATCCTACAAGCTACCCCTGAAATATGCATTTACCAATCATGTCAACATTAGGGGTAACAACAAACACCAATGTGACCAAGTGGACAATGACAAGATCACGACTACAGGGTTTCTCGACTGGCAAAGGAAAAACCTAGTTCCAACCTTGACAAATTGATGATATTTTTCTTCAAATAGTATAAATTATAGTCTCTGCTGAAATATTTATTGACTGGTAGATCATATCTACTAGTTACAGCCAAGGAGAAAAACCTAATTCAAATGATTGCATGAACAATATACCTCCATATCAAGCAAGCAATCACCACTTCATAGGGAGTCCCAACAGCAAGAAACTCTAAATATGAAGGGAGGAGACTTGGAATTTGAGTTGCACACCAATACCAAACAATTTCAAGAAACAAGCTTGGATATTTAATTTGGGCTCTACAAGTATCCCAATCAACCAATCCCATGAAAGGAACATTGGTCAGCATACCTTGTGCTACATGCAATACACACAAAAAACCTTTACCCTTGTCTTTTGTCAATTAACTATGCTACAACTAATGCACACAACCACCATTAGTAGACCATTAAATGCTTGGAAAAAACTAGTTAATAATTCCAAAGGGTCAAAGATTATGAAAATACAATGCATCAATTTGAATGTAGAAATTAAGTGAAAACTATACATACAATTAAATCCACTGAATCAGTTATGTAGCATCCCTTGCACCACCAAGAAGAAGTAAGAGGGTCCACAACCATCATACACAATATCCAAGCAAATATCAAGGTTTTTGCCATTAGCATACTTGTCAATTACCCCTGCAAAACCTGTCATGCGATGAGAATCACAATTTATCACTCATGCCAATATGAAGGGTAAGAACCATCACAATTGGAGTATCTTTCCATGAGAGAGAGAGAGACAGAGAGATGAATGACCACTCTATCATATATATAAGAAACAACTTCACAAGGTAATGACAAAAATCATTTGGCACACCCCAACAATTGTAAGGGAAGCACTCTGCTTATAAGCTACGTGCAAATTAGGATAATTAGTTGCATCTCCTAGATAAAAATATATATAATCTATTATAATTTTAAAGCAATAGAAAAGAAAATAAAAAAAGTGAAGAGAAAGAGAAGCCAAGTATATGGCTAGTAGCTACATCAAATCAAGATGCACTTTTTGAAATGTATTCTACAGCATCCCATTATGGTGGTAGTAATAGTTATTCATCATCTCTATGATATTGACCCAAAATTGGGTTTAACAATATTTGAAAAACCCACTAATTGTTTCCTTGTAAGATGAACCCTCGCATAACTCTTAATATGACACCTTTTATTCATAAATTTGTCATTGGCAAGGAATTGTTCCAAGCACTATTTGGACAAGAAAAAACAATTATTTCAAGCAATATATCAAAAACAAATTATTTCAAGAATTATATAACTTGACAAAGGCAACATACATTTGTGATTTATTTGTAGGAAAACTAATTGAAATACTTCCATGAGTAAGCTCAATCGGTTTCACCATTGTCCAAGATATGTTTATCCAAAGTGTAGTCAATGGTCACAAATTTCCAATCCAGTCAAGCCCCTCAAGGTTACCAGCCACCATTTTGTTTGGTAGTTGATGTGCAACAAACATGCCATAGGCAAGAAGAACAGTCAACTTGATCTAAAAATGGGAGAGCAAATATACTCCAAGGACCAAACTCATTCTGGCCAAATTTGTCAAGAAATGCAAGAAATCAAGATAGATACTAAAATGAAAAAATTGTTTCAGTGCAAAGGATCCACATGGTTTGAATCCATACAAACAACACGTACAAATATTACACAAATATTTTTGAATGTGTACACAAACATGTGCTTATGATAATTTCATCCACATTGACCCTGACAACGCTCAGGGGAGACATTATCAAGTAGGATTATATAGAAATACTTGAGGTGTTATGATAATTGCATCCATGTTGACCCTGACATGACTTAGGGAAGCCGTTATCAAATAGGAACCCTACATGAGCAATGCCACCTCAAGTGTTCCTAGGTCAAACAGACTGCTAAGTCTATCTTCAACTATTTGTATGTTTATATGAGGTACTTCGCATTAAGCAATCCTTGGAAAGGGATGAGTCTTGCTAGAGTTTGAGATGGGAGCTTCTAGACTAGGGGCATGGGTTTAGTTGTCAGCCACATAAACAAGCCTGACCTCCTGATGTTTACATTGTACATAATAATTATCATGATTTCTAGACTAACAACACAATATCTTACAGATAACATTTTCAGCGACTAGTGCTCCTTAACTTGAGCATGCCTGATAAGTTTGAGGCATAAGTAATATGTTGTAATATCTCAGAGATGTTCAGTACAGTCCTTAAGAATGTCAGAATAAATTACACTGGTGATCATGCTTCTTACTATATGTTTTCCTTTATCACACTTAGATATAGACTGGAGACACCCGGTACACTGCCTTCGTGTATCATATAAAATATTTAGTCTATCTGAAATTTTGGACATCTATGTGTGTCGATACCATTTCAATGCCTTTTCTAAAGAAATCCAAGTAGTTGTGTCAAATCGTACAGACTACAAAATGGATTTTGGCTATTTTCAAAATCCAGAATTAAATGGTTTGCAAAACTCCAAATTTTCCCTATTTTGATTGGCCTATATATACTATATTAATGGTCCAATTTCTAAATTGATGACAAAGAGGTAAGCCAACCATGAATTTCTACAATATCTTCATTTTTCCTATAATGCAAATCATAATATTTTCCAATTTCTCTAAATCAAATCATATCATTCTGATAATATATTATGTACTTTCCTTGTAATAGTACTTTTGTTGCCAACAGGAGCTTGAGTACATGGTAAGGTAGAGTATGTTTCACACCCCCCAACAAGGTTCAAATCCCCCATAGACACATTTCACCACTCAGGTGGAGTCTTGCCTCTGTAAACATTCCATATGAAGCAGTTGAGACCTGATGTAGATCCTAGATGACTTTGCCAGAATATATATGACCCACCTGCCGCTTCTTACTGGAAGGGATCTCGATTGAATTCTGTTATCCCACTATACAACATTATAATATTTCCAGATTGAGCATGAACATATTTCCACACATTCATAATTGGAAGCATCTTCAAAAATAGTACCTTTCAAACAAATTGAGTTATATAGAACCTTTTAGACATGTTTTCTATACAAAAATACACATTTAACTTCTTCCTTCCATAATAGACTTGGATTTTTATTCTTGCATCAATCACAGTATGCACTGGGTAGAGAAAACAAAAACCAAGGAACTATTAAACGGCATAAACTATAGATCGAGATGGTGTAGCAAACAAATAAATGCAGAATATTGCATGTACCCAACAGGATAAGGGCATATAGAATTTGCAGAAATAGCTCGATGGTTTCAAACAAAGGGATAACTTCAACATATAACCCATTTGATGTTACTATCAGAAACAAAATGCACACACAAAATTCCTCATATCTAGAAAACTCAAGAGTTTCATACCAAGAAATGTGAACAAACCTTTTATAAACAATCTATAGGTCATTGGCTTAGTGCATGGTATAGCACTAGAAAATCCCCACTACATGTTTGAAACTAGCTAAATGGAATAAAAAACAAAGCTACTCCTGTGGCAATGAAAGAGATAAGTAGAAAATCTATTACCAGAAAAATCTTTATGGTAACAAGTGCAGCACACTATAGGATGTCCTAATAATATAATTGTTGTTTGGAATATGGGGTAAAAACACACACGTGAAATGAAGAGGTATTATTGGGAATTTTATCAATAATTTCACACATATAAATTGAAACAAACATAAACCATTTTTAGACAATAAAGCTACATATTAAAGCAATAGTTCCAAATAATTATCATATACATATAAAACAATGCTTTTTTGCAACCAAGAAAGCAACAGTTACCAGTCAGGTCTTCCATGTTGGCAGGTTTGACATCAACAATGTTGAAACTCTGATCACATATTTCTAGGTTCCATAAGTTTATTCTTAGGTCATCCGTTGATATGAAAGCTTCACCATCACTGGATAAAACAAAAAACTATCAGAACGAAAGCTAAACATAAAAAACATTAACCCAAACAAACAATGCGCTTACACAAAACAAATTCACATCCCAGTAGGCACTAGTCACTATATTTCTGCCCACGTATTTTCTTGTGGCAAGACCACCTAGGAGGACCACATGAGATGCTAACAAAATATTTAATACCAAGAACCTATACATAGAACTGGTTCATAGATAGATTTCTTTTAAATTCTATAAATTTTTTTTTAAACAAACAGAAGATCATAAAACATGACTGCAAGGAGATTTTTGTGAAAGGTGTTTCTTGTGACACCTTTGACACAGTTCAAAAGATTGAAAGTTTGCTTGATGTTACTAATAATGATGATGTGTCTCTTGCATGATATGGGACTTCTGAAAATGACGTACCAAACATTAAATATGAATTCATAGGGTGTTTTGAAAAAAATACCAAAGAAATTGATTCCAATCTTAGATTAGATTTCATGGTAGCAAAGATATAGGCAAATATGGGCAAAGAATTAGAAAGCCCATGGATCTGAGTACAAGGACAGGAAACGATGGAATTGATTTTGTGGTTAAACAAGCAATGGGAACAACTATTTTGTAAGAGGGGAACCTCATATAGTGAGTGAATCATTTACCTCTAGAATAAGTACATATAGAGGGCAAAAGATTAACAACAAAAACCTTGTACAAGGAAACAAGTTCAACAACAAAATTTGTTAAACCACATGAATATGTTTAGCCATAGGAATAGGAACTTCATTACTGAAATAAAGGCACATGAAAGCAAAGTGTCACACCCATGCTATATTACTGGACATATCAATCTTGGAGATGGATCAATTTCATATATGTTTCCTAAGTAGACCAGAATGGACCCGTCACTTGGAAAAAAGATGCCAAGCATCATAGGAAGTCTTGCAATTTTTGCATTTCAAAATATGTAAAGTAAATCAATTTCCACTGCCACTTTGTATTCGTTAAATTTTAGTACCCCTTGTGCTCACTCCGAGATCAGCCCTAACTATCATTCACCCACTAGTGCTTGACGTTGACAATGCCGTGGTGCCCAAAATGGGAATTGAGTTAACAATGTCATGCAGTTTGGAATAAGAAGCTATATGTATTATGTATATGCAATAGTAATACTCATACCATTTCATATCTAAAAACACTTAATTTTTACGCACACACACATAATACATGTAAAGGTTTACAAGGTAAATTTTCAATGCAAAAAGAAACACAAAGTTATCATAAACTTCATTTCGGCTAATGAGTCACGATTTATGTTCTATTATATGCTTCACAGATTGCTCACATTTTAAACATTGAGATTAATGAGGATAATACATGGTAGGGTGGAAGACTGATAGATCTTATTGACCACCTATTGTGCACTTGATTGGTTGAGGGAAAACCATAGAGAACTCATGATGATGATTGGCTGCGAATAAACCATAAATAAAACTTAGAACTCTGATGATGATTGGTGACCAAAGCCGGTCAATCATTGTGATGGTTCTTACCCTTCATATTGGCATGAGTGATAGAATGTGATTCTCGTTGCATGACAAGTTTTGCAGAGGTAATTCACAAGTATGCTAATGGCACAAACCTTGAATTTTGCTTGGAGATTATGTATGATGGTTATGGACTCATGATGATGATTGGTTGTGAATAAACCATAAAGAAAACTTAGAACTATGATGATGATTGGTGACCAAAGTCGGTCAATCATTGTGATGGTTCTTGCCCTTCATATTGGCATGAGTGATAAATTGTGATTCTCATTGCATGCCAAGTTTTGAAAGGGTAATTCACAAGTATGCTAATGGCACAAGCCTTGATTTTTGCTTGGATATTGTGTATGATGGTTGTGGACCCTCTTACTTCTACTTGGTGGTGCAAGGGATGCTACATAATTGATTCAGTGGATTTCATTGTATGTATAGTTTTCCATAGATGAGGATCATATTTCACTACAGCATGCAGAGACTTGCAAACTTTTTCAATGGATAGAAGATCTTGTAGGACCAGATTGGGTGGGAATATGAAATATTTTGTTTGAAAATTCATGTTATTCGGTGAGGGAGCATAGTGGAGGAGAAAATCTACCATCTGTTTACAATTTCTCTTCACTTCCCTGTGCAATAAATTACTTTCAAGCAAGTTTTTGGATGACTCTGGAGCTGAATATTCCTGCCCAACATTCATTTCAAAAAATGTGTCCAAAAGCTTCTTCAGAAGAGCACACATGTCCCTTTCTACAGAATATATGAAAAGAAACTTGAACCGATCAGATGAAAATTCAAGAAAATAAGCATCCTTCACAATGCTTAGCTCCACTTGCCACCCGCTACTCTTTTGAAAGAGCCATCCTAACTCATTTAAGAAACTTATTACTTCTTCCCTAGCTGTTACTGCACTGTAATCTTGAAAATGTTCTTGTGAACGTTCAAATTTTAGGGAGCTTGTTTTGTCATTCGAGAACTCATTTTCAATCTCAGATTCAAGGCTTTGCAGCTCTCTACAGATGGTAGGGTCCACAACAATAACAGGAAAACAATTTCCCTTGAAACCATGCTCCACCTACACAATGCCACAAACAGGTCCACTATCAGAGAACTTACACCAACACCATATTAAATGCACACCCAAAACTAATGCTAACGCCATAGAAAACATGACTGAAAGAGATTCCTCAAGCTCAATCTACCTCTATAAAACAGCGGCCCAAAACATTAGGTGGCCCCCCTGAAAATGTAAACTTTTGCACCCTATGATCAGTGGATATGCTTTCTAAAGTTTTTTCTTTGGGAAGAACATCAATAGGGGTATACTTTCCTCTATAAGCATAAACAATTCTACATCCAGAACACAACAAAAAATATAAGTCTAGAAAATCAATGCAATTCTTATCAATTGCACAACTATAATTCCACAACTTACTTCATGCCAGTAGTAGCCACATTATGGCCTCTCAAAGTAATAGTGGTCTCTTGGCCAGCTACAACAGCTACAGGCTGAACAAAATAAATTTCTGGAGCATCCCACGACCTCCAAGAGCTGCAGAACCTAACTTTACCTGTAAAAAAATGGCATATTCAAGTTAAGACATGTTGATGGAAAATACATCAACAAGGATTCAAAATTGACAGGATACATATATACATTAGCACTAGTTAACTACCATCATTGGAAGAGGCTAATCTATGCTCAGCTTGCACTAATACTCTGCCACATCTCCAGAAATCAGTCCTGGAATCTTCAACGAGTAGTTTCAGGCATTGTGGAAAATCTTCTCGTAGCTATAAGAGTTTCAAACAACCATTTCTATTCAGCATTGATTAATTAAATTAAAACTGTAGATCTCTAAGATAGAGCCCGAAGATTTCCTAATTCTTCAGCTGCTTGAAGATCTCTTAATCCTTCTATCTTACAGGTCTTTCTCGTGTCACTTAACGAGATTCCATAGTAATTTCAAAGTTCATTATTACAGTTAATGATGGCAAATGGGAATGGCCAAATGGGATTAATATGGACACATACCCGCCCCAGCTCGCAAATGGCATGGACACAAATATCGAGAGAATTACACATCCAGGCCTTATATATATTTCCATGTAAGACGGGCTGTGAGAGAGCCATTCCAGAATCTGCATCCATTAAGAAACCAAATTTATTATTACAAGCTTGAAAAAACCACAAACTTGGAGAACGTTACCCAAGAAAGCTCACCTGCCCACGCAATGCCACAAGAAAGTTGCTTGGATGCTGCCCAAAAATCTTGAAAATAATGCGCCCTGTTCGCTCCTGCAAGCATATTTGAAAAAACCTTTAAAGATCAACATTGATGAGTCATACGAGACAATTTGAAAACACTCATAATCATTGGTAAGAACAACAATACCTGTGAATCAGAATTGGAGCAAGCAAGAGATCTCTAGTCCCAAAAAAATCCACCCAAGACCCTCCATTGCCCTGTAAATCTGGGGCGTATGCAACCCAAAACCAGCATCAACAGCATAAATCTCCATTGCCCTGTAAATCTGGGGCATATGCAACCCAAAACCAGAATCATCGGCGTAAATCTAGCAACCCAAAACCAGCATCATCAGCGTAACTCTGGCAACCCAAAACCCTCCACTGCCATCATCATCAACATAAATCAGGGGCGAATGCAGATCCAAAACCCTCCAACTTAGTAAATCGGGGGCAAATACAACCCAATACAATCACAAACCAGTGAATCGAAGGTGAATCCAACATTTCTTGTTTTATTCGCCCTTATTTTTTTGTCTAAACGATAATAATTATTTATTTTTAAAATAATTTTCGGGCTATTTATACAAAACTATACAAAATAGGTTTTATATAAAAAAATTTCCCCTCTAAAATCTAAAACCTCTTAAATTTCGCCCTTGGGCTAAAATTCGCCCCTAAAATTTTCCCTGAAGATAACATAAAGAAAAATTAGCTTTAGTTAGCCTTGGTGCTTGAATCCATGTAATCTTAACTTAGCTTCTTTATTTATTGATTCGCTCATCAATATTGAGATACAAAATTCATTCTCTCTTCTAATGTTTTTCAATTCATGCAATTTTATGCAATTATTTTCTAGATATGCCTTTACTTGTGTTTATATAATAATTTAGCATGGTATTATAGAAGTGAGGGTCCTCAAGAATGTGCATGAAATTATTTTTGTATTTTGAAGATCAAAACATTGGAAATTTCTTGGAGATTAAAGGTCTTGGAATTTTCCCCAAATTAAAAGTGTCGAAAATTGGTGGTGAAAGAATGGAATTTGTAGCTTCCACCATTCTCACTACTTTCAATTATTATGAATGGAACCTAGTCATTTTTCTTCATCTTAGGAACAATGGCTTGCACTAGATTTCCATGGGAATTGAAACAAAACCAATGTCAGAGGATGAAAAGTTTGATTGGCTTAACAAGTCTGGCATGGCTTATGTAAGATTGTCTTTGTCTGTGTCTTGTAATATTATTTATCAAATCATAGATATTGAATCACCACATGAAATTGTACTAAATTGAAAGGATTATATGGTGATGAAGATGACTTATAAGAACACCATTTAGAGACAAAGAGCTCAATATATCATTGAAATCATGAAACCAGTGAATACTTCTTCAACAACATAGAAAAATATTCTCAATACAATGTTGCACATGGACACTTTGTTTTTTCTATTGTTGATGAAGCTATTGTTGGACTAAGGAATTACTTGGGGGGGGGGGGGGGGGGATCGCACAAGTTAGGTTCTTAAAATTTCAAGAAATATTATTCATTTCTTCTACTCTTAGTAAAATACTTATTTGAACATACTTTAATACAAAAAATTTGCAACAAAGAAAATCATTGACATGAACATGCAAACCATTAATAAAATAGCATACTGATTTAATACAATAGCGTAATGATAGAAACTCAAGTGTCCCTTTTTAATGCAAACCACCACTTTGTTTTTTATTATGATGTAAATTAAGCACCCACTTAATTACATCAAATTTTTTATGAGAACCCAATCATACGAAGCCCCAAACCCCTTTAATATAGAAATCGACAACTTTCCAAGGGGAACCAACCTCTTATGAATGCACACCACTACCTACTATAGCCATTGTTTTGTTTTTCATGCAATTTTAAAACTAAGAAAAAAAACATCAACAAATGCTCAAAATGTATATCTGATCTATTGTTGCATCCAACACTTCCCCTTCTGCTCTGCAGTTCCTCTATCCATTTCTCTTCTTCACTATTCAAGCAACAATTTTCACTACACTCTGTCACTCTTTAGCTATATCATGCACATACATCACCTCACACCTTTCCACACTTCAACGCACAATAATGTTGCATTCCCTACTTTTCACTACTGAAATCCACCATTTTTTTCCTTTGTTTTACTAGGAATGACGTTGTCCCTGCTATCCTCCATTCGTCCATACAACGTGAAGGCGTACACCATAATACCTGCCCATTATATGGTTGTATCAAATTTTTTGACCTCTGCAACCACTTTAAACTCTCTAAATTGGTCATCGTTTACTAAACTATTGTAGTTGCATTAAATCACAGAAGGGACACTTGAGTTTCTGCCATACTGAGAATAAATTCACAGTCAAACTGCACACTATAGAAAAACCCCCCATGCATACTAATTTCCCACATAACATAGAATGTATCTTAGGAATCACTTTGTCCCTATGTGATCAAATCTTGTTGTAATATTCTTTACCGAATAATTATTAAATCTACTGTAAAATAAGGATGCATAAATATCAACTGTGAATAAACATGAATAAATGATAACCCTTCCAATGAGAATCAACTGGGAATTTTATTAAAGTTTGCCCATACAGATACACCTCGCTCCTTACATAATGCCATATGAAAGGCCCATAATAGTAATTGTCAACGTCCATTTTAGAAAATAGATCATTGACATTAGCAACTGTGACTAATTAGCAACGGCGCACTGGCATTTCAAAAGGATCAAACTGTAGTTTGCAGATCTGTCTGCGCAGACAGAGATCGCCTAGGAGCCATGTAGATTGTTGTGCAGGGTGTCAAGGCTCGGTAGGGCTGTCTGGAGGCGTTGTTCGGGCAAATTGTTGATGCAGCAGACTTCCAGCGTTCATGTGGCTAGATAGCAATCACTTGGGGGCTATGCGCAGGGTGCCAAGGCTTGATAGTGCTGCCGGGAGGCGTAGCCTGGGCAGATCAGCCACGCAACAATTCCCTATGTTCACACAAGAGCTCGTCCTTCTGCGATCAATATATATGTTCTTCGCTTGCGTGGATATGGCCGTCAGTGTGGGTAAGTGCCTTACTGCAACCGCCAGGATGCTATCTTAACAGGGGACGATGCAGACTTCGATTCTTACAGGAAAGACCGTGTGCCCATAAGAAACTTCTTTGCTAATTGACAGACATATAATTGGCCAGACATAATATCTCTTAGTGCATTCAATTGGTAGCCACTGGATTTGGATACGCCCAAACAGACTATATGAATCCCTGCAACGTAAATCTCAAACTCATTCACTTGATCTAGCAGATAAAATATGTGTACGTTCTCTCAAAGAAAGAAATGACAGAACTATTCCAGCTAGAGTGACCAGAGAGATCACTGAACTTGGATTCGCTCACTAGGGTGAGATTGGATCCCACCGAAGAGGCTGAGGATCTCACCTGAGATTCTCACTTGAAAACTCGCCCGAGCTTTCAAAAATATCACCAAAGAAAAGATCAAATTCCATGTCTTGCGTTCGTTCCTCCTTCTCCTTTTATAGAGGGCTAGTTGGAAAAACCATGGGCAAATACCTGGGGTCAAAACAACCAAAGGAAAAACCAAGAGCAAATACCTGGGGTCAAAAAAATCTAAAAGAAAAAACCATGGGCTAGAGCCGCTTATTTATTATTTTATTTATGAGTCTTCTACCATTAAGACTTGGTCCAACCGGTTAAACGGTTGGGAATACTACAGTTCCCCCTGCCCAAAATTGCTTGCCCTCAAGCAATTTCAATGTTGGATGTTGCAATATGTGCTCTCCTTCCCAAGTCGCATCTTCAACGGGCAGATCTTTCCATCGTACCAAATATTCGCGGATGATTCTGCTTCAAAGCTTCCTTTCCCGCACCTCCAATACCTCCTCAGGAACCAGTTGTAGATGGCCCTCCTCATCTAGTGGCAGTAATTCTGGTGATGATCTTATGTTTGATCCTAATGCTTTCTTCAAATAGGAGACATGAAATATATTATGAATTCTTCTCTCTGCGGGAAGCTCTATCTCATAAGCTACTTCTCCTATTTTCCGGACTACTCGATAGGGCCCATAGAATCTGGCTTTAATTTTTCTACCCCCTTCTGCTTCAAAGTAGACTGCTTGTACGGTTGAAGCCGAAGATAAACCACATCTCCCGCTTCAAAATTCCTCTCTATCCTTTGACGATCTGCATATAACTTTTGTCGATTTTGTGCCGTCTGCAAATTGTCATTGAGGGCTCTCAAAATATCCTGACACCCCCGGATCCAATCCTTTGCCAAAGGTGCTCTACTATCTCCAAACATCGTATCTGCAAAAGATAGTGCCTCGTACCCATATAAGGCTCAGAAAGGTGACATCCCTATGGACATGTGATAAGTGGTGTTATAGAAGTATTCTCCTAAGTACAACCACTTGGTCCATGCTCGTTGTTGTCCTGTGACATAATCTCGTAAGTAACCTTCCACCCATTTATTCACTGCTTTTGTCTGTCCATCTGTCTGTGGGTGATAACTGGTACTAGGAGTGAGTTCTGTTCCAGTCAACCTGAATAATTCTTGCCAAAATGCTCCCATAAATATACTGTCATGGTCACTCACAATGGTTTTGGGCAAACCATGTAGACGAAATACCCCTTGGAAAAATATTTCATCTATTTGAGATGCAGAACTTTTGGAGGGGATTGCAAAGAAGTGAGCGTACTTGGTGAGAAGATCCACCACCACGAAAATACAATATTTACCTTGTGAAAAAGGTAGCCCTGTAATGAAATCCATGGATATACTCTCCCATTTTTGTTCCGGGATAGGTAGTGGTTGTAATAAACCTGCCGGGTGTGTATGCTCAACTTTATTACTTTGACAGGTACCACATTCTTGAACATATTTGATAATGTCCTTCTTGAGTCCCTTCCATGTGAACCTTTCCCTGATGGTCCTATAAGTCTTCAGAAAGCCTGAATGCCCGGGTAAAGGGGAGTCATGGGCTGCTTGTAATATTTTCATCTTAATTTGAGACTCAGGTACTAAATAGATTCGATCCTTATAATAGATAATATCATTGAAAACTCTATAATGGATGTCTGATGACTGTCCATCAAGGATCTCACAAGCTGAATGGTTTTTTGAGTATTCCACCAAAAGATGGGACTTCTAATCATCTACAATGTCTATGAGAGAAAAGGTAGCTGGTTTCCTTGACAAGGCATCTGCAACTGAATTGTTTTTACCTTTGACATATTCAATCTCAAAATCATAGGCTTGGATCTTGCTGACCCATTTTTGCTGCCTCTCATTTAATCCCTTCTGATCAAGGAAGTATCTGAGACTATTATGATCAGTTTTGACTTTGAACCGATTCCCCACTAGATATGGACGAAACTTGGCCAATGCATGCATAATAGCCAACATTTCTTTATCATAAATGGAGTAAGAGCGTTCATAACTATGCAACTTTCTACTCTAAAAAGCAATGGGATGATGGTTCTGTGTTAGAACAGCCCCAATTCCTTCCCCAAAAGCATCACACTCCAATACAAAGGGCTGAGAGAAGTCTGGCAAGGCTAGAACTAGACACGAACTCATGACTTCCTTCATCCGCTCAAAAGTCTCCTGGGTCGTTTCTGTCCATTAAAAGGCTCCTCTTTTTGTCAAGTCAGTAAGAGGGGCTGCTAGTTGTGAATATCCTTTTACAAATATTCTGTAATAAGTGCAAATACCCAAGAAGCTCCTTAACTCTGTTACATTTCTGGGAGTTGTCCAATTGAGAATGGCCTCAATCTTCTCTTGGTGGACCTTAACACCTTGGATCCCGATGATGTGACCCAGGTATAGCATTTCTGTCATTCCAAACTCACATTTAGAGATTTTGGCATAAAATTGTTGTGCCTCCAATATTTCCAAGACCTCGTCTAGGTGCTGCAGATGCTCTTCCCATGTTTTACTAAAGATCAGGATTTCGTCGAAGAAGACCAAAACAAATTTACGCAGTTGCTTGTTGAATATATGGTTCATGCATGATTGAAATGTTGCATGGGCGTTGGTCAACCCGAAAGGCATCACTAGGAACTCATAATGTCCATAGTGGCATCTAAAAGTTTTTTTTGGAATGTCTTGATCACGAACCCTGATCTGGTGGTACCCTGAGTGAAGATCAATTTTTGAGAAGTATTTGGCTCCCTTTAATTCATCCATCAACTCGTCGATCCTAGGGATAGGATATCGATTTTTGATGGTCTTTTTATTCAATGCTTGATAATCTATACACATCCTCAGGGACCCATCCTTTTTTTTAACCAAGACTACTGATGAAGCAAAGGGGCTCGAACTCGGCCGAATGTGTCCTAATGCCAACAATTCCTTTATTGCCTTTTCTATCTCATCCTTGTACACTTTGGGGTGCCGATAAGGGGTAGTGATGATAGCTTGGACCCCTTCTTCTAGTTCGATGATGTGCTCAAATCCCCTGTCAGGTGGACGTCCTGGGGGAATATCTCCAAAGACCTTCTGGTATTTTTGCAATAGTGCCATAATATCAGGTGGGTACTCCTTGTGTTGCTCTACTGGTTTCTTCTCCATGATTCGGCACTCTATTGCCCATACAATAACCCCATGTTGGAGATCCGCCTCCATCCGATTGGATGTCACCACCTTGGGAGGATATGCATCCATTCCTCTCAACTTTACATTTTTACCATCTGGTCTCGTGAATGTGAGTTCCAAGTCTTGGTAGTTTACTGTATGAGTTCCGATGGAATATAGCCATTGTACCCCCAATACTACATGAGAGTCTGGGCAGTCTACGACAAAGAATTTATCTGTAACTTTGTAGTTTCCCATTGTTAGGCTCATGTTAGGAACTATCTTAGTGCAGGACATGCGGTTGTGCTCTTTCTTTCCCGGAATCAAAACTGTGAAGCCTTCAAATTCTTTAGTGGCTAGTCCCCTTCTGGCTACGAATTCTGCATCAATAAAGTTGTGGGAGGCCCCACCATCAATTAGCACAGTGACCTTTTGTCCTTGTATGGTGCCCCTAACCTAGAGGGTGTGATATCTTGGGACCCCTGTGAAAGAGGCAATGACTCCTTCCTGGACTTCTTCTTGTATTGCTCCCATGCCTTTTGATTCCCCTTGATCGAACTCTGGATTCTCTTCCTCCTCTTCGCTTTCAGAAAATAATTCAATATAGTGTGCCTTCCCTTTAGTACACTGATGCCCCAGTGCCCAAGGTTCTTGACAAGAAAAACATAGCCTTCTCCTTCTGAGATCTTTTCTGGTTTCATCATCCAGCTTCCCCTTACCAACTGGCTCCTGTTGCTGCTGTTTGATTTCCTTCCATTTTTGAGGAATAGAAAATTTAGGTAGGAATCTATTCTTGGGTACTGCATCCTACATATCCCTTGCACGGTTGATTGCATCTTGCAAGGTGGCGGGTTGGTAGGCCCTAACCCATCCTCGTAGGGGTTCTGACAATCCTTCTATAAATAGCATGATCAACCTAGTCATGGAGAGGTCGTTGACCATTACTGCAAGCCTCTGGAATTCTGCAACATAAGATTCAAGGTTCCCTGTCTGTCGGAGCTGGGTTAGCTCACGGAAGTATATCTCAGGATCCTTCCTATCAAATCTTTCTATTAACCTCCATGTGAATTCTGTATAAGAGATGATGCTGGCATGTCCCAGAGTGGTCTTACCATGTTGCCACCATTTGTGTGCTTCTCCATCAAGATGAAGTGTGGCGTATTTGATGGAATCCTTTTCCCACATGGGATTGAGCTGGAAATATGTATCTAGTTTATGTACCCATGACCGTGCTAAACACTTCGACGATCCATCAAAATAAGGAAGAGTTACCTTCCCCACAACTTTCTGCAAATCTACATTTGACTGATGGCCCCCATATTTTGTTGCCTTCCTTTGTTGTTTGCTCCTCATATAGTAAAATTCATTAAGACTCAGGGTTGCTTTTACGTTGGGAGGCAACGTATCATATTCTTTCATCCAGGAGGTAACTGTCTCTGCAATATGTGAAGGGCAGTCTTGCTCCCTGGAGGAGTCATCCAAAAATGGAGGCATGGTAGGCCTACTAAAAGGGCTGCTCTGAGTGTTGAATAGACCGTTGCTATGAACATTGATATACTCCTGCGGTGGACCATCCGCACCTGAATGGGAACCTCCTTCCCCATTATTGCTTTGCACATTAGGTTGCCCATTCTGTGCTCTAAGGATTCCTATGATGGTGTCTTGAGCCTCAGCGATCTTTTGTAAAGCATCTTCAAGTTTGGTATTCTCGTGATCACCCATGGGTCTTTCTTCCCCTTCGTTTTTTCCTTGACTCCTAGCCCTTTTTCCTTCCCAATTAACAGTAATACCCTTTTTTTTATCCTTCTTTGGCATCCCACAGCTGGCCAAAATGAGTGCTCCGATACCACTGTAATATTCTTTACCGAATAACTATTAAATCTGCTGTAAAATAAGGATGCATAAATATCAACTGTGAATAAACATGAATAAATGATAACCCTTCCAACGAGAATCAACTGGGAATTTTATTAAAGTTTGCCTATACAGATACACCTCACTCCTTACATAATTCCATATGAAAGGCCCATAATAGTAATTGTCAACGTCCAGTTTAGAAAATAGATCACTGACATTAGCAACTGTGACTAATTAGCAACGGCGCACTGGCATTTCAAAAGGATCAAACTGTAGTTTGCAGATCTGTCTGCGCAGACAGAGATCGCCTAGGAGCCATGTAGATTGTTGCGCAGGGTGTCAAGGCTCGGTAGGGTTGTCTGGAGGCATTGTTCGGGCAGATCGTTGACGCAGCAGACTTCCAGCATTCATGCGGCTAGACAACGATCACTTGGGAGCTATGCGCAGGGTGCCAAGGCTCGATAGTGCTGCCGAGAGGCGTAGCTTGGGCAGATCAGCCACGCAGCAATTCCCTATGTTCACACGAGAGCTCCTCCTTCTGTGATCAATCTATATGTTCTCCGCTTGCGTGGATATGGCCGTCAGTGTGGGTAAGTGCCTTACTGCAACCGCCAGGACGCTATCTTAATAGGGGATGATGCAGACTTCGATTCTTACAGGAAAGACCGTGTGCCCATAAGAAACTTCTTTGCTGATTGACAGACATATAATTGGCCAGACAGAATATCGCTTAGTGCATTCAATTGGTAGCCACTGGATTTGGATATGCCCAAATAGACTATATGAATCCCTGCAACGAAAATCTTAGACTGACTCACTTGATCTAGCAGATAAAATATGTGTACAATCTCTCAAAGAAAGAAATGACAGAACTGTTCCAGCTAGAGTGACCAGAGAGATCACTGAAGTTGGATTCGCTCACTAGGGTGAGATTGGATCCCACCAAAGAGGTCGAGGATCTCACCTGAGATTCTGACTTGAAAAATCGCCCAAGCTTTCAAAAATATCACCAAAGAAAAGATCAAATTCCATGTCTTGCGTTCGTTCCTCCTTCTCCTTTTATAGAGGGCTACTTGGAAAAACCATGGGCAAATACCTGGGGTCAAAACAACCAAAAGAAAAACCAGGAGCAAATACCTGGGGTCAAAACAATCTAAAAGCAAAAACCATGGGCTAGAGCCGCTAATTTACTATTTTATTTATGAGTCTTCTACCATTAAGACTTGGTCCAACAGGTTAAACGGTTGGGAATATTACACTTGTGCACTCAATGATATTATATATTTAAGTCTTTATGGCGTGAAAGTGAGAATAGAGAAAATGTTCTTATTCTCGGGATAGGCTTTGCAATCATAATTAATCTAGTCAATAGCCTTGTTATGTGAATTTACTCAGCTGTCAACTCCTCACACAAGTGCCCAAGAATTTTTATATAGACCCACAGGCCTTGTCAAAATTTTGCTACTGAATTAACTTAACTTGACCCCTTTTTATTTTATTAAACAGTGCTTTGAAAACTCATTTTGTCCTTATGCCCATTTAGTGCTAGCATGAATTTTATTTCCCACTATTGGACCACTTCTTGTGACTTTCGGGTAAGGCTTTAAGAGCTAAGCCACTCTACTCCGTTTGCAAGCATAATTCCCTTTTTTATTTGTACCATGACCTTGGTTTCATTTCTACGTAAAATGACCTTTCATTGGTGCTAAGGACAGAGCTCCCAATCCCGATGATTTTAGACTTGTGCCTCGTTATAAACCGCTAGGCTGGGTCTTGTGTGCTTATCTATCCTGTGGGTTCCTCCCGATACCTTCCTGATTGGTTGTCGCTCTACCACAACAATACGTGAGAATGTTTCCTACCACCTGACCAATCATGTTAGATATGTGTTATATTCTTTCCACGACTAGTCACGCATGGGGGGGTCAAAGGGGGGATGACAACACATCCTGTATGTTGCGCCGGGCGGAAGAAGGGGGTCACAGGGGGGGCTGTAGCCCCCCCTATTTAGGGTCTGCGGAAACGCCCCGGGAAAAATGTTTTGGACCTTATCTTTCGGTGGGTGGACCCGCCCATTGTTTTTTGCATGGGTTTGCACATGGTTTTGGGGCATGATGGTTTTTGGCCCCTGGAATTTTTTAGATCTGGTCAAGGGAACTACGGTTATGTTCTATTCTAGGGTTAATGGATTGGGGTTTATGTACGCTTCGACATGTATATATTTGTGTTGTAACACTAAAAGGAATATAATGAAAATCAAGCTGGTTGTCCCGATTTGGGATCCAGGGGAAAATCTATGTGTTTATCTGTTTTATGTTTTATTCTCTTGCTATTGTTTATTTTCTGTTTTAAGATTCATTTGTAGATAATTTATGTTCAGAGTTAAAACCTACATTTGGTATTAGAGCTATTTTAGCTTCAAGGGGACGCCTTTACTGTTGAGGGTTTTTTTCTTGGGCCTGTGGCAGACCTTGTTGAGTGGGAGATCTACGGGATCGATTCTTGCGGTGATAGAAGATAGCGAGTGACGAGAAGATAGAGATAGAGAAATTTAATGGTCAGAGTTTTGAGTTGTGGAAGCTCGGAGGATCTGCTAGTGGATAAAGATCAGTGGATCGTAGTAGATCCGAGTACTAAACCAACAGCAATGTCAGATGAAGATTGGAAGAAGTTGGATCGGAAGGCGAAGAGAAAAATATGGTTATGTGTCTCAGAGTCAGTATTTTTGAATGTATCTAGGGAAGCTACAGTGAAGACCTTGTGGGATAGGCTAGGGACTTTGTACCAATCTAAGTCTCTGGTGAATAAATTGTTCCCAGGGAAAAAGTTGTACAACCTGAAGATGAAGGATGGAGACTTGGTGACAGAGCATCTGAACACTTTCAATACTATGGTAAGCCAGCTATCATCTATTGATATTAAAATCTGAGATGAATATAAGTGCATCAGTTTGTTGTGTTCTCTACCAGATTCGTGGGACAGTCTGGTTATTGCAATAGGTAGAAATACAACTACTTTGAATTTTGGTGACATTGTCTCAGCCTTGTTGTCGAAGGAAATGAGACAGAGAAGTATGGAGGGTTAGAATGGAGATGCCTTATCTGTACGAGGAAGGTCCCAGAACAGAAACAAGAATAATGTTTCGAGTGGGAGATCTAAATCTACAAGGAGACCTAAATCTCCTGGAAAATTTGTAAAGGTGTGTTGGAAATGTGGAAAGTGTTAGTGTCAGCCTTTGCAGCCTTCCTCCAGTGATCAAACATGCTCTTACAAAGTGATTTTAAGGTGTCAAGGTCAATTTTTTTCATTTCAGCGAGTCTTTAAGTAAAATTTGGTCACTAGGTATTAGGTTTAGGGTTTGTTTTCACTCCTTTCAAAGCTGTCCAAATGTTGGTCCATGTCACTATTCAGCTGAATGTACTATCAATCAGAGGGTTTTCATCATCATGTCAAGCTCCACTGGGTCATTTTACACCTTGTTCATGCTTTAGTTGTGCCTAGGTAAGGTTCATTTCCCTCTCCTAGGGTTTTGGAGGTAATTTCTCTTCGATGGTAAAATCTTCAGCAAAAATTGTATCCTGATGTTCATACACATTCCCTTATCCTTAATGTACCTTATTAAACACTTCCCATCACTGAGATCCCCCAAATTCCTCATTTTCACACAAACCCTAGTTTCTTGCTACAACTTGGCAATTTTCTAGGCTAGGCCTGTGTTTTTCCCTTTTGGACCCCTTCCCCTCACTCAATCTCTAAAATTCCAATTTCCCCTGCTTCCTAACATCCCTCCCTACTTCCCAAAATTTTCTCAATAATTTATAAGCCCCTTATCCCCTTCATTTCGCTTCATTTCGACAAATCCCTTGTTCCACACATCGAGACAGGTTTTACTCCAATGATGTTTTTGAGCGATAAAAGATGAATTTAGGAACCTTGAGAGAGGTTTTTGTCCAAAATATGCCAAGGAAGAAAAACCTCCTTCACGTTTTACACAGGTGTCATGGTTTTAGATAAATGTCAAAAATACAGTTTCCTCAGGAGAATTGATGCACCTCTGAAGTGACCTTGGGAAAATAAATATTTATCATAGCTTGGTTGGCCAAATGACTTGCTTGATGAGTCAAATGATAGCTAGACACAAAGATATTTCTAATTAGCTATCATGAGCTCAATTTTGAGTTGACGAAGACCTTCAAAATTTGACTGCAACAACACTTTGCCTTGAGGCAGCCTCATTTTGCACATTTTGACCAGTCTTGGGAGATTTGATTTTTGACAAGGCAAATGAACTCCAAATTGAAAAATTCCAGTTGGGTTGGAACATAGACTCAATAATATTTCCAATGAGCTATCCCTCGCCCAATTTTTACACTGGGAAGGCCTCCAAAAGCCTCCTGCAAAAAGACGCTACGCATTGGGTTGTGGCGCTATGCATTGGGTTGTTGCGCGACGCACATGGCAGAAAACAACTTCATTGCTATTTCTTCCAACTCATCAAATTTTCCCCATTTATCTTGGTCCAAGTAAGTCCATGCAATCACTCCATTTCTCATGAACAAGTATTTGGTGTTGATTATGAGATTGATTATGAAGATTTGAATACAAAAACTCAAAACCCTATTCTCTTGTTTTAAGATTGCTCCTAGGGTTTTAAAACTTGTTTTGTGCCAAACACTTCCATTCTCCACCTTTTTTTTTCCACCCCCTCACTGTTATCTTATCATAGCAGCTCATCCCCTATCCCCTTACATTCCTAAAGTCAATCATTTCTCTCCCATTCTCATTCTCATTTTTGTGCCAAACTCTTCCATTCCCCACCTTGTTTTCTCCATCTCCTCACTGTTCATTTTCTCACCGCAGTCCCCTTTTCCTATTTCACCTTACATCCCTAAATTCAATTATCCCTATCCTATTCCCATTTTCCCCATACCATTTGTGAATTTCCCTCAAATCCCAAGTTTATCCCAAGAAGTCAAGTGCCTGTCCCTTGTCCTGAAACTTATCAAATCAGAGTTTTCAGAAGGAAAATTTCACTTGATAAAAGTTCATTATTCCCATTATCCTATTCCTCCATATTCCCTCCCATATTACCTCATATTTTGAAATCCAATCAAAGACACCAAAATTCTCATACAAGACAACACAGACCTTGCAAATTCTCATGGAGACAGATACCGATACATCCTATGATCAAGAGACTTGGCTTGAAAGGTTCAATATTCATTTGGAGAAGTTGTTGGAGAAGGAAAAAAAGGAAAATAACATGCTAAGGCACATGAAGAACCATTATTTGGCGCGAAATCATATTTGCAAGGTGCGAATCAAGATCCTGAAGGCAAAACTAAAGAGGGCACTAAAGCGTCGCAAAAGGCATGATAGACTCCAAATTTTCGCCGAAGCTTCTTTGGCCTAGCATAATGCTTGATGGTGGACATTCAGCCCAAATTTCAAGGAATTTGGGAAATTTTTTGTCAATTTTGATTTTTTTTAGCCTAAACACAGATTTTCCTGCCCGACGTGTAGCGCCACTTGACGCGCACTTATAATTGGCAGCTCTTCTTGAGCAAAAATTTCAATTTCTAGATTTTTCTTCAAAATTTATGCATGTCTACCTATTACCTAAGGATTTTGACAAGTTTTGGGTTGCCTGAAGGGTCAAAAACACCCTAAAAATGGCCTTTCTGCCACTTTTTGCACACACATGAAGCAGTGTTGGGAGATTTGATTTTTGGAGGGGAAAATGGAAACCAAATTTAGAAATTCCACTTGGGTTGGAAAGTAGACAGGCAACGATTTCCAACGAGCTATCCTGTGCTCAATTTTGACTTCGGGAAGGCCCTAAAAATCAGCCTCAAAGTGGTGCTACGCATAGAGATTTCAGGCGCGACGTATTGAGAATTTTGGCCTAGTTTTCATTCAGTAACTCAGTTTTTCGCCTACTTTTGGCCAGTTTGACTTTTTTATCTGCAAATGTACAGCTCTTGATGTAACTTGATGTAGTTTCATGGCTTTGATTTAATTTTGGCACATTTTTACTCATCCAAGTAGTTTCATTCACCAAAAGTGAAATGTAACTGAATGAATTAGTTTCCTATCTTATAGAGGCAAGTTGTTCCATTGCCTATTTTCCAATTATTAGTTTAGATATTGTTGAAACAGCTCCTAAAATAGTGAGATTGACCCCTAGAGGAATGGGTATGAGTTAGGCTTGTCTATATCTTGTAATTCTTCAGTCATTTTCAGGGTGGGACACTTAGGATTGCTTGGCACTTCATTGTACATTTCATCTCTACAATTTTGGCAAAGGAATAGACCAGGGTTTGCAGCACTCTTTGGGATCCATGTGGCTCTATGTTATGATGGTGTGTTTATCTCTGTGGTTGTAATTTCACTGATGTTTTATGTGTATCATTTCCCTTCTCCTTTCTTCTTAGATTAAACAAATGAGTTATAAAGGTGGAATTCATTAGATTGCTTTGCTCTGCCTTGAGTTTTATTTATTTTTCCATGTTTTCATCTGTTTGAAGAGGATTCTTGAAAGCCTCTTGCCCTCTTCAGCTCCTCACCAGTCTGAGACTATCCATTCATTTAATCCAAGCATCAAAACAATTTCCTTCCTTGCCCCATTCAGAACTGTACAAAAACTAGGCCTCATCCCCGAACCCAAAATCTGCCTTTCCCTTTGATCCAACAAAAACCCCCAAAATCAAATAAAACTCTTTTACTTACATACCTAGCATAAAATCAGCCTTTTTTTCAAGTCATCTCAAGCCCCTTTGATTATTTTTTCTGAGATTGACCCGGAGAAAGCCCTCTCATGTTCTGGTAGGGCTAGCTACCAGACTGAGCGTGGTTTGATGTTACCCTGAACTCTGCCTTCTTTCAGCCTGAGGTAGATTTAGACAGTAAGAGAAAGGAAGGGCACTACAAAAAGGGCTACAGATCTAAAGCTCCTTAGAAAGGAAAGGGATCTGATGATGCTCCTTTTACAGAGGCAAAAACCACCTCGGATGAAGGTGGGGATGTGTATTTGGCTTCTTCTTCAAATACACATGTAGATCATGAGTCATGGTTGGTTGACTCGGGTGCATCCTTGCACTTCACTCCCAATAGAGAGTGGTTCTGCAAGTATGATAAATATGATGGCGGTGATGTCTTCTTAGGTGATGATAGGAAGGCCAGAATCGTTGAACGTGGAAAATTAAAGATGAAGCTGCAAGGTGGAAGGATTAGAACACTTCCTGGTGTTCTGCACATTCCTGCATTGGCCAGAAATCTGATTTCTATAAGCAAGATGGATGATGCAAGTGTAAAAATAGTGTTCAAGAATGATGCCTGTAAGATGGTTCAGGGAGCACTGGTATTAATGCGGCAAGTTCAGATTGGAACTCTATACAAGCTTCAAGGAAGCACTATTATTGATCGGTGCAACAGTTCTGTGGTTCCCAAAAGTGGAGCGGAAATCCTAGCGGTCTCTGGAGAAAATACCATGATATGGCATCAAAGGCTTGGACATATTGAAGAGAAGGGCCTTTGGATACCGCATGGAAATGGTATGGTAGAAGGTATGTCTAATAGCTCTCTGGATTTTGATTTATGTGAACATTGTGTATATGGGAAACAAAATTGGGTGAGTTTTCCTTCTAGTGCTAAGAGGGTGAACAAGATATTAGAGCTTGTACACAGTGCTATGTTTGGACCTGTGTTGGTGCCATCACTGGGTAAGTCTATGTACTATCTTTCATTCATAGATGACTTCTCAAGGAATACATGGATATATTTCTTGAGGAAGAAATATGAAGTCTTTGAAAAATTTAGAGAATTTAAGGCTCTGGTGGAAAAACATACATAGAAGAAGATAAAGGTGTTGAGGACAGATAATGGTGGGGAGTTCTGCAATAAGGAATTTGAAGAGTTCTGTAATAAGTGTGGTATAGCACGAGAGAAGAATACTCCATACACACCTCAGAAAAATGGAGTTGCAAAAAGAATGAACAAAACGATGATGGAAAAGGAAAGAAGCATGAACAGTGGTACCAGGTTAGGACAAGAATTCTTCGCAGAGGCAGTAAAGACTGCATGTTACTTGGTTAATAGATCACCTTCATCAGTGTTGGAGGATAAGACTCCACATGAGGTATGGACTAGTAAGAAACCCTCTCTCTCACATCTAAGGGAATTTGGATGTGATGCATATGTACATGTTCGAAAGGATAAAAGGACCAAGTTGGATAATAAATCTGAAAGGTGCATCTTTATTGGGTATAAGGATGGTTTAAAGGGTTACAAGCTTTGGAACCCGGAAACAAGGAAGGTTGTGTACAGCCGAGATGTGGTGTTTAGAGAGGTGAAAGATGTTGTTAAACATGAAGTCCTACGGAAGGAACTTGAGAAGAAAGAGTTTGAGCTAAAGGAGGAAGAATCAGACTCTACAACAGAAGAAGACTCAGAAGAGGAAGAGCCACAAACTCCAGTTGTGAAAATATTAGTTCGGGAAAGAAGACAACTAGAAAGGTATAGTCCATCTACTTTCTGTTCAAATTTTTATTTAACTATAACAGATGATGATCCTAGAACCGTCAGGGAGGCAGTAGATTCAGAGGATGGAAAACTCTGGAAGGAGGCTATGGTTGATGAAATGGCATCCTTGCATAAAAATGAGGTATGGGATCTGGTGGAGTTTCTGGCTAGAAGGAAGCCCATTGGGAGAAAATAGGTGTTTAAGGAGAAGATGAATGTAGAAGTCAAGGTGGAGAAATACAAAGCTAGGTTGGTAGCAAAAGGTTATTCCCAGGTATCAGGTATTGATTTTGGTGATATTTTTTCTCTTGTTGCCAAATTTATTTCTATTAGATTACTTTTATCCGTTGGTGATTCATTTGATTTTGAGGTAGAATAGATGGATGTGAAGACATCATTTCTTCATGGGGATTTGGAAGAGGATATCTACATGAAACAACCTGAAGGCTTTATGGTGAATGGGAAGAAAGAACTAGTATGAAAGTTAAAGAAGTCTTTGTATGGGTTAAAACAGTCACCAAGGATGTGGTATCAGAAATTTGATACCTATATACAGGGACTTGGCTTCACCAGAATCAAGGAGGATCACTGTGTCTATTTTAAATTAATTGGTGATCGTGTTATTTATTTTGTCTTGTATGTGGATGATATGTTGTTGATTGGAAATGACAAAGAAATTATCCAAGATTTTAAGACCCAATTGTTTTCCAAATTCGACATGAAGGATCTCGGTGCTGCAAACTATATTTGGGCATGGAAATTAAGAGAGATCGGGCAAAGAGGAAGCTCTGGTTAAACCAGAGGAAGTATGTCGAGACTATATTGCAGAGGTTCAATATGCAGGATAGTTAACTGGTGAATGTTCTGATTCCTGTAGGTGTAGAGCTGTTTTCTGAACAGTGTCCCAAGACATAAGAAGAAGAGAAGGATATGTCACATGTTCCATATGCAAGTGCAGTGGGTAGCCTTATGTATGCAATGGTTTGTACTAGACCAGACATTGAACATGGAGTGGGAGTATTGAGTAGGTTTATGTCAAACCCAAGGAAGGAGAATTGGACAATAGTGAAGCGGGTTTTTAGATATTTGCGTGGCACTAGTGATTATGGCTTGTGCTACCAGGGAAGACCAGGATTGGAAAGAGTGTTGGAAATTCATGGTTTTTCTGATGCAGATTAGGCTGGATATTTGGACCAAAGAAGATCTACAAGTGGGTATGTGTTTGGCCTATTTGGAGGTGTAGTCAGTTGGATGAGTAAAAGACAGTCTATAGTGGCTCTTTCAACTATAGAGGAAGAATACATGGCAGCCAATCATGCAAGAAAGGAAGCAGTTTGGTTGTAGATATTGTGTTCAAGTATGGGGTTGGTGCAACAAGCTTTAAGGATAGACTGTGATAGCCAAAGTGCATTTTTCTTGGCTAAGAACCCTACTTATCATTCAAAGATAAAGCACATTGATGCTCAAAATTACTTTGTGATATATATGGTTGAGGCTAATAGGGTGTTGCTGGTAAAGGTGGACACTTTGAAGAATTTTGTAGATGCATTGATGAAGTCTGTGAGCACTCAGAAGTTCTCTTGGTGTAGAGAAACAATGGGTGTTGCAAAGTTGGGCTAATGACTCAACTCTCCTGTGGCCCCCTGCAGAAAGTAAAACAAGAAGTGGGAGAATGTTGGGTATGTGTTATATTCTTTCCATGACTAGTAATGTATGGGGGGGCCATATCCCCCCCTATACGTTGCGTCGGGTGCAACAGGGGGGTCACTGGGGGGGGCGATAGCCCCCCTGTTCGAGGTCCGGGGCAGTGCCTCGGGAAAAAAAATTTGGACCTTATTTTTCGGTGGGAGGACCTACCCATGGTTTTGTGCATGGTTTTGCACATGGTTTTGGGGCATGATGGTTTTCGGCCCCTGGTATTTTTTAGATCTGGTCAAGGGAACTACGGTTATGTTCTAATCCAGGTTTAATGGATTGGGGTTTATGTATGGTTCGACATGTATATATATGTGTTGTAACACTAAAAGGAATATAATGAAAAATCAAGCTGGTCATTCCGATTTGGGATCCAGGGGAAAATCTCTGTCTTTATCTGTTTTATGTTTTATGCTCTTGCTATTGTTTATTTTTTGTTTTAAGATTCTTTTGTAGATAATTTTTGTTCAGGGTTAAAACTTACAAATCTTATCTACGTATCAATAAACATTGTTGGGCTCATGTCTTCAGGGTGATTCCACTTGTCTCTCTTTGATAGATTTTTAGTTCCAATGTGTATGTCCTCTGTGTCCTGAGAATTTTCTCCCAACACATTTCCTTTGCAAGCCTTAAAATTCCTTCAGGCTCATTCCAAACGGATTAGTTTTCAATGGGGTGTTCAATAACTACTTCTCATTATTTTTTGACTTCCATAATGCCATGTTAGTTAGAACATGGCCAACAAACATCTCTCGGTGCTTTCCTTATTGTGTACCTGTTGGCTTGAGGGGTCCTGAACTAGGTTTGATATAATCGCGCAACCAACATAACCCTCCAACTACTAGCCCTTTCGGTAGTGATTCACTTGCGCAGACCAAAGTCTCACCCGAAGTAGTATGGGGGGTGATGGAACCATGTTTTTGCACCTTGAGGGAGCTTTTGATGTGGTATTTATAATCAGACTTACTGTAGATAATATAACATATTTTCGCACCCACGGTCAATGGTAATAGGTCTAATATTTCAATATATTTCACGCACAGTAGCTAATTGTACTTCATTCAGATTTATTTATCTAACATCGACTAATTCTCGTGGATAGATGCAATTAACCAATTAAAAAAGTAAATACACAACGACAGAACATATTTAGATCTACAACAAATAACATATAATCTAAGACAATAAATCACATAAGAATTTGGGTTCGCCAAAAATTCCTTCTTTATTAAGAGATTTACAATTCAGTACAATCTATATTTTTGTGCACACAGCAGTAGGGTCCACACACAGCTTAGGACTTAGGTCTCCATGCACACAGCCAACGGGAGGCTTTCTACCCAGAAAAAAACCGAGACTAACAAATATGCATAACAGAAATAATCCAAGCTTTCATTCATTCCTTTCTACCTCTCCTTGCTCGACTCTTACATATCTATATTATCAAAAACGTGCACATACCATGGTTTGAGACTCATTGTTTTTCCCTTTAACCCTTTACAATAATTAAGTGACTTCGACCCGCCCTTTGACCAACTACGCGAAACGCGTACAACAAAACTTAAATAAAAATATCCCAAAAGAGTACCCTAGGGAGCCTTGCTCCAACGAGCCCCCAGCACAATCTTGTGAGTTGTCCCAAGTCATTATGGGGCAGTCACCTTCATATTTTCCTTTAATGCTTCCACAGATCTCTTGAGTGGCACTATGACTTCGATGCTCTGCGTGGAGGCACTGTGTGCCTCATCCACCAATTTGGTTGTTGTTTGCCCCTCAATTGCCAAGTTGATGCTACACTGAGTCTGTTGTATGCTTTTGAGGGCATTGTCGAGGCTGGATGTCGGCATGCTCGCTTGTTGCAGGCTTTCTTGCTTCACGCTCCCTTGAATCACACTCGCTTTCATTTTTAGCTCTTGAAGGCCCTGTTATACACCCTCGAGAACTGATTTGTATTGTTATTCCATATTATTTTAGATGTCCTCAGTGGAAGTTTTGACAGTGTTCTCAATCTCACTGAGGTCATCTTCTGTGAGGGCGAGGTCCTCTGTTCCTACCTGCTTGGAACCCTTCCTCTTTTTGCATAAACTCGGGGAGGCCTGAGCACCTCTCTTAGTACCTTTGGTTGCCTACATCATAGGTGCCTCTATACCTTCACCATATTTCTCCTTTGTTTCCTTCTCCAGATCAATAGTTTCTCCCATCATGGTAGGCTCAGGGTCTGTCTCTGTGTCCTTGCCTTTATGCTAATTTCCCTTGGTTTTGTGCAGCTTGGTATGATTCTTTAGCATAGACGAAGAGGCACCCAGAGTGGTGCGTGGATCTAACCATGGAGGTGGCCACTCTGCTGTTATGCGCACCAAGTCATCCTCTGTGACTAGGTATGGAATTATGTACCATATTCCTTCCATAATGCCCTTTGCATGGATTTTCATGTTATGAAACATGGATTTAAAATCTGCAACCTGCTTGTATTCTTTGTAGAGGGTCAGAAACAGCTGCGACTTTGATTGAATCACCTAAAATAAGGTATAGTCGAACAACACTGAAAAATTCTCATTCTCTGTGATTCTGGAGGGGATCTTAGAATTCTGTAAGGTGGCGTAGCACGCAGATTCACACAGGTCTAGCTCAATGTCAGGGAATTGGATATTCTGCAGTGTCTTCCACCTAATTAGTGCAATGAGGAGCAGCATACAAGCATTATAGAAATTCTTGCCTTCCTCATGGACTTCATGAACATTGGCCAAAAATTCAGCGCAGAGGTAATTGGACCAGTTAAATTTCATTCCCTTCTTGCATTGCCCAACTAATGCAATGACATGGGTCAAAAATTCCTTTGGCCGACACTTCTACATCGCCTTACATGCGAGAATCAGTGTGCAATCTAGAATGCATGATCATTAATTTCATGGACCAAGAAACCCCAGGTATTTTGCAAGACCTTGAATTTCTCCTTGAAATCCTTGACAACTTTTCGCTCTTGGATTTTTCCTCAAAAATTCATTGTAGGGTCCTCACCCTAGTTGGGCAGGTTGGTGATATGACATATCAGTGCTGCATCAATTGGAGACAGCCCTCTTAGCCAGACGCATTCATCGTGCACCAAGGCGAGAAGTTGGTGCACACATATGTCGTTGATAGGGCTGCGCCCAAAGTGGGGAATGTGCAAGAGGTTTAAAAACTATGATTATTGCAGGCCCAATGCTCAGGACGTCAGTTCAAGCCCTACCACCCCACTGCCATATGGGATCTTTTCTAGGTACATGGAGAGTGCAAGCACGAGGAATTTCTACCGATCTACTAGGTTCTAGTCTTTTATCTTCAATAGTGGGATCTTTGTGAACATATCTTCTTCAACGGGAACCTCTTCAAGGATCAGCGACATGATGATATACGACCGTGCCTTTTCTAAATCCTTTGGGACCTTTACCAAGGATTTGCACAGCCCTACATATGTGCACATCTACGAGATAATTTCAGGTAATTCAGCCATAGGTCTCTTTTGGCGCTCGGAAGTGGTCAATCGAGGCTTTGGGGTCTTCTGGAATGTTGAATTTTGAGACCCCGATGACTGCCCCTTCTTACATTTATGCAAAGGAACTGGAAAAAGGGTCTCCTCGGCCGACATCGCAGAAGGTTTGGGCTCAGTGTCAGTCATACTTGGCAGAATGAGATGAACCAAACCTTGACGATGCATCTCCTCCTCAAATATTGGATCAAGGCAATACATAAGCTTCAGAAAATACACGGAGAGCAGAGAGAAAAAATCACATGGAAATAAAAGGGAACTAATGCGACCCTTTCGGCCATATTTTTAGCATTGGCACGTCTTAAACGATCTTCTTCTCATTAATGTAGCCCCATAAATGCTAAAACGGCTCCAAATCTGGCATAATACCCTCATTAAATGCAGTTTAGCCACTTATCGAAATAGTAGGAACGTTTTCTTGTCCATATTTTCTCTTCCAATGGCTATATTGTGACACCACTACAACCGAGTTAACCTTCTAGCGCAACTATTGTGCAATATTTTCACCTGTCTGTGCATCTGCCATCCTTGTTACACTAACCCATACAACCATCCATATAGTCATTTGGTGCGTGCACGGAGAGGGTCATCCATGTATGGGCTCAATCGACTTCCATTTATATACCCAGGAAGGTCTTCTCTGCTTAATGTTGCCAGGTGTACTGCACCTTCTGTGATTTCCTTGACAATATATGGTCTGAGCCAATGCATTTTGAATTTTCCTAGGTGGCGTGCAAACACACTTTCATATAACAAAACCAGATCCTCTTCTTTAAAGACCTTTTGTCTATTGTGCCTGTCATACCAAGCCTTTCGCGCGCCTTTTCACCTGCTAATGGAAACCTGCAATGAACCAATCTTCTTCTAGTGCGACCAATTGTGATAATCATTCTTCCATAATATCATGCTCTCCCAGATTAGTGAATGTTGTAATGCACAAAATTGGGACAATATATTCCATAGGCATACTAGCTTCTAGCCCATACACAATTTTGAACAGTCTTTCCCGTCTACTTCTTGCGCGTGGTTCTATATGCCCAAAGAACTACAGGTATTCGCACATCCAAATCATTTCGATTACTATTGCAAATATTAGTGAGCGTGATCTCAAATATCTTATTAAAAGCTTCCGCCACACCATTCGCCTATGGGTGATACAAAGTACTCTTCTGGCGATGAATCTGGAATTCTTCAGTCTGAGCTTGAATAGTTTCATTCAAAAAGTTTGTAGCCCGATCACTTATCAAAACCTTAGTGCACCCAATCTGAGTGAATATGTTCTCAAAAATGAAGTGCACAGTTGTTTCATCACAACAATCCTTCACAGGCCTAGCCTTAGCCCATCTAGTCACATAGTCTAGCTAGTAAAATATTCTGCGCAGTTGCTTTCCCTGTATAGTGACCTCTTGCATGATCCAGGTGGCTCCAGAGACACGCATAGGACAAAGAGGGCTTATGGAAGCTCAAAAATAAAAGTGTTCAAATTTATCTCGAACCATTTTCAAGTCAAATATTTCATTGCCTTGATCACAATGGTGCGAACGACGCATCAATCCAAGCTCGTAAAAGAAAGTTAAAGCAGTTTAAAGTTTTGTTAAGGCAATGGAAGTGGGGCCTACAACATACCACATGGCATCCCAGTAAGCACTTGGGACCAACATGGCAAGCCCCTCATTTGTTGGCACATGGTGCTCATCTATTGGCCCCTTGCCCTTGCATAAAATACAAAGACATAAAGATATTATTAAAATATCATTAAAAAAACAAAATCAATATTAAAAACAAAAATATATATATACATATAATTGGTTATTTAAAAAATAATTTTTTATATTATAATGGCTATAATATGTTTCAATTCCATATAAATTAGTGCATATTAAGGAGTATGGTTATATATGGTTATAACATATTAAAACAAACCAATGTCCAAACATGTCGTTGTATAAAACAGTACAACAAATGATATTCCATTCGAACCATAACCCAACCAACACTACCCTATCACATAAAGTGCAGTGAACACGGGATTGGTGGGCAGGCTAGACCCCCATTTAAAACACATTTTTTTGGGTTTAAAATAGATGCCAAAATTTGGAGGGGGTGGGGTTTAACCACCCGACCTCCCTCCAACAAATTTGCATTTTTAACCAACTGCACCAACAACCACATTGGTTTATCCATCCGACAAAATTTATTTAAACCCTCATTTTCCCAGTGCGCCCAAGCCAAGTGCAGGCATGATTTTTGATACCAAGGCAAGCAGAGGAAGACACACAGTTCGAGGAAGGATCTGCATGCAGTTTGAGACAGATTCATGTTTGATGCCAAAGGAATCTTTTAATCTCAAGGAGGTAAAATTTTTCAGAATGTATTAAAATTTATATGCATTTTAACTAGAATTTCGCAGGGAACATGATGGTGTGCCCAAAATTTCCTTTTGAGTAGCAGTTTCTCAAATTCCATGTGGAGGAGAATGTTTAGGAATCTTGAGGGAATCTTTCAGATTCCTTGGAGGCCAAAATTCACAGGTGTCAGAATGAGATTAAATTTATACTCATTCTTCTTGAAATTTCACAAGGATGTCAATGGTGAGATCATATTCCTATTTTGAGTTGCAGATTTACAAATTCCCTATGGAGCAGCATCTTTGACGAATCTAGGGGGAATCTAAAAGATTCCATAAGGCCCATATTTTCACTTTGTCAGAATTCAGAAATTTTTCAATGGATTTTTCACTATTCAATGACACGAATCTGATGGTTTATTCAGATTTTCCATCTGAGCTTAATATTTTTCAACCACTTTTCAAAGTGGAGTGTAGATGTTAGCTTCCGGTGAGTGAGCAGTCGATTTCACACCTCCACTTTTAAAAGTGGAGTGCAAGTGTCAGCTTTCAATGAGTGAGTAGTCGAATTCACACCTTTCGACACCACGAGATTGATGGTGATTTTAGATCTAGCAGCGGAGCAACCCATTCTTCAGTCATATTTAGTGTGAGGTATATGATGCATTGATTTCATGCACTTCTTTTTCCTATTTTATACAAGATGCATTGTGCTGTACAAATCCCTGTTGATGTTTGATGTGGGATCTTATTTTGTTCTTGATAGTGAGATGTAATTTCTATCATGGATTTGTATTATGTTTGAGATCCCTTTGCTACCATGTTGGTGGGATAATAATTGTCATATGTGTGTTTGATTGAGATCCTTGTTGCCATTTTGGTAGGATTCTCATTGTCATATTGATAGGAGCCCTTTTTTAGAGTGAGAGTTCCTGTAGTGGAACATCTCGTGGATAGATCTAGCCACTCCTATGTAAGGGAATTTTCCTTGTATGACAGAGAAAACACCATCCATTTACATATTCACTCCTTACAACACTTAATGCAGTGGCCTACACCATATTGACACCGAGGCTCGGAGACGTAGTCCCTCCTGGAAAAACTCTGTTATCAATGTCTTATGTTGCTATTGCTTGTTATGTTCCTCTTCTTTATAGCATGCAGATGTTCATTTATGTTCATTAATGCTTTGATTAAATGAAATTCTAACACATCAGCCGAAGTAAAAGGTATTGGTTAAGGGTATAAGGAATTTACCCAGATAAAGTGGTATCAGAGTGGTCTTCTTTCTGATTTGGATTGCAGGCATGAACCATTGAATGTTCACTGAGTTGAGCAATGGACGATGTCAAAGACATGTACGAGGCCATGCTCAGGGTGCCCGAGAAAGCAGACATGTTGTACAAAGATTATGAAAAACAATTAGCAAAGAACGTTGAATTGAAGACACTCCTACAAGAAGAGGAGGACAAACATCGATTGCAGCTTCCGTTGCAAGCCACAACAGAGGCGTTGGAAGAATTGAAGCACAACAATGAAAGTCTTCAAGAAGATCATGATCCATTGAAGGCACTCCTACAGGAGGAGAAGGAGGATAAGCAGCAATTGCAGCTTCAGCTATAAGCCGCAACAAAGGCCTTGGAGGAAGTGAAGCGCAACGAAGGCTTAGAGAAGCCTTCATCACATGTTTCAAAATCAACAGCTAAGGTAAGCAGTGTTGATTTCTCTTCAATTTCATCTTCACATGATATCATTTCTATTGGAAGTGTGGAAATCCCCATTACAGGAACTGGCATGAGACTCCTTACCAAGATGGGGTATAGAGGAGGAGGACTTGGAATTCATGGCCAAGGCATAACTAAAACCATTGGAGGTTATACAGAGACCTCGATATGCAGGTTTGGGATACCTTGAAGAAGGATTTTCGAAGGGCATCCAAGGCAAACAAACATTGTTGAACTCACGAGGGAAAAGGATTGATAGGAACACTTCACCATCATTCCATGGTAGTGCATGTTGTAGTGAAAGAGTTGAGGCAAGCTCTCATCACCATGATCGCACCAGAGACCACCAGATAAGGTATAACAAGTCTCATTATTCCAGAGTGGTTTTTGATTTTAAGAATTTTGATAATCATGGTCGTAAATCATGGCATCTAAAAAATTGTCATTTTTGTGGTTTAAATAACCATGTGTTTGCTGAGTGCTGGAAAATAATGGCAACACAAAGGAGGATGAGGCATACAAATCCTTCTCCACAACAGAAAAAAGAAACTAGTCAAGCAGGCATGGAGGAAGAAGACGCATTGCAGTTATTGCAACCGATGTGGCCATCAAAGAGCCAAGTGCTGGAGACTCCATCCAGAGAAGTGTCTTAAAGACAAAGTGCTTGTGCATGAACCAGTCGAAAGAGTTGATCGACAAGAGAATCTCCCACAGGGGGATGGCCCATTCACTTTTCTAAAGAAGGGTTTTTCTAGATTAATTTTCTAGATGTGTTAGCTTGTCATGGCCTTATTTTTGTAAATCATGTGTTGCATTTGTTTATGTAAAAGTGATGATGTGCTTTTCCATCACTTGTTAAGCAACATTGATATTTTGGCCTTGTTTTATAAGTCGCGTGATGAATTTATTTTATGTAAAAGTAATCATATTTTTTCCATCACTTCGATATGTGACACTGATGTTTTGGCCTTGTAATGATAGTTGGGGTATGATTTCCATTTGATGTAAACTTGATCACCGAGTACATGTTATAAAATTGTGGAAAGTATGGAAATTTTTGGGTCATAGTTGGTCATGATTTGAGCATGTAATTTGTAGGAGATTGTACTACAGGTTTGCAGAGGATGCATGTGTCGGCTCATCGCTGAAGGCTCCGAAGAACAAAGGTGAAGGAGATGGAAGGGTGACCTTTTTCAAGACACTTGTGGTGTGGACATTGTACACAATAGTTATAGATTATTTTTTATGCTTTTGGAGGACCAAAAGCTCCTCAGTGGGGAGGAATGATCCAGGTGGCTGCAGAGACACACGCAAGACAAATAGGGCTTATGGAAGCTCCAAAATGAAAGTTTTCAGATTGCTCTCAAACCATGTTCAATTTGAAGAGTTCGTTGCCCTGATCGTAATGGTGTAAACAACGTGTCAATCCAAGCTCATTTAATAAATTTAGAGCATTTTGATGTTTTGTTAAGGCAACGGAAGTGGGGCCCACAGCATGCCACGTGGCATCCCAGTAAGCACATGGGAACCACATGGAAATCCCCTTAGCTGTTGACACAAGGTGCTCCTCTATTGGCCCCTTTCCCCTGCATAAAATACAAAGACAAAAACATATTATTAAAATATCATGAAGAAAACAAAATCATTGTTTTAATATGTTATAACCATATAAAAAATTATTTTTTTAATAACCAATTATATATATATATATATATATATATATATATATATATATATATATAATTGGTTATTAAAAAAATCATTTTTTATATGGTTATAACATATTAAAACAAACCAACGTCCAAACATTCTGTTGTATAAAACATTACAACAAATGATATTCCAATCAAACCGTAACCCAACCAACGCTAACCTATCACATAAAGTGCGATGAACACGGGATTGGAGGGCATGCCACACAAGGCAAGCCCGTCCCCAATTTAAAACTCATTTTTTGGGTTTAAAAAAGACACCAAAATTTTGATGAGGTGGGGTTTGACAACTAGACCTCCCTCCAACAAAATTTCATTTTTAACGAACTGCACCAACGACCACATTGGTTTATCCGTCTGAAAAATTTTATTTAAACCCTCATTTTCCCAGTGCGCCAAAGCTAAGTGCAGGAAGAATTTTTGAGACCAAGGAAGGCAGAGGACAACATGCAGTTCGAGGCAGGATCTGCACGTAGTTTGAGACAAATTATGTTTGATGCCAAAGGAATCATTTGATCTCAAGGAGGTAAAAAATTTCAGAATGTATTAAAATTTATATGCATTTTAACCATAATTTCACAGGGAAAGTGATGGTGTGCCTAGATTTTCCTTTTGAGCAGTGTTTTTATAGATTCTCTGTGGAAGATAATCTTCAATAATCTTGAGGGAATATTTCATATTCCTTGGAGGCTGAAATTCGATGGTGTCAGAATGAGATCAACGTTATACTCATTCTTCTCAAAATTTTGCAAGGATCTCAATGGTGAGATCATATTCTTTCTTTGAGTTACATATTTCCAGATTCCCTGTGGAGCAACATCTTTGAAGAATCTAGAGGGAATCTAAAAGATTCACTAAGGCCCAGATTTTCACTTTGTTAGAGTTCAGAAATTTGATAGTCAATTTTTCACTATTCGATGACACAAATATGATGGTGTATTCATATTTTCTATCTGAGCTTTATGTTTTTCAGCCACTTTTCAAAGTGGAGTGCAGGTGTTAGCTTTCAGTGGGTCAGCAGTCCATTTCACACCTCCACTTTTCAAAGTGGAGTGAAGGTGTCAACTTTCAGTGAGTGAGCAGTCGATTTCACACCTTTCGACACCACGAGATTGATGGTAATTTCAGATCCAACAATGGAGCATCCCATTCTTCAGTCATCTTCAGTGTGAGGTATATGATGCGTTGATTTAATGTACTTATTTTTCCTCTTTTCTATGAGATGCATTGTGTTGTACAGATCCATGTTGATGTTTGATGTGGCATCTTGTTTTGTTCTTGCTGGTGAGATGTAATTTCTATCATGGATTTGTATTATGTTTGAGATCCATTTGTTTCCATGTTGGTGGGATACTCATTGTAATATGTATGTTTGATTGAGATTCATTTTTTCCATGCTGGTGGGATGCTCATAGTGATGATGTGTGAGTTATTTTCATACTGATAGGAGTCCTTTTTGAGAGTGACAGTTCCTGTAGTGGAACATCTCGTGGAGAGATCCAGCCACTCCTGCATGAGGGAATTTTCCTTGTATGATAGAGAAAACACCATCCATGTACATCTTCACTCCATACAACACTTAATGCAGTGGCCTACACCATCTTGACACCAAGGCTCGGAGACGTAGTCCCTCCTAGACGAACTCCGTTATCAATGTCTTATGTTGCTATTGCTTGTTATGTTCCTCTTATTTACATCATGCAGATGTTCATTTATGTTCATTAACGCTTTTATTTAATGCAATTATAACACATCAAGTGAAGTAAAAGGTCTTATTTAAGGGTATCAGGAATTTACCCGGATCATTGCAACTCCTCAATGAGCCTCGGCTAATATATCCCATCTTTCGAATTCCCATACATGCCCTCATAACACTTCATCAGTGCCCAACTTGTACAACTGGCTAGCAATCAAGGTAAAATCCATGGTGCGTGTGACCAACTATTTCTTCTATTTCAACGTATATTCTGTGGGCGCATTTCCAGTGGTCAGAAAATGAATAGTATCTAGAAAATGATCATCAAATACTTTAATGGAAAATAGCTACGCGTCTAGTAAGCCATCTTCCAAGCTAGTTGGCTCTTCTGCACTTTCAATGTGCGACAGATGGTCTAGCCTAGCATTCAGTCTCTCAGGTTTCACAATTACTTCAAAGTCATATTCCTAAAATAACAACAACCATCTATAGATCTTCCTCCCCAACATAGGCTTTTTGACTTGGTACTTAAGAGCAGAGTGGTTAGTAAACATCTTAAAATCACCCCCCAACAGATAGTGGCGAAACTTCTTCAGCGCGTATAACATAGCTAATCCTTCTCTCTTCATGATCGAGCAGTTACGCTCTGCACATGAAAATTTCTGACTTGCAAATGCAACAGGGTGGTCAATCTCCCCAACTCCTCGTTGCGCTAAGACAACTCCTATTGCGATGCAGGAGGTATCAACATGTACATGGAATTCCTTTGATGATTCTGGAAAGATCAATATGTGTTCCTTGACCATCTTCTCCTGAAGAAATTCAAAGCTCTTCTGGCAGTCTGACATTTGTTGGAACCACCATGAATCATTGTTGACAAACAATATTACCTTGCAAGATCCCAAATGGGACGCAGAATATACAATTTTTCAGATTGAGCAAGATCTGATACTTGTGGAAAGTATTCAGTATTAGGTGTAGGCTCGACACATGGTTTTTCAATCATCAAAATATAGTCTAGTCATCAAAGTATATTTCTAAGAATTTATGGAGGTATTCTTTAAATGCAACTACTACAATGCGCGAGAAGATAGGTAGCACATTCTTCAGACCGAATGACATGACGGTGTACTGAAAGGATCCCCATTATGTCACAAAGGTCTTCTTGCTTCTATTTTTTGGAATGATTATTATCTGGAGGTATACTGTGAAACCTTCCGTGAATGAGTATTTTCCCTTTCCTCCCACATTTTCCAAGATTTCATTTGAAAATGGGGTCGAGAATGGGTCATGTATGCAAGCATCATTCAATTTTCATAGATCCACACAGATAGTTATTTCTCCCTTGGATTTCTTATCCTGCACCACCATAGGGCTTACCCAATATGATTTTTCCACTGGTTTTTTACCATTAATACTACGAGTAAGGGTTTTTCCTCAAGACTACCCGAACACAATTTTGCATATGTTAGTATAGATTCAGTATTTTCTTCAGAATTAAAACATGGAAATAACAATATTAAATTGGGATGCAATTTTATGAATGATGAGAATATTAGAATTTAAGATTCCTATGCTGTCGTGGTTGTTGTTGTTATGAAAGGAAGTCCTAATACTGGTGGTCGCTACTACTCCCAGACTGCAACACAAGATAGATACTAACTATTTCACAGGCACATGTTACATTTTCTCATGAATCCCCACCAAACTCTCAACGTGACAAGAATGTTCCAACTCCACCTGGATGTTGAACTGGACCGTCGATTAAGAGTGATGCAAGTAAAGATTAATTATCTTCTTTAATGGCAAGATAACTGCATGGTAACCTAAGTTCATGTCAGGCTTGCAAACATTAAAGGCCATGTCAACATTAAATTAAAGTTGGCCCAAATTAATACGTATATGATTTTTTGAGTGCCCCATTAACCAAAGTTTTTATAGTGAAATAAGGAAGTTGAATTCCAATGTATATGGTAAAGATAAAGGGATGATTATAAAAAAGTGTTTTTCAAGTACTTGCAATTGTATATAAAGAAAGAAGGATTGAATTCAAAATATATATATATATATATCTTTAGTTTTATTTTTATATAGATAATTTTTTACATATATAACATTTTTTTCTTATTATGGAAAATAATTTTTATAAATATTCATACACTCTATGGGAAAATGGAAATTTATTGGTAGTGTTAGCACTGGTATTTACATCCCACCCATCTCACCTGATTTTAATCTGATTTGAACTCATCTTTGTCATTATCATTGACCTCGCTTCGTTTTTTAACCATTTTTCCCAAGGGTGCCCAAGTCATCATTGTTCACAAGCACTAAACCCTAATTTCCTCTCCCACTGAGCTAGGGTTTGCTATGGAAATAGAGAAATTTGATCAGAGGAGGAATACGTTAGGTCATATCAGTATGTATGAGGCCATTCCAACTCATAATATTATGTCTCCATAATATTTTAAGAAATCATTCCAAGGGTCAGGTCATTTTCCACTCATAGGGCCAGTTTTACTTCAAACTATGTTTCTGACCAAAAAGAGATGAATTTAACAAACATGAGAGAGGGTTTTGTCCATCATATGTTAAGGAAGCAAAACCTCCTTCAGGTTTTACACAAGTGTCATATTTTTGGAGAAATGTCAAAAATACAAGTGCCACAAGAGAGTTGTTTTACTTCTGGAGTGACCTTGGTAAAATCAAATGTTCGCCTAGCTGGAGTGTCCAAATCACTTGCTTGATACGTCAAATGAACACTATACTAGAAGAGATTTACAATGAGATATCATGAGCTCAATTTTGAGTTGAGGAAGGCCTCCAACAGTTGCCTGCAACATCACTATACATTTTTGTATCCCCATTCTGCACTTTTTGACCAGTCTTGGAAGAATCCATCTTTGACAAGGCAAATCAACTACAATAAAAAAAAAAAAACATAATATTATTTCCAACGATCTATCTTGGGCCCAATTTGGACACCAGGAATGCCTCCAAATGTGGTCTGGAAAAGTGAGTTGCATTGGCGTTGCGTGTTTGCCTGAAGCACATAGGAAATGTCAAACGTGCAAAACCTAGGGTCTTGCGCTCTTTTTTGGGGAATCCAATGAGAAAAATGTCACCACCATTGAGTTAGAAATGATTAGGACATGCACCCTGTACATTTTATAAGAATTTGGAGGCAAATTGGTCAGTGAAAATGACAAAAAATCATCAAAACCCATTTTTTTGCCTCAGTTTTGGCCTTGACACTTCGCGTTTACCAGTCTTGGGAAAATGACTTTTTGGAAGGGAAAATGGGCTTCATTTTTCAAAGTGAAGGTATATTTGGAATGTATACTTGAAAGGATTTCCAAAAAGCTATCTTGGAGCCCATTTGGACACCTGCAACTTGGTGGTAAAACGACACTGCGCATAGGAAAATTTTCTGAGTTTGTTGATATTTTCCAATTTTCTCAATTTTTTCTATTTTGACCATGGTCAATGGGATTTTTACCAATGTAAATCATGAATGTAAAATTAAATATGATGTGGTTTACTTACCTAGGGTAAATACATTAGGTTAAAACTCATGATGAGGTGTAATGAATCAGTTTGCAAAAAGTGAGGGTTGAGTCACTTTGACCACCCTACACTCTAGGTTTCAGTTCAAACATTGGTGGATCAACTCCTCCTCTTAGGGATTCAACCCCTGAGGTTGGGAGAGGTTTTTTGAGGCCTATATCATGTAATTTCTGACTCATTTTCAAAGGTTGGAATCAGTTTGATATTTTCTAATTGATCAAGGAAACTTTGTACTTAATCTGGCCAAGCTAATAAAGAGAAGTTGTAGCTACTTTTATGGGATACTTGTGGTATTGAATGTCTATCATTGTTTCTTCTTCAGTATCATATGTTTCAAATTATTTTTTTCATGTTTCACTTTCATTTCTATGTTATGATATTTTATAAGTTATAAATTCAGAATACATGTTTGCACATGCTCTGTTTTGGGTAGCTAATAATATTTTGTTTATTTCCTTATGCCTAAGAAAAATACATATTTTATGATTTTCTTAGCCTTCTTACAATTTCAACACCATTCTATAAAATTCTCTTAAATTGATATGCATTGTACCTACCTTGCCCCATTTATCCCTGCAACCCTAACTCATTTCCCGTGACCTAGCTTTCTTTGACCTAATTTCTTCATCTAGTGATTTCCCCAACCAAATCAAATTCAAAAAACCCCGTGCACTCTATACCTAGCCTAAAAAACCTAATTGTTTTAGCCCTACTGGTTGTGACCCTTTTTCGAGAGAGCCCTCTCTTGCTTGATAGGGCTAGCTATCAAGTCAAAAGCTTTGACACATATGAAGGCTGAACCATTCACTTGGAGACTCCATTGAATGAAAGATCCAGAAAATCAACACTTCATAGCGACTCCACTGCATGAATATTAGTAGCTTCAAGAATTTTGAAGATGTAAAATATTGCAAGAAGGTATGCTCCCATGAGTCGGGATCACATTCTAGGTTTCCAAAATAAAATGCCTAAGGTAGATCGGCAAAGGAATTTTCCTATGTTTAAAGATGATGGTAGGAATGGTGTTGCTTTACATTTGGTTAAATTTCACATGCATACATGCAAGTTGAAGGTTGAAATTCTTGAAGATTGTCTCTTAAAGATGTTCATAGCTTCTCTTGAAGGAAAATCACGATCTTCTTATGAAGGTTTTCCACCTGCCAGTATTTGTTCTCTTACAGTTTTCCATTTAATATTTTATGAAGAATACAAGGAGTCCTACACTTCTTTGTCTTTGGTTAATAGTTGTTGTGATCAATTTGAGGTTTTCATTAAAAAAATAGAGGATTCTTATGATGATAATGAGTTCAAGGATGAATAGATCTTGGAGGCCTTGCATGACAATCCTTTTCATTACCAAAAAGAGTAATTGTTTTTCGCTCATGGAAGAAAAAGATGACGTATATTGTCCAGATTTTCATAAAGACTTCCCATAGGAGACAATTCTTGCAACAATACAACAAGTTGATCAACCAAAGGTTAAAGAAGATATTCAACATCCTTGTGAATCTTTAGGAGATAAAGAAGACAATTACTGTGTTATCAAAAGAAAACAAAAATTATTTTCTCCTCTTTCTCAAGATGAGATATATTAACTCCTGAAAAGTCATATTACAGTCCAAGCTAAAGCAGGTTTGAATTTTTCACATAGTCAAGAAAGTGTTAGTAAAAATTCTCCCACTTTTTAAAATGAAAATCTAAGTTTAAATGAGGAAAATCCTGAAACTAGATTTACAGATCATCATGAAGAAATACAATCTCGTTTTTCAAATTCCATATTTGATGAAGTTTCTCCTGAACTTGATATTCGTAAGTACGATAAATCTAAAGATAATTTCGATGAGGAGCTTGATGAAACTATATAGGAAATTGTTGTGAGTAAACCAATTTATGATGATGATTCCCTATAAGGAGATCAACTAGCAGATACTTTTTTCTTTCATGAAGTTGATAGGGCTATCGTGTTTAATAATCTTGAAGAATGTTTCTTTTTTAAGGATGAATTAGACTATGAATTTGAGGAGTATGAAACAAAGAGAGACAAAATGCCAGAGATTGAATCATAATTTCTCATGCTTAAGGAATTTTCAGCCAACACTTAGATATCAGAAGGTTATACTTCCCTATGCCTTCCTATCGATCAAAAACCAAGTGTCCTTTCAGATCAGAATGAAGGGAGTACTTGTATTTTTGTTGTTGGATCTCAAGACAAGGTAATTCTTTAGGATTTTCAAGATCCCTTCGGCGATATTTTGCAATCATTACAGAAGATGAATGTTGTCTCATTTGTCAGCATAAACCTTGGTTTCAATTTTTATTGTGAGTTGCCTACATGTACACCATTCTTTGTGCTCGAGGAAAGTGAGAGCAAAAATTCAGTAAGTATCCATCTCCTAGATTTGGTTACACTACAAGGATCATTTCACCTAATAAGAAACTTTGTAGTAGATTAGAGTAGGTTGGTATCATTTCATTTTGATTTTATTTTATTTTCCACATGTGTTGACAGAATTAATCAAGGTTTAAAGCTCGAGGTGAAGGCTCTAAGGCTTTGATGATATGTAACTGTGGGTTGAAGTTTTCAACGTGTTTTCAGTTTCAATTTTAGTTTTAGTTTATAGATTCGACTCCATTTCCCAATGGATAAGGCACTGATCTACAAATTCAGAGATCTGCGGTTCTTGGCACCTCCAAGGAGCTACCATCCCCAGATGGAGCCAATGTTAGCACTGGTATTTACATCCCACCCATCGCGCCTTATTTTACTCTGATTCAACCTCACCTTCATCATTATCATTGACCTCACTTCATTTTTTAACCACTTTTCCCAAGGGTGACCAAGTCATCATTGTTCACAAGCACTAAACCCTAGTTTCCTCTCCGACTGAGCTAGGGTTTGCTATGGAAACAGACACATTTGAGTAGAGGAGGAATAAGGTAGGTCATATTAATAATTATGAGGCCATTCCAACTCACAAGATCATGTTTCCATCATTTTTTAAGAAATCATTCCAAGGGTCAAGTTATTTGCCACTCATAGGGCCAGTTTTACTTCAAACTATGTTTATGACCAAACAGTGTAAAATTTAACAAACGTGAGAGAGGTTTTTATCCATCATAGCTCAAGGAAGAAAAAAATCCTTTAGTTTTTACATAGGTGTCATAGTTATGGATAAATGTAAAAAATACAGGTGCCACAGGAAAGTTGTTTCACTTTTGGAGTGACCTTGGGACAATCAATTTTTCTCCTAGCTAGAGTGTCCAAATCACTTGCCTGATAATTCAAATGAAAAATAAACGTGAAGATATTTCCAATGCACTATCATGAGCTCAATGTGTAGTTGATAAAGGCCTCCAAATTTTGCCTATAACATCACTTTGCATTTCTGCACTGTCAATCTGCACTTGTTGACCATTCTTGGAAGAATCAATGTTTGAGAAGGTAAATAAACTCCGATAAGAAATGAAAAAGATATATTTGGAAATTATACAAAATAATGTTTCCAATGATCTATCCTAGGTTCAATTTGGACACTGGGAAGGACTCAAAATGTGGTCCGAAAAAAGGTGTTTCACTGGTGCTGCGCGTTCTGCACTCGCTCTGTGTGTTTGCCTGAAGCACAACAGAAATGTCAAACGCACAGCACCTAGGGTTATGTGCTCTTTTTTGGGGAATCTAATGAGAAAATGGTCACCACCATTGAGTTCAAAATTATTAGTACATGCACCCTGTACATTTTCTAAGCATTTCGAGGCAAACTGCTCAGTTAAAATGACAAAAAACCATCAAAAACCCATGTTTTTGCCTCATTTTTGGCCTTGGCGCTGCGTGTTTACCAGTATCTGGAGAATGATGTTTTGAAAGAGAAAATGGGCTTCATTTTTCAAAATAAATGAATATTTGGAAATTATACTTGAAGGGCTTTCCAACAAGCTATCTTAGAGCCCATTTGGACACCTACAACCTAGTCAAAAACATACTACAAGTTGGTGGTAAAACGACACTGTGCATAGGACAAATTTTCTGAGTTTGTTGATATTTTCCAATTTTCTCAATTTTTTCTAGTTGACCATGGTCAATGGGATTTTTACCAATGTAAATCATGAATGTAAAATGAAATATGATGTGGTTGACTTACCTAGGGTAAATAAATTAGGTTAAAACTCATGATGAGGTGTAATGAATCAGTTTGCAAAAAGTTAGGGTTCAGTTACTTTGACCACCCTACACTCTAGGTTTCAGTTCATACTTTGGTGGATCAACTCCTCCTTTTAGGGATTCAACCCCTGAGGTTGGGAGAGGTTGTTTGAGGCCTATATCATGTAATTTTTGACTCATTTTCAAAGGTTGGAATCAGTTTGATATTTTCTAATTGATCAAGGAAACTTTGTACTTAGTCTGGCCAAGCTAATAAAGAGGAGTTGCAGCTACTTTTATGGGATACTTGTGGTATTGAATGTCTATCATTGTTTCTTCTTCAGTATCATATGTTTCAAAGTATTTTTTTCATGTTTCACTTTCATTTCTATGTTATGATCTTTTACAAGTTAGAAATTCAGAATACATGTTTGCACATGCTCTATTTTGGGTAGTTGATCATATTTTGTTTATTTCCTTATGCCTAAGAAAAACACATCTTCTATGCTTTTCTTAGCCTTCTTAAAATTTCAACACCATTCCATAACAATTCTCTTAAATTGATATGCATTTTACCTACCTTGCCCCATTGATCCCTGCAACCCTAACTCATTTCCCCTGACCTAGCTTTCTTTGACCTAGTTTCTTCATCTAGTGAATTTTCCAACCAAATCAAATTCAAAAAACCCCGTGCACTGTATACCTAGCCTAAAAAACCTAATCTTTCTATCCCTCCTGGTTGTGACCCTTTTTGGAGAGAGCCCTCTCTCGCTTGATAGGGCTAGCTATCAAGTCAAAAGCTTGGTTTGTTGTTACCTTTGTTGGGATTCCTTCCACAGCCTTGGGAATCTGGCAGAGTGATAAATCTTGGTGCCATTGTTGGGGAGGCGTAAAGAAAAATAGTCCCTAGGAAAGAATGAAAAATATTTAGATATAATTGTTGATGGTGAAAAATAGCTGGACGCATATGAAGGTTGAGTCATTCACTTGGCGACTCCATTGACTGAAAGATCCAGAAAATCAACACTTCATAGCGACTCCACTGCATGAAGATCAGTAGCTTCAAGAATTTTCAAGATGGAAAATATTGCAAGAAGGTATGCTCCCATGAGCTAGGATCACATTCTAGGTTTCCAAAATAAAATTCCTAAGGTAGATTGGCAAAGGAATTTTCCTATGTTTAAAGATGATGATAGGAATGATGTTGCTTTACATTTGATTAAATTTCACATGCATACACTCAAGTTGAAGGTTGAAATTCCTGAATATTGTCTCTTAAAGATTTTCATGGCTTCTCTTGAAGTATGAAGGTTTTCCACCTACCAGTATTTGTTCTCTTAGAGTTTTCCATTCAATATTTTATGAATAATACGAGGAGTCCTACACTTCTTTGTCTTTGGTTAATAGTTGTTGTGATCAATTTGAGGTTTTCATTTAAAACCTAGAGGATTATTATGATGATAATGAGTTCAAGGCTGAATAGATCTTGGAGGCTTTGCATGAAAATCCTTTTCATTACCAAAAAGAGCAATTGTTTTCTCTCATGGAAGAAAAATATGATGTATATTGTCTTGATGTTCATAAAGACTTCCCGCAGGAGACAATTCTTGCAACAGTACATCAAGTTGATCAACCAAAGGTTAAAGAATATATTCAACATCCTTGTGAATATTTAGGAGAGAAAGAAGACAATTATTGTGTTATCAAAAGAAAACAAACGTATTTTCTCCTCTTTCTCAAGATGAGATATATTAACTCCTGAAAATGCATATTGCAATCCAAGCTAAAGCAGGTTTGCATTTTTCACATAGTCAAGAAAGTGTTAGTAAAACTTCTCCCACTTTTGAAAATGAAAATCTAAGTTTAAATGAGGACAATCCTAAAACTAGATTTATAGATAATCATGAAGAAATACAATCTCGTTTTTCAAATTCCATATTTGATGAAGTTTCTCCTGAACCTGATTTTCCTAAGTAGGATAAATCTGAAGATAATTTCGATGAGGAGCTTGATGAAACTATACAGGAAATTGTTGTGAGTAAACCAATTTATGATGATGATTCCCTATAAGGAGATAAGCTATCAGATACTTTTTTCTTTCATGATAGGGCTCTCATGTTTGATAATCTTGAAGAATGTTTCTTGTTTAAGAATGACTTAGACTATAAATTTGAGGAGTATGAAACAAAGAGAGACAAAATGCCAGAGATTGAGTCAGAATTTCTCATGCTTAAGGAATTTTCAGCCAACACTTAGATACTAGAAGGCTATACTTCCCTATGCCTTCCTACCGATAAAAAACCAAGTGTCCTTTCAGATCAGAATGAAGGGAGTACTTTTATTTTTGTTGTTGGATATCAAGATAGGGTAATTATTTAGGATTTTCAAGATCCCTTTGGCGATATTTTGCAATCATTACAAAAGATGAATGTTGTCTCATTTGTCATCATAAACCTTGGTTTCAATTTTTATTGTGAGTTGCCTACATGTACATCATTCTTCCGACTCGAGGAAAGTGAGATCAGAAATTCAGTAAGTAGCCATCTCCTGGATTGGTTACACTGCAAGGATCATTTCACCTAATAAGAAATTGTGCAGTAGATTAGAGTAGGTTGGTATCATTTCAATTTGATTTTATTTTATTTTCCATATTTGTTGATAGAATTCATCAAGGTTTAAAGCTTCAGGTGAAGGCTCTAAGGATTTGATGATATGTTAGTGTGGGTTGAAGTTTTCAGTGTGTTTTTAGTTTCAATTTTAGTTTTAGTCTATATATTGGACTCCATTTCCCAATGGATAAGGCATTGATCTACAAATTCATAGATCTGCGGTTCTTGGCACCTCCAAGGAGCTACCATCCCCAACTGGAGCCGATGTTAGCACTGGTATTTACATCCCACCCATCACGCCTTATTTTACTCTGATTCCACCTCATCTTCATCATTACCATTTACCTCGATTCCTTTTTTAACCACTTTTCCCAAGGGTGACCAAGTCATCATTGTTCACAAGCACTAAACCCTAGTTTCCTCTCCGACTGAGCTAGGGTTCGCTATGTAAACAGAAACATTTGAGTAGAGGAGGCATAAGGTTGGTCATATTAATAATTATGAGGCCTTTCAAACTCATAAGATTATGTCTCCATCATTTTTTAAGAAATCATTCCAAGGGTCATGTCATTTGCCACTCATAGGGCCAGTTTTACTTCAAACTATGTTTATGACCAAACAGTGTAAAATTTAACAAAAGTGAGAGAGGTTTTTGTCCATCATAGCTCAAGGAAGAAAAACCTCCTTCAATTTTTACATAGGTGTCATAGTTATGGATAAATGTCAAAGATACAGGTGCTACAAGAAATTTTTTGCACTTTTGGAGTGACCTTGGGACAATCAATTTTTCTCCTAGCTGGAGTGTCCAAATAAATTACTTGATAAGTCAAATTAGAAATAAACGTGAAGATATTTCCAATGCACTACCATGAGCTCAATATGTAGTTGATAAAGGCCTCCAAATGTTTCCTATAACATCACTCTGCATTTCTACACCGTCATTCTACACTTGTTGACCACTCTTGGAAGAATCAATGTTTGAGAAGGTAAATAAACTCCAATAAGAAATGAAAAAGGTATATTTGGAAATTAGAAAGAATAATATTTCCAACGAGCTATCCTAGGCTCAATTTGGACACCGGGAAGGACTCCAAATGCGGTCCGAAAAAAGGTGTTTCACTAGTGCTGCGTGTTCTACACTCGCGCTGCGTGTTTGTCTGAAGCACAGCAGAAATGTCAAACGCACAACACCTATGGTTATGTGCTATTTTTTGGGGCATCTAATGAGAAAATGGTCACCACCATTGAGTTAAAAATGATGAGGACATGCATCCTGTACATTTTCTAAGAATTTAGTGGCAAACTGCTCAGTTAAAATGACAAAAAACCATTAAAAAACCATGTTTTGCCTAATTTTTGGCCTTGGCGCCGTGTGGTTACCAATATTGGGAAAATGATGTTTTAACAGTGAAAATGGGCTTCATTTTTCAAAATAAGTGTATATTTTGAAATTATACTTGAAGGGCTTTCCAACAAGCTATCTTAGAGCCCATTTGGACACTCGCAACCCAGTCAAAAACATACTACAAGTTGGTGGTAAAATGACACTGCGCATAGAACAAATTTTCTGAGTTTGTTGATATTTTCCAATTTCCTCAATTTTTTCTAGTTGACCATGGTCAATGGGATTTTTACCAATGTAAATCATGAATGTAAAAGTAAATATGATGTGGTTGACTTACCTAGGGTAAATACATTAGGTTAAAACTCCTGATGTGGTGTAATGAATTAGTTTGCAAAAGGTTAGGGTTGAGTCACTTTGAGCACCCTACACTCTAGGTTTTAGTTTAGAATTTGGTGGATCAACTCCTTCTCTTAGGGATTCAACCCCTGAGGTTGGGAGAGGGTGTTTGAGGCCGATATCATGTAATGTTTGACTCATTTTCAAAGGTTGGAATCATTTTGATGTTTGCTAGTTGATCAAGGAAACTTTGTACTCAGTCTGGCCAAGCTAATAAAGAGGAGTTGCAGCTAATTTTATGCGATACTTGTGGTATTGAATGTCTATCATTATTTCTTCTTCAATATCATATGTTCGAAATTACTATGTTCATGTTTCACTTCCATTTCTATGTTATGATCTTTTACAAGCTAGAAATTCAGAACATGTTTGCACATGCTCTGTTTTGGGTAACTGATCATATTTTGTTTATTTTCTTCTATCTAAGAAAAATACATCTTCTATTATTTTCTTAGCCTTCTTGCAATTTCAACACCATTCCATTAAAATTTTCTTCAAGTGATATGCATTGTAACTACCTTGCCCCATTGATCCTTGCAACCCTAACTCATTTTCCTGAACTAGCTTTATTTTATCTAATTTGTCCATCGGGTGATTTCCCCAACCAAATCAAATTCAAACAACCCCCTACACTCTATACCTAGCATAAAACCCTAATTTCTCCAGCTGTCCTGGCTGTGACCCTTTTTGGAGAGAGCCCTCTCTAGCTTGATAGGGCTAGCTATCAACTCAAAAGCTTGGTTTGTGGTTACCTCTGTTGGGATTCCTTCCACAACGTTGGGAATCTGGCAGAGGGAAATTTTGGAAAAAAAATGCAGAAATAATGAGAATATTTATTTATTTATTTGGTTTATTTTATTTTAGAAAAAGTTGGAATATTAAAATACTTAAAGTATTAATATGGATAAAGATGAAACTATTTATGTATATTATTAATACGGGCTACTATTATAAATATATATTATCTCTTGTGATCAATCAAAAAGAGTATTATATAATACAATCATGAAAGTGACAAAGTAGAGTAATATATAATAATATCTTGAAAAAAACTAAAATTTAATAATTAGGAAAAATAAATAAAAATTGAAATTTCATAGAGTAAGTATATTGTTACACTTTCATGGAATGATATCACTACCTTTATTGTTCATAGTTGATGTGTTAACCAATTATTGATTTCTAAGTCAAATATGATTAACAAGATAGATTGGTAAAATGAAAAACAATATAAGATAAAAGTGAACATTAGAAACTTTACTTTTGTATGACAATTGACTCTTAAGTCCTTGTAGAGCAAAGAGGATGACACAATTAGAGAGAAAAATAACTTGACAAAGCTATATTTTGATTGGAGAAATCATAAAAACATTCTACTAACAAAAATGAAGATGTTGAAAAAAGAAAATAAGTCACAACAATATACACTGAAGCAACTTACCAAGAACAAATAACTAATTAATAAACAAGCCATGTAAAAAGGGAGCCAATACCAATCCATGCTAAATTTTATCAACCAACATAATGTGAAGTTTTAAAAAATAATATGAAAGATACAAAGATGGTTTATCATATTTTAGATTATAAAATTCATCACATTATTAATCAAGTTATCCAAAAAAGAAATCAACTTAAGAAGCTAAATACTTGCATCCAACAAAAAATCAAGCATCAAATCATAAAAATTGTTGCATATATAAGTTTTATAAAAAAATGAATTAGAGTGGTCTAAGCATTTTAGACTTCAACTATTTTGCTAAAATCTTCATAACTCATATCTTCAACCACGACAACGTTAAGAATAAAGAATTGAGAATACATTAATATGTAAATATTTTCCAAAAATATAATTTGATGAAAAAATAATTCGATTATTTAAATCATTATTAAGTAATTATTGGTGTATTAATGATAAGTTGTGTTATTTTCACACTACAACTTTTAATTGTTTTATCATTTCTAGTTTTTTAAGATATTTTCTATTCAAAATTTCCCAAAATACATTAGGGATATTTTGGAATTACATGTTTGAGCTATGTGTTATGCATCATCTTAGTATCTTAGAGGCTTTTAAAGGTGTCAATATGATAAAAATGGCAGATTAAATTAATGAAATCATTATTGGTTAGCTCTACTCTGAGATACTACACCAGGAGGGATTGCATCTGCAAGTCGTTCTACATTCTCATTAGATCAAACAATATATGCCTTACATGAAAATATGGAGTTTAGAACCAATACCTAAGAAATAGGAACAAACTCCTAATCTAAGGTTTTGGTGAAACAACTCTCTCTAATTAAGTTTATGCATTATCTTCAACACTCCTCGTTAATGGAGAAAGGGTTCAGAAATATTCCTAACATTTCCCTAAACATTTCAAATTTAATTCTACCAAGAGGCTTAGTAAAAATGTCGGCAACATTATCACAAGTATTACAATATTCAACTTGAATTTCTTTGACTGAACTTTCTCCCCGACGAAGTGGAACTATGTATCAATGTGCTTCGTGTTTTTATGAAACATCGGATTGTTTGCAAGTTTTATGGAGCTATGGTTATCACATCTGATAACTATTGGAATTTTTTGTTCTTCTCCTGCATCCTAGATAAGTCACCTCAACCAAACTGCCTCACAAGTCGCCGCACACATCGCTTGGTACTATGCTTCCACCGAAGACAAGGAAACTATGTTCTGATTTTTACTACTCCATGCAATTACCTTGAATCCAATGCTAAATGCATAGCTAGTTATGGATATCCTGTCATCTACATTTCCAGCCCAATCGGAGTCTGAAAAACCTATCAATTTAACATCACAAGAATTAGTATATAAAATTTCATAGTCTAAGGTTCCTTGTAGATACCTTAAGACTCCTTTTGTTGCAATCCAATGGATCTCAAGTGGCTTGGACATAAATTGGCTCAATGCACTGATTGCATAAGAAAAATCTGGTCTAGTAGTGGTTAAGTAGATTAAACTCCCAAGTAGCTACATGTACAATGTTGCATATTCCTCTGTTGAACCGTAATCACTATGAAGTTTGGTATTCTTTTGTAGCGGCATTGTTGCATCTTTACACTGATCCATCTTAAAATATTTCAAAAGACTCCTCAAATACTTACTCTGTGCTAGAAAATTTTGTCCTGAATCTCTCCAGATCTCTAGACCCAACCAGTAGTGAATCTCACTGAGGTATTTCATATCAAACATTTGTGAAATTTGCTCTTTGATTTATTCAATCATTTTATCTGAATTTCTTGTAATGATGAGATTATCTACATATAAATAAATCAAAACAATTCACCCCTTTTCATCCAACACAGTATAGAGATTGGGGTCATTTTTTTCTTCTATTATATCTATGATGCAAGAAGAATGAATCAATTGTATCGTACCATGATCTAGGAGCCTATTTTATTCCATAGAGATATTTCTTTAATCTACAGACTAATTTTTCTTTTCCCTATTTGACAAACCGCTCAGGTTTATCTAAATAAAGTTTCTCTTTCAACTCCCCATTGAAGAAATCAGCTTTAACATCTAGCTGGTGCATCATATAGTGATGTTTAGTAGCTAAGGAAATTAAAATTCCGAGCGTATTAAGTTTATCTATGGGGGTGAAGGTTTCCTCATAGTATATACCTTCTTTTTTTGAATACCCCTTTGCAACTAGCCTAGATTTATACTTGTCTATGCTCCCATCTGCTTTAAATTTGGGCTTGTATAGCCATTTGCAACATATGGTTTGTTTTCCCTTAGGTAATTCAACTAAATCCCAGGTTTTGTTTTTAAGAATTGATTCATGTTCCTCTTCCATAGCTTCCCTCCATTCATTATATTGACTCGCTCCTTTATAACTAGGGGATTCAACAACATTTAAAATTATAGTTATAAAAGCATTCTCCCTATATCTTTCTAGCAGTTGTGTTTACCTACCTAATCTCCTGGGTGTTGGAGTGGCATCCAACCTATTCTGATTAACCTTTGATGGACTTGGTTCGACGATTGCATTTGTAACTTCTTCTTCTTCCTTTTTCTATTATTGTTGTTGTTGTTGCTCATGGATTTCTCCTATTTCACCATTCCCTTCTTCCACCAGAAAAGGAATTTCCCATTTATAATTTTTGTCTAGATTTTTTCCATCATGAACCTATTCATGAAACAATACATCTCTACTTGCAAAAATGTTATGACTAGAAGGATCAAATAATTTGTAAGCTTTAAATTTTGTACAATACCCAACAAAAGTGCATTTGATTTCCTTTGAATCCAGTATATTTCTATCCTTCTTTGGTACATGGGGAAAGTCTTTGGATCCAAAAATTATTAAATGCTTAACTGCAGGTTTAAATCCTAATAAAGCTTCAAAATGAGTTTTAAATTCAAGACTCTTTGTCGGAATCCTGTTTTTAAAATACACTGCAGTGTTTATCGCTTCAGCCCAAAATCCATTAGAAATATTCTTACCTTTCAACATAACTCGAGCACACTCCATGAGGGTTCTGTTTCTCCTCTCTGCAAACTCGTTCTGCCGAGGAGTGTGGGGTACTGTAAACTTCTGTAGTATTCCATGGTCTTTGCAATATTTGTTGAGGTCAACCTTCCTATACTCTCCCCCTTGATATGAGTGGAGAATTTTGATGAATTTAGATGTCTACTTCTCAATCATGCTTTTGAACTACTAGAAATATTCAAAATTATGACTCTTTTTGCTAAGAAAATATACCCACGTAAATCTTATACAATCGTCAACAAATAATAAGAAATAATAATCACCTCCCAATGATCTTGATTGCATTGGCCGACATAAATAAATGTGGACTAACTCTAGTAAATCTCTTAGTTTTCTATTAACATTAACATGAAACTCATCTCTGTGCATCTTCCCAAGAGAACACACTTCACAATCAACATGACTATGATTTAAATCAAGAAGACCAATGACCATACATCTCTTCTGAATTAACAACAAATCCTTGAAATTAATATGGCCAAATCTCTAATGCCATAAATATTCTGCTATCATACCCGACGATGTCAATGCTTGACGTGGTGCACTTCTCACATTCAGCTTGTAAAGACTACCCACATGAATCCCTGTTGTAATAGTCTTCATATTATCCAACAAATATTTAACAACACAATATGATTTATAAATTTATACCTTAAGGTTCTGATCTGTTATCATTGAAATAGAAACCAAATTCTTATTAATTATGGGTACATACATCACATTCTAAATGTACCTAATATTTCCATTAGGCATAATTATAGGAGCATTACCATTTCCTTTGATTGGGTACCCTCTGTCATCGCCAAGGTAGATTTTTTCTCCAGTGCTGGTTTCTTTGAAGTTTTCAATCCATTTTCTGTTACCTTTCATGTCGGTGGACGCTCCTGAATCCACATACCACATATCTGCTTCATCCTTCTCATCAAAGTCAACCATAAACAATCTGATGTCCTAGTTATGGTCATCATCTGCGAAGTGTCCTGCATGTCTCTTGTATCTCTACTGACCTTCATCAAATTTCTTCTTTCGACAGTGTTTAGCAGTATGGCCAATTTTTCCACAATAGAAACATTTTAATGGAGTATCATTCGTATTTGGTGACATACCTTGAGATGGATTCGACCTTTTCTGTGTTGTACCTCGACCTCCTTGTCCTCCATTAGCCTTCCCTAGAAGGGCTTCTCTTTTGCTATTAATGCAAGATTTGCATTCTCGGGTTTAAGTGTCATCTACCTTTCCTCCTCTTGCATGAGAATCCCTATTAAATCTTCGAATTTGGGGGCTTTTATCTTGAATTCAAGCATGTTATAAACATTTGATAGTCGTCAGTCATACCATTCATAGTAATTGTTACCAGATCAGTATTATTTTCAGCCTCTCCAATGTCGCCAAGTTTGTCTTTAAGGTCCTTGATGCATGAGATGAACACAACTACTGTCTCTTTCTCCTCCATTTTGATGGAGAGAATCTTGCTTTTCAGGAATAGAAGGCGATTTTATTTCTGATTTCACACAAATCTCTGAGAGTTGTCTAGATTTCGTTCGATGACTTACAATCTCTGATGTGAGGGATGAAGGAGTCTTTGATTGCCATCTTCAACATCAATTTGCCTGGTTATCCCTCATTAAGGGGATTTTTAGGTCTAAAATGGGTCTCCGAAGAAAAATGTACAGCCAAAATAAACTTTATAAGAACCAATAGGATTCAAGATAATGATGTCAACCATGGGGGATGATTCACCATTTTTTAAGTAAAAGGGTAAAAAGATTAAAAAATAATAAAATAACAAAACTATTTTTTAAACTCATAATTTCAACTTATCTCCCAAATTTTTTACTCAAATTTCAAGTGGGAATACTTTTTGGATGAAAAATTTAATTCCTCATCCAATGAGTACCCATGTTGCATACTTTTGATGGACCATGCTACATGAAAAATGATAAATACATAAAAAAAAACGTGATTGCAATCACGTTTTCATGTATTTCTCATTTTTTCATGTAGTATAATATATCAAAAGTATGCAACATTGTTACTCCTTGGATGAGGAATTAAATTTTGCATCCAACGAGTACTCCTACTCGAAATTTGAGTAAAAAATTTGGGAGATAAGTTGAAAAAGTAGTTTTTCCTTTTTTCCTTCTAAAATTTGATGATGTAATCAAATCGTACTTTAATAATTCCACCATTATTTTATAATTCCATTAGGAGGCCCATTTCAGACCTCAAAATTCCCCTAATGCTTCTCTCACTCCTGTATTGTCACAGTTATTGTGCCTGTTGCAATTGTAGGTTTCACTTTGTCGCCATTCACGATCCCCCATGCACTATGCCCTTCTAGCATAGCATGTAACTTGAATTTCCAATTAGAATAATTGGAACAGTTGAGCTTATTGTTCTCATTGAAGTACACTTCCATCAAATTATTCATTTTGACACTTTAAAAAAAATTAATTCCATCAATTGAAAGAAAACCAGATCTACAAACAGATCTACCCAACTCCAAAAAACAACAATTTCAAGAAATAGATCTACCTGATCTTTGAACACTCTAGCAGGCTACTCTGCGCACTACACCACGGGCTCATGGGCTCCTCTGCCATGACCTCTTCTACTGCAAGCTCATAGGCTCCTCTGGCATGATCTCACTGGATCTGCAGGCATGAGCTCTCTCGGTCAACAAGCATAATCTCTTTGGCTTCAATCAACGATCCACATCACAAGCTCTCTGGCTCCAGGACAATCCATAGCACGAGCTCTCTGGCTCTTCCAACACGATATTTCTCACTCAACAGCGCTCCTCAGCCACTCTAATCTCAACGTCGCTTCTTAGCATGAGCTCTCTGGCTCATCCAACAGGAGCACTCCGGCTCCATTAACATGAGCACATTGGCTCTTATTTCATGAGTACACTGGCTCTAACAATGCCCCAAAATCATTCAGATCCCGCGTCGGTTGTGCTGGGAAGAATCCCTGTAAGGAAAGCACAAGTCATCCTTATTTCTCCAAGCTTTCCCGCACTAATTCTAGATATCAGCATTGTTCTTTGGCACAAGTCCGTGCTGATCGACGCGTCTATGCGAAAGACAAACACGCTATTCGGCTTTTTTCACTAGTAAAAAAAAAAAAAAAAACAGCCTCACTCAACCTCACTCAGGCCACCCTTAGGTCATCAAGGACTTCTCTTCACAAGGATCAAATCACTCTGGCTTTGATTCGACCCTGAAGCTCTGATACCATGATAAAAATGGCAGATTAAATTAATGAAAGCATTACTGGTTAGCTATACTTTGAGAGACTACACCAGGAGGGACTACATCCACAAGTCACTCTAGATTCTCATTACAAATCAAACAATATATAGCTTACATGCAAATAGGGAGGTTAGAACAATACGTGAAATAGGAACAAACTCCCAATCTAAGGTTCTGATGAACCGACTCTCTATAATTAAATTTCTCCATTATCTTCAACACAATTTATTTATACATTTAAAAATAAATTTAAACAATTAAAAAAATGCAATTTCACCAAAACTTACACTACTAAATTGTGAATTGAAATAAATAATTAAAATATAAACAAATAAAATACACCTTTAACAGCAACAAAGACATGTATTTATACACCATCATTATATTTAATAAAACTTTATTTAAATATTTAAATTCGTATAATAAATTATTATTATTTAGTGTATATTAATATTATGAGATATTTTTTTAGACACTATTATTATATTTAATAGATCATTACTTAAAGCTTTACTTTCATCAATAAATAATGATTATTTAGTGTATATTACTAAGCATATTCATGACGAAAAGATATATCAGATATTTTTACATTAATAAACTCAATAAATTATTAAATCTTTTTGTTTTAACAAACTTTTTATATTTTATTTATTTACACATAAAATGATATATACAAATTATATATGTGCTTAAAGTTCTTGTCACCAATTTTTTTTTTTGAAAACGCTTCTGATAGTGAGTTGACACGCGATGATCCACGTACGGAAGTTAATCGTTATATGGGTTTATAGAGTAGCAAATAGCATCCGACGTGGCACATTGTAAGTTTGCGAGAATGCACGATAATAATCCTTGAACCAGTTGAGTAGTGTTATCACGGTCACATAGATGGTGAGTGGAAAGCGTAAAGGTGAATTTATTCTTAGTTAAAATGGAAAAAAAAATTAATGTCGAAATTTTCGAAAAAAAAGTAATGAGAATATTAATTAATTTATTTATTCGATTTATTTTATTCTAAAAAAAATTGGAATATTAAAATATTTAGAGGATTATCATAAATAAAAATGAATTTATTTATTTATATTATTAAAATTAGATACTAATATATATTTTATTTAATGTTCAATCAAAAGGAGTATTATATATTACAATTATAACGTGACAAAATAATATATTGGGATGTTTTCAAAAAAATTGAAACTTAATAATTAGGGGAAAAAAAAAAAAAATTGAAGAGAAAGAAAGAGAGCATATTGTTATACTTTCATGGAAATATATCACTACTTTTATTGTTCTTAGTTAATGTGTTATCCAATTATTGATTTTTAAGTCAAAGATGATTAACAAGATAAATTGGTAAAATAAAAAACAATATGAGATAGAGTGTTAGAATTTTTATTTTTGTATCACAAATCACTCTTAATTCCTTGTAGAGAAAAGAGGATGCTTAATTAGAGAGAAAAATAACTTGACAAAGCTATATTTTGATTGGAGAAATCATAATAGAATTCTACTAACAAAAAATGAAAAAGTTGAAAAAAGAAAAGAAGTCACAACAATATAGAGGGAAGCACCTTACCAACAACAAATAACTAATTAATAAACAAACCATGTAAAAAGGGAGTCAATACCAATCTATGCTAAATTTTATCAACCAACATATTATGAGGTTTTCAAAAGTAAGATGAAATCATAAAAATTGTTGCCTTTTGTTTTAGACAAAAATGAATTAGAATGGATTGACCTTTTTAGACTTCAACTATTTTGCTGAACTCTTCATAACTCATATCATCAACCATGACAAGGTTAAGAATAAAGAATTGAGAAGACATTAATATGTAAATTTTTTCCAACAATATATTCTGATGACAAAATAGTTCGATTATTTAAATCATTATTAAGTAATTATCATTGTTAATGATAAGTTGTGTTGTGTAATTATCATTTCTAGTTTTTTAAGATATTATCTATTGAAATTTTCCCAAAATAGTTAGAATTATCTTAGAAGTTTTTGAAAGTATCAATTTATTTACACATTTAAAAACAGATTTAAACAGTAAAAATTCCTTTTTCACCAAAACTTACAGCAGTAAATCCTGAACTAAATAATTAAAATGTACAACAATTAAAATACACATTTAACAACAACATGTATTTATACACCATTATTATATTTAATAAAACGTTATTGAAATATTTACAATTTTATAATAAATAATTATTACTGAATATATATTACTGGATATTATATTTATACACCATTATTATCTTTATCTTTAATAAATAATTATGATTTAAGGTATATTACTATGTATATTCATGACGAAATGATATATGACGTTTTTTACATTAATAAACGCAATAAATTATATAAACTATAATATCTTTTTTCTTTAACAAACTTTGTACCTTTTATTTATTTACATATAAACTTTTATATATACAAATTATATATATACATAAAGTTAATCTCCTTTGTTATATTGGCTTATAGAGTAGCAGATAACATCCTCGTAGTTTTCCTGACGTGGCACATTGTCGTAAACTTTGAAAGTTTGCGAGAATGCAAGATGATAATCCTTCAACCAGTAGAATAGGGTTAATTTGCTGTACATTTAAAACTTTTAAGGGGCCATGATGGTGACATTTGCACGACTTTCGCTGATTATCCTAAGCGAAAGGAAAATAACAATGAACGGCTGATCAATTAACCAATTAATGAAGAATAAGTCACTCTATTTTCTATATTAAAATTATTTATTTCAGGCTTCCATAAACCTGGGGAAGAATTACAATTCTCCATGGGAACTTGTTTCTCAGAAATTTCCAAACAGTTGCCCGAATTAGATATTTGAACAAAACATTCATAATTATCTTTACTTTACAAATGCATAAACATTATATATTTGAACAAAACATTCATAATCATTCAAAAGATTTACTTTACAAATGCATAATTATCTAAATAACATTATATCGGAGATATGGCTGTAGGAGGTAGGCCTTCTGTTATAATTTCTAAATTGTCAATATCATAAAACACTTTCCTTTATTTTTCATTTTAGCTTTGTCAATTCAGTCGTCGTCTAGTTATAATAATATTTGTTTATCTTTTTATGGAGACACACGATTTCGGAAATTTTTTATTTGTGTTGAATAACAAAATCAGGCCGACTTAGCACCGCTCCGCTTTGGCACGGAAAACATGCACTTTTGCTATTTCATATCAAATCAAAACTTATGATCCACTGGATTGCAAAGGTGGCTAACAAAAATTACATCACAAAACCAAAAAAACGTTTTATGAAGTAAAACGATTGGTATACACATAGACATTGAACGATATATCAAAGACTATAACATCCCTATGAAATTCCAAAATATTAGGGAAAGAGTTGGCTCAAAAACCAGATCTGTTTTGATATTGTTTCCTTATAGATATATTCATATATATGCAAAATATGAATATAGTTATAATGTTCTAAATGAATCATTTTCAATTCATTTTTTCCATTAAACCATTCTACTAATATATTTGAATCCTTATTATACTAATATATTTGAATCTTGCCAATTCTAATACCTTTTACCTATTTTCAAACAATTACATTAATAGTTATCATATTTTCATTACACTAATAGTTATCATATTTTCATTAGCTCTTCCATAATGTTGGTTTCTTTTCTCACTCCTAGCTTATATTTAATCATTACTTGATCCTCTAGATATATAGTTTTCCCAACTCCACATCTACTTTGACTGGCCCAATCAAATAATCCACAAAGAGAACCATCATTAAGCTCCACACACTTCTCAACTCTTTTCTTTTTATTCTTAAAACACTCTTGGCATAATGTGATCTACATTCATCTTATGCTACCACTTGGATTCAAAAAATGGATTTTGTTGAATGATTAGCATTAACCTCACATGTCCGTTTATACTTCGACCACACCAGATGATTCACTTCCTCCCTACTTCTGACTATGCTTGATTTCCTTAAGATTGCCAAATACCAACTCCAAAGTAGTTGGAATTATGAGCTCTAACGCTGATGTCCACTCCTGATCATCCAAACCTGGGCGATCTCCTCTTACCGCATCTGCCAAATAATGAATCCCAATGGAGTTCAAATATGTTATGAAATTTTATTTCAACCTACAATTCCCATCACTTCGCACCAGAGGATCATACTTAATCAACACTTCCTCACCACTTCTTACTTACCACCTAAATCAATTCTCCACTACTTATAATCCATTTACTAAGATATCTCTCGAGAAAAGATCCACTTCTCGTTGACGTCGAAAACATTCTTAGCCATTCAATTCTTCAAATATTTTGATTTCAGGCAATGTCCCAAACACTCCTACCAAATAATATTCTTGAAGTGCTCTTACCAAAACAGGAAGCCCCAAATCTTTCCATTTTGACTTTATATTATTATTGCTTCCAAAATATATCCCTTTATAAACCTAAAAAAAAGGGGACTTGCTAGTAACCACAGGAAACAAGCTCGACTATCGTAGTTCACACTCTCACTCTCTTGGTTTTTAAATCTTGTCTGATTTAAAAACCAAGAGAGTGAGTGTGAACACGATAGTCGAGCTTGTTAATTGTTTTATCCACCTTTTCTTATGTGGGCATCAAAGTGGTAGGAGTCATGGCCCTTTTAGTTTTCATATCTATTGATACTATTTAGTAGTAAAAAAAATGTTGCATCCAAGTAATTGTGATTAATTATTGGTGCATGCCCACATATTGTGCTCAGAACCCGCTCTATAAATTTGGTGGACAATCTAGAAGCCACTATGTAAATCCAACGAAAAATCTATAACAACCACCATGCGGAGGCCCAAACACCAGTAGATGCATCTTTGGATGATATTCCATCATAATTATTCCAGCCGTGGGTGACAGGTGAATCGTTTTGTAGTGAGTGAATATTTTGTAATTTATTATAGCTTCGTAAATGGATGTACGATGAGATGTTATGAGCATTAATGAAACATTGTTGTCACATCACATCCATTTGGATTTCAATTTTGCAGCGAGCAGGGTTACATGCATCCTCATGTTCATTTAAATTTGAATTCATTAGAGAAATTTTGAAGTATAAAATGGACCTCCTAAAGAAATTACAGAATATTAGTGGAAATAATAAAATAATATTACATTATATCATCAAATTTTAGATAAAAAATAAAAATAAAAAATTTTGTTTTTTCAACTCGTATTTTCAACTTATCTCCCTATGGATTTACTCAAATTGCGAGTGGGAACACTCATTGGATGAAAAATTCAATTCCTCATCTAAGGAGTACTAATGTTTCATACTTTTGATGGTCCCTACTACAAAAAAAAACTAGAAATACATAAAAAATGTGATTGCAACCATCACATTTTTCATGTATTTCTCATTTTTCGTGTAGTAGCATCCATCGAAAGTATGTAGCATGACTACTCCTTGGATGAGAAAATAAATTTTTCATCTAGCAAGTACTCTCACTCAAAATTCAAGTAAAGCCTCAGGGAGATAAATTGAATATATAAATTGAAAAAATAGTTTTATTATTTTATTATTTTTTAATCTTTTTAATTTTTTACTACAAAAATGGTGAATCATCCCTCGTGGTTGACATCATCATCTTGAATCTTATTGGTTTCTATAAATTTTATTTTGGTTATAAAATTTTTCTTAGGAGACCCATTTTAGACCTGAAAATTTCTCTATTGTTGATATCTTGTTTTACCATTCCAATGGGATTAGATGCCTTGTTTTACCACATTATATATGTTTTATAAGTAGTAATCTATTGATGATATTTTTTTTAAAGGTTTTTTTGGTCTGTTTTGGTTGAATTTTTCAGTGTACAACCATATTAGTTAGTTTTACATAGATTTAGTGCTTGCACATGGTTTACATGCACATTAAGATAGCATAAAACACACTCAAATTACAAGTTTCTTTAATTATTTTCCATCTAGGCCCTTACCAATGTCAGTTGTAATAATTCAACATGGTATCAGAGTAGTGAGGGGCCTGGAGAAGGTGCATAAAGAATTTTTTGTAGGTTTGAAGATAAAAGATTTGGAAACAACTTGGAGATTAAAAGTGTCCAAAACTGTCAAAGAATAGAATTGGTGAAAGCATGAAATCCTTAGCTTCTACCATTATCACACAGTACAATTACTATAAATGGAATTCGATGATTTTTCTTCATCTTAGGAGAAAATTCTTGTACTGGATAATCATGGTAATTGTCACAGAACCAATGTTATAAGATGAGAAGTTTGATTGACTTAAGGGATCTGACTTGGCTTATTGAATATTGTGTCTATCTATGCTTTGTGATATTCTTTATCAAATCATAGAAATTGAATCGCCACATGAAATATGGACTACATTTAAAGAATTATATGTCAATGCAGATGATATAGGAGAACAAAATTGGGAGAAAGAGAGCTTGGTCTATCATAGCAGACATGAAACCAGTGAAGAATTCTTCAAAAATGTGGACAAATATTCTTGATAAAATGTTGCACATGAAGACTCAACTTCTTCTATCGCTAATGATGTTGCAAATGAAAATTTTATCTTGTCGAATATTTAAGATTTCACCTGTATGGAAATCTAATCCTCAAATGTTTATGAAAACTCTACTACAGATGGAGACATTTTTTTCAGAAACATAGAAGAGGAATTTGATTCCTCTATTATTGAAGATGTTGATGATGCAGATCAAACAAGGTCTCAATTCGATGATGCCCCACATCTAATTTGTGTCACATATCCATGCATACCCATGCATGAATCTAGGGAGGCACCTATAAGAAAATCCATGCATCCACAAAGGAATCCCTAAATCCATGCATGCATCCCAAGAGATAGGCATGCTCATGCATGCATGTATGGTACATGCATATGATCGTCAAATGCATGATAAATTTGTAGAGAATACATATTGGAACACAGCCATGGATAATGAGAAATAATCCTTGATGCAAATATTGGAGTTGATACCTATACTTCCAAAAGGGAAGCATGTTCCTCCAAATCCATTTTCAAAGAAGGAGTCCACCTCTGTATATGTACTTAGTTAGTGATCTGGCCCTATTTTTTGGTCAAAAAAGAAGTGGGTTTCCATTGCATTATCATCAGTAGAGGTCGAGTAGAGAGGAGTAGTCATTGTTTGAATTCAATCCATTTGGATGCAACATTTCCTTTTCGATCTCAGTATCATTTTCCATCTTCTGAATGTCATATGGTGTGACAGTCTCTGTACAATGAACTTTTTTACAGATCCAGTTCAATGAAAAATAGAAAAAAAATATCAAGACACACATGCACTGATTCATGATTCATGATGGGATCATCGATCTACAATATTATCATAATTTTAAGGAAACTATTGACATCTTCATTGGGACTTTCACTGAGCAAAAGTTTATACTTTCTGTGAGATAGTTTGAGGGTGACAGACACAACTTCCTACTAAGTGTCTTTTGTTTTTGTTTTTCATTGTATTTTGATGAGGGTTTTTTTTCCCACTGAGTTTTCCCTATTTATTCTGTCATGGAATGTACATGGGTAACAGAAATTGCCTTTTTTTAAGGACTCATCCATCTTACATCATACTCACCTATTTTATGCTTAAGGGTTGGTGTTGTTGTACATGAAAATTAGTTAGATTTATTTAACTTTACTGTTTGCACGTGGTGTACATGCACATTAAGATAACATAAAGAAAAATTAGCTTTAGTTAGCCTTAATTCTTGAATTGAGTTAATATTAACTTAGATTCTTTATGTATTGATTCTCTCATCAATATTGAGATACAAAATTCATTCGCTCTTCTATTTTTTTTCAATTCTTGCACTTTTATGCAACTATTCTCTAGCTACGCCTTTACTTGTGTTGCTATAATAATTTAGCATGGTATTAGAGAAGTGAGGGCCCTCGGGAAGGTGCATGAAATTATTTTTGTAGTTTGAATATCAAAACATTGGAAATTTCTTGGAAATTAAAGGTCTTGGAATTTCCCACAAATTAAAATTATTGAAAACTATGTTGAGATTCAACAAGATGATGAAGCTTAGACTATGTCTATTTTTAGACATGGTGATATTTCATAAGTTGCAGGATGCTATTTGTGGATGGTTGGTCAAGTTGGAAAAACAGATGAAATTCTATTTTTAGAATATTGGACGAAGTATATTTATAGATCTTCGATCTAAAAATAGAAGTGTCGATTATTATTAGCCCTTAATAATAATCAGACTCTAAATATCAACTTATTCTCTTGGAGCGCTTTATTTTAGTATACAGATTTGGCAAATCAGTGGGCTGAAGGAATTACGCAATTCCTAGGGTTTACTCATGGTTCATGCATGGAAGACTCAGTTAGAACTGAAGTGGAAAAGTTATGACAGAGTTGGAAGAGTAGTTACAGGAGTTGTTATTCAGTTTAACTCAGTTGAGATAGTTGTATCTAGTCTAACTTAATGATACACTAGTGAGAGTTAAGTGAATTAATTAGTTAATTAATTCAAAAATAATAACTCATTAATCAACTGAACAAATACAACAGTTAACTACAGTGCATGTCAGTTCCAGTGGAGATCCAGTGGAGAGATATGTGAAAGGGTGAGATGGACTATCTGCTGTGACTATAGTGATGCATCGATTGCATCACACACACATTGGAGTTGCCAATGAGGATTTCGTAGTCAAGGCAAGGCAGATTTGAACTCATTCAAGGGTCTTCTTCAATAAGGATTGCACAGTGGAGGCAGGCTATCAGGTGGCAAGAAATCAGTTCATGGATTTGCAGAATTTCTTCATGTTAGTGTGTGACGATTGATTATACTGAGAGTTTGATGTACTAAGATTTGTATGAGATTGTTACCTGATCTCCATGATACATAATATATGATATTTGGGGATTTTAGATTCAGGCTTTCCCGTTAAAAAACTGTGTTATGTGTGATTATTTTTATTGCTTCATGTCTTTGCAATTGAGTTTTTAAATTTCCGCAAAAGATTAATAGTGGAAGGATTCTGTATTTAGCAAGAAGATAAATATTGTTAGATCAGGAGAATCTGGATATATACATGCATATTTTATATAATTTCTACATGGTATCAGAGCGGTGTTAATTCTTGAAGATTGCAATTGTGAAGAATTGCTGAGTTTGTGCTGGTGGACAATTTGAATTTGCTGCAGAAATTTCTTGGTGTGATAGTTGAGTATACATTGAAATGTCTTTCAGTGGGTTGCGATTGCAGTATGCCCTTGAGGGAATCTTGAATTACGTAGCCTGGAAGGATAGGATGGATGCGGTGCTAGAAGATAATGGACTGAAGGAGTTCATCGATAGAGATGTTCTTAAGACTGGTTCTAGCGATGCTGCATTACTTGACGCATGGAAAAAGAACGTAGCAAAGACAAGAAGAATTTTGTTGGAAGATGTGAAGGACCATATTATGTTCAACCTTCACGGGAAAGCCACTTCATTTGCAATGTGGAAGGCTTTGACAGATTTTTTCCTAAGAAACAATGACCAGAGGAAGTTGGCACTGAAAGATAAGCTCAGAAAAATAAAAATGGAGAAGGGCGATAGTATTCCAAAACATCTCATGAAGTTTTTCCACTGTAGGGATGAACTAGGAAGTGTGGGGATTACTGTTAATGATGATGACTTGATGAGATCGTCTCTCCTTGGGCTTCCAAGGAGTTGGCATAGCTACAAAGACTCTTTTAATGGATGGGAGAAACTGTCGGGTTAGGAGCAACTTTGGTCAGATCTTGTGCAGGAGGAGATAAGGCGAAGAACCATGGATGACTCTTCATTGAAGAATGAAGATGAAGATAATTGTGCTTTGGCTGACAAAGCAAGGAAAGGGAAGGGGAAAAAATTCCCTTCAAAATCCGAGGCTAAAGTCAAGAAGCAGGACTTGTCCAAGGTGAAGTGTTTTCATTGTCACGAACATGGGCATTTCGCCACTAACTTCCCACAGAAGAAGAAGAACAAGAAGGCTTTTGGAGCTGCAGCGGGTGAAGCCTTAGCCTAAAAATTTGAACTTGATTTCTCTTTGATAACATGCTTGGTTTCAAGCTCAATGGGATTGGTGTGGTATCTTGATAGTGGCGCATCTTTCCATATGACAGGAGACAAGGAGTTGTTTAGTGAATTGGAGGAGAGGGATCTCCAAATGCATATAGATATGGGTGACGATGGTCGATATAGTGCGACCAGAATTGGGACCATTACCTTTGAGAGGGAGTCAGGTAATCCATTTCTGTTTAAGATGTTATGCATGTTCCAGGTCTGAAGAAGAACTTGGTCTTAGTCGCAATGTTGGAAGACAGAGGTTATGATGTTGTTTTTAGCGAATATGGAAAGGCTTTGTTGCGAAAAAAAACAACGGGTCAAACCAAGAGGATAGAGATTCGAGTTAAGAATCTCTACAAGCTAGAGGTAGATGGCTGCACTGCAATGATGGGCAAAGTAGAAGAAGTTGTGAGCCGGGATATGGGCGAATTATGGCACAGGAGATTGGGCCATCTTCACCATGGTGCCTTGAATATTTTGCAACAGATTTCTACTGGATTTCCCAAGGGTACTCTTGCGCAGTCAGATCAGTGCAATGGATGTAATATGGGTAAGTTTTTGAAGACCACCTTTCATGAGAAGGAGTCTCGTGCTTCGGTGATCCTTGAGAGAATTCACACACACGTGTGTGGAACTTTCTTGGTTGATTCAACAGAAAAACACAAGTATTATGTTATATTTGTTGATGACTATTCTCGTAGATGTTGGATCTTCTTCATACAGAATAAGAGAGAAACATTCTCAAAGTTCTATGAGTTTAAAGCATTGGTGGAGAAGTAGCTGGGGAAGCAAGTGAAAGCTCTACGGAGTGATAATGGTGGTGAATACATCTCAGGTGAATTCAAAGACTTCTATAGCAAAGAAGGAATTCGAAGAGAACTCATAGCGCCTCATAAACCACAGCAGAATGGGGTCACAGAGAGGAAGAACAAAATGATCGTGGGTGCTGCACAATCTATACTTGAGAGGGAGATATACTTGCATGCAATGGAGGAGCTACCTGTTCCGAAAGATGAGCCTCCAGATCTAGACCAGCCACAGGAGGAGATTCATGGAGTGGAGGAGTCCACTCATGCAGAACCAAACATTAGAACTGGTAGAAAGCGTACCACAGAAGCTGAAAGACTAAAGCTTGATGCGGCACAGAATGTAGGAGTCCCTACATCATAGCGCAGAAAGAGATAATCACCTGACCGATTTACTGGATACATGGCTCTCATGAGCAACTGTATCGTGACAGAGCCATCTTCTTTTGAAGAAGTAGTGCAGGAGCCCACATGGGTAGATGCCATGGTGGAGGAGTATGACTCCATTGTCAGAAACAGTGCTTTGGATATTGTTCCAAGGCCGGTGGGTAAATCAATTGTAGGATCAAGATGGATCTACAAGGTAAAGCAAGCTACTAATGGGAGCGTCGAGAAGTATAAGGAAAGATTTTTTGCCTAGGGCTTCTCACAGATCGAGGGGATTGATTATGAAGAAACCTTTGCACCTATCGCACAATATTCTTCCATAAGGACCATCCTTTCTCTCCCAGCGTAGATGGGTTGGCACATTCATCAGATGGATGTGAAGACTATATTCCTTAATGGGATCATTGAGGAAGATGTGTACATTGAGTAGCCTGAAGGATTTGAGATCTTCAGCAGCGAGTCGCATGTGTGTAGGCTCAAAAGAGCGTTGTATGGGCTGAAGCAAGCACCTCGTGCTTGGTACACACGGATCGACAGCTATTTCACTGGACTTGGCTTCACTAAGAGTGAGGTGGATGCAAACCTGTACCAAATTGTGGTGGAGGGTAAGATTTTAATCATTTTTCTTTATGTTTATGATTTAATAATAATAGGTTATGAGAATTTGATACACTCATGCAAGGTAGATCTTGCAAAGGAGTTTGAGATGAAGGATTTGGGCCTCCTTTATTATTTCCTTGGATTGGAAATATTGCAGCGGGAAGGTGAACTGTTTGTGTCTCAAGACAAGTATGCCCAGGAGACACTGGAGAAGTTTCACATGCAAGGCTACAAGCCTATCGACACTACTCTTCCAGGAAATTGGAGGAAAGAGGATGCTACATTGGCAGAGGTAGTGGATGTCATTGTTTATCAATAGTTGGTGGGTTCGCTCATGTATTTAGTTAATATAAGACCGAACATATGCTATGCGGTGAACCAAATTTCACAAGAGATGGTTAAGCCTACCAAGCTCTTTTGGAAGGCAAGAAAACATGTCTTGAGGTATCTCAGGGGCACATCTGAGTATGGCTTATGGTACAGACAGACGGATGAGGTGAAGTTGCATGGCTTCACGGATGCAGATTGGGCAGGCAGCCCAACGGACAAAAAGAGAACATCAGGAGGGGTTTTTAGTATCGGATCTACAACAGTTTCTTGGTACAGAAGGAAACAAAGATCCATGGCACTCAGTTCAGCGGAAGCAGAATACACGGTAGCAAGTTAAGCTGCATGTGAGGCTATCTGGATGAGGGATATCATGGTTGGTTTGTTCGGTTCACATTTAGATCCTACAGTGATACATTGTGATAATTAGAGTTGCATTAAACTCTAAATTAATCATGTTTTTCATGATATATCTAAAAATATTGATATCCAGTATCATCATATCAGAGATTGTGTGCAGCGAAATATCATGTTTCTTCAGTACATTCCTACGGAAGATCAGGATGCAGACATTCTGACGAAGGCGCTCACCAAGAGCAAATTCGAATACCATAGAGACAGGATCGGGGTGAAGGATAATCCCGATCTTGTTGAGAGGGAGTGTTGAGATTCAACAAGATGATGAATCTTAGTGAAAATTAGTCACCTTCACTAAGTGGGCAAGCAGGCTTTTTCTAGGTGTAAGTCTACTTTTAGAGTATGTCTATTTTTAGAAATGGTGATCATATTTCAGAAGTTGCGGGATGCTATTTGTGGATGGTTGGTCAATTTGGAAAAATAGATGAAATTCTATTTTTAGAATACTGGGCGAAGTCTATTTTTAGATCATCGATCTAAAAATAGAAATGTCGATTATTATTAGCCCTTAATAATAACTAGACTCTAAATATCAACTTATTCTCTTGCAGCACTTTATTTCACTATACAGATTTGGAAAATGAGTGGGATGAAGGAATTACGCAATTCCTAGGGTTTACTGGTGCTTCATGCATTGAGGACTCAGTTAGAACTGAAGTGGAAAATTTATGACAGAGTTGGAAGAGTAGTTACATGGGTTGTTATTCAATTTAACTCAATTAATTGAGTTAAACTCAGTTGAGCTAGTTGTATCTAGTCTAACTGAATGATACACTAGTGAAAGTTAAGTGAATTAATTAGTTAATTAATTCACAAATAGTAACTCATTAATCAACTAAAAAAATACAACAATTAACTACAATGCATGTCAGTTCCAGTGGAGACCCAATGGAGAGATAGGTGAAAGGGTGAGATGGAGTTTCTGTTGTGATTATAGTGATGCATTGATTGCATCAAACACACATTGGAGTTGCCAATGAAGATTGCGCAGTCAATGCAAGGTAGATTCGAATTCATTTAGGGGTCTTCTTCAGCAGGGATTGCACAGTGGAGGCAGGCTATCAGGTGGCAAGAAATCAATGCATGGATTTGCATATTTCTTCATGTTAGTGTGTGACGATTGATTGTGCTGAGATCTTGATGTAGTAAGATTTGTATGATATTGTTACATGATCTCTATGATACATAATATATGATAGTTGCGGTTTTTAGCTTCAGGATTTCCTATTAAACAACTGTGTTATATGCGATTGTTTTTATTGCTTCATGTGTTTGCAATTGAGTTTTTAAATTTTTGCAAAAGATTAATAGTGGAAGGATTCTGTATTTAGAAAGGAGATAAATATTGTTAGATCAAGAGAATCTAGATATATACATACATATGTTATATAATTTCTACAAACTGATGGAGAATTTAATTGGTGAAAAAATGGAATTCATAGCTTCCACCATTCTCACTACTTACAATTATGATGAATGGAACCTAGCCATTTTTCTTCATCTTAGGAAAAATTTCTTGTACTAGATAGTCATGGGAATTGAGACAAAACCAATGTCACATGATAAAAATTTTGATTGTCTTAACAAGTCTGGAATGGATTATGGAATATTGTGTTTGTCTTTGTCTTGTAATATTATTTATCAAATCATAGATATTGAATCGCCACATGAAATTATTATATGGTGATGGGGCTGATCTATAAGAACACCATTTAGAGATAGAGAGCTCAATCTATCATAGAAATCATGAAACCAATGAATACTTCTTCAACAAGATGGAAAAATATTCTCAAGACAGTGTTGCACATGAAAAATTTGTTTTTTCTATTGTTAATGAAGTTATTTTTGTATTAAGGAATTAGTAAGGGGAGGTGGGGGTGTTTTGAATCAGTAATAAGTGATTTTCTTAAAATTTCAATATGTATTCTTAATTTCTGATACTCTTAGTCAAATACTTATTTGAACATACTTTAATAGAAAACATGTGCGGCAAAGTAAATCATTGACATGAATACACAAAACATTAATACAGTAGCATACCCATATTTCCACCATTGTTTTTACATGGAAACCCAAAGAGAGAAAACCACCACTTTATTTGTTATTATGATGTAAATTGAGCACCCACTCATAAGAGGCCCCAACCCCCTTTAATATATAAATACACAACGTTCCAAGGGGAACCAAACTCTTATGAATGCAACCCACTACCGACTGTATCCATTGTTCTGCTTTTCATGCAATTTTAAAACTAAGAAGAAAAACATCAAAAAATGCTCAAAATGTAAACCTGATTAGTTTTTTCATCCAAACCCTTCCCCTTATACTCTACAGTTCCTCTATGCATTGCTCTTCTTCACTATTCAACCAACACTTATCACTACACTCAGTCACTCTTCAGCTATATCACACACATACATCACCTCACACCTTTCCACACTTCAATGCACAATAATGTTACATTCCCAACTTTGCACTACAATAATCCACCATTTTTTTCCCTTGTTATAATAGGAATGATTTTGTCCCTACTATCCTCCATTCCTCCATACAACTTGAAGGCATGCATCATAATACCTATCCATGAGATGGTTTCATCAAATTGTCTGACCTCTACAATCAAATTAAACTCTTTAAATTGGGCTTTGTTTACTAAACTATTGTATTGCATTAAATCAAAAAATGGACACATGAGTGTCTCCCATATTGATAATAAAATTGAAGTCAAACTACACACTACAACAAAGCCCCCCATGCTTATTACTTTCCCACATAACATAGAATGTATCTCAGCAATTGTTTTGTCCCTCTGTGATCAAATCTTTTGCACTCAATGATATTATATATTTAATTCTTTATGGCATGAACGTGAGAATAGAAAAAAAGTTCTTTTTCTCGGGACAAGATTTGAGATCACCATTAATCCAGTCAATATCCTTGTTATGTGCATTTACTGAGTTGTCGACTACTCATCCAAGTGCCCAAGAGTTTTTATATAGACCCACAGGCCTTGTCAAAATGATGCTACCAAATTAACTTATGTTGACCCCTTTTTATTTTATTAAACACTGCTTCCAAAACTCATTTTGTCCTTGAGCCCATTTGGCACTAGCACGAATTTTATTTTCCACCATTAGACCACTTACTATGACTTTTCGCTAAGGATTTAAGAGCTAGGCCACTCAAATCCCTTGGCAGGAAAAATTCCCTTTGTTTTGCACCATGAACTTGGTCTCATTTTTACGCTAAATGAACTTTTGGGGTGCTAATCATAGAGCTCCCATGCTTGATGCTTTTAGACTTGTCCCTCTTTATAAACTTCTTGGTTGGGCCTTTTGTGCTTACCTATCCTATGGGGTCCTCCCGACACCTTCCTAATTGGTTGTCGTTCCACCACAACATCACGCGAGCATGTTGCCTACCACTAGACCCATCATATTTACGTATCATTAAACATCGTTGGGATCATGCCTTCGAGATGATTCCACTTGTATCGCTTTGATAGGTTGTCGCTACCAACGTGTATATCCTCTGTGTCCTGACACTTTTCTCCCATCACATTTCCTTTGCAAACCTTAAAATTCTTTCGGGCTCATTCCTAGTAGATTAGTTTTCAATGGGGTCTGACATAACTACTTATTATTATTTATTGACTTCCATAATTCCAATTTAGTTAGAAAATGGCCCAAAAAAAATCTCCCGATTCTTTCCTTATTGTATACCTATTTGCTTGAGGGGTCCTAACCCAGAGTAATTGTGCAACCAAAATAATCCTCCAACTACTGGCCCTTTCGGCAGTGATGTTCTTGTGCTGACCAAAGTCTCACCCGAAACAGTATGGGGGGGTGATGGAACCATATTTTCGCACCCTAAGGGAGATTTTTATGTGATAGATCTAATTGGACTTACTGCAGATAATATAATAGATTTGCGCTCCCGCAGTCAATGGTAACAGGACTAATATTTCAATATATTTTGTGCAAAATAGCTAATTGTACTTCATATAGATCTATTTATCTAACATCGACTAACTCTCGTGCATATATGCACTTAAAAAATTACAAAAGTGAATACACAATGACAGAAAATATTCATATCTATAACATATAACAGATAATCTAAGATAGCAAATCACATAAGAATATGGGTTCGCCAAAAATTCCTTCTTTATTAAGAGATTTTCAATTAAGTACAATCTATCTCTCTGCACACACAGCAGCAGAGTCTGCACACAGCTCAGGACTTAGGTCTCTGCTCACACAGCCAACAGGAGCCTTTGTACCCATACAAAAACCAAGACTAACAAAGATTCATAACGAAACTAATCCAAGGTTTCATTCATTCCTGTCTATCTCTCCTCGCTCGACTCTTACATATTTATATTATAAAAAACGCACATGTACGATGGTCTCAAACCATGGTTTGAGACTCATGGTTTTTCCCTTTAACCCTTTACTATAATGAAGGGACTTTGACCCACCCCAAAGCCCCTCTGACCATCTGCATGCAAGGCATACAACAAAAAATAGGAAAAATTATCCCAAAAAAGTACCCCAGGGGGCCATGCTCCAACAACCCCCTAAAAAATTCTCATGACTCATCTCGAGTCACTGCAGGGCGGTCACCTTCATCTTTTCCTTCAATGTGTCCACAAAGTTCTTGAGTGGCACTATGACTTCAATGCTTTTCACGGTGGCACTCTCTAGTTCATCTACCAATTTCGTTGTTGTTGGCCCCTCAGCTACTAGGCTGATGCTACGCTGAGTCTGTTACAGTTTTTTTAGGGTGTTGTCGAGGCTGGATACTGACACGCTCGCTTGTTGCAAGCTCGCTTGCTTCACTCTCTCTTGAATCATACTCGCTTGCATTTTTAGCTCTTAAAGGCCTCACTTACACCCTCGAGAACTGATTTGTATTTCACTTCCATATCATTCCAGATGTCCTCAGTGGAAATCTTGATCATGTTATCAATCTCGTTGAGGTCATCTTATGTGAGAGTGAGGTCCTTTGTTCCTACCTACTTGGAGCCCTTCCTCTTTTTGTGCATTCTTGGGGAGGCCTAAGAACTTCACTTAATACCTTTGGCTATCTAAGTCTTAGGTGCCTTGGTACCTTCACGAACTTTCTCCTCTGCTTCCTTCTCTAGATCAATAGTTCCTTCCATTATGGTAGGCTCAGGCTCTGTCTCTCTATCCTTTCCATTCTACTGAGTGTCCTTTGTTGTGCATGGCTTGGTAGGAGTCTTCAACATAGACGAAGAGGCATTACCAGTGGTGCGTGAATCTAACCATGCAGGTCACCACTCAGTTGTTATGCACACTAGGTCGTCCTCCATGAACAGGTATGGCATTTCATACCATATTCCTTCCACAATTCCCTTCGCGCAGATGTTCATGTTATGAAATATGGGTTTAAAATCTGCAACCTTCTTGTATTGTTCGTAGAAGGTCAGCGAGAACCGGGGCTTTGACTAAATCACTTGGAATAAGGTAGACTGGAATTACACCCAAAAAATCTTATTCTCCGTGATTCTAGAGGGGATATTATAATTCCATAAGGTGGTGTAGTGCATGGCTTCGTACAAATATGGCTCAATGCTAGGGAATTGTTTATCCTACGTTGTCTTCCACTCGATTAGCACGATCATGAGGAGCATCAACCAAGCATAATATAAATTCTTTCCTTCCTCCTAGACTTAGCGAACATTGGCCAAAATTTGAGTTCAGAGGTATTTGGACCAATTAAATTTCATTCCCTTCTCGCATTTCCTAGCTAATTAAATGACATGGATGGAAAGTTCCTTTATCGAGCACTTCTTTATCACCATTCATGCGAGGATCAGTTTTCCAATCTGGACTGTAGGATCATTAATTTCAGGGAATAGTAAACCTTGGGTATTGCACAAGACCTTGAATTTCTCCTTCACATCCTTGGTAACTTTGCACTGTTCTATTTTTACTCCAAAATTCATCGTAGGGTCGTCCCCATGGTCGGGTAGCTTTGTGATACGACATATCCGTGAAACATCATTGGAATTGGCCCTCCTAGCCACAAGCAGTCATCGTGCACCAAGTCGAGAAATTGGCGCACACATATGTTATTGATAGAGCTGCACCCAAAGTGAGGAATGTGCAAGAGCTTTAGAAACCCTGATTTCTACATGCCCATCACCCAGGACTTCGGTTCAAAACTCACTATCATATGGGATCTTTTTCAAGTAAATGGAATGTGCAAGCTAAGGGAATGTCTCCTGATCTTCCAAGCCCCAGTTTTCCATCATCAATAATGTGATATTTAAAAACATATTTCTTTTGATAGGAACGTCTTCCCAGATCAGCGACATGTTGATATATGACCGCACCTTGTTTAAATCCTTTGGTAATTTTACCGAGGATTTACGTGGCATGAAATACGTGGGCAGCCATGAGATGGGATCAACCACCTCCACGAAATCCTCTTCCACAATTGTTTCAGCTAATTTAGCCATAGGTATCTTTTGGTGCTCCGCAGCGGTCAATCAAGGCTTTAGGGTCTTCTGGCCTGGTAACTTTCAGGACCTCGAGGACTGCCCTTCTTATATTTCTGCAGAGGAATAGGCGCAGGGGTCTTAGTGGCCTGCACAGGGGTCTCCTCAGTCAATGTCGCAGAAGGTGTGGGCTTAGTGGCAATCATACTTGGCAGAATGAGATGATCCAAACCTTCGCGGTGTAGCTACTCCTTAAAGATTGGATCAAGGCTAGGCATAAGCTTCAGACAATACATAAAGAGCAGAGAGAACAAATCACATGGAAAGTAAAGGGAACTAATGCACCCTTCTGATCATATTTATAGCGTAGGCACATCTTAAACGGTCTTAAGCTCATTAATGTAGCCCCATAAATGCTAAAATGGCTCTGAATCTGGCATAATCCACTCATTAAATGCAGTTTATATGCTCCTCCAAATGGTAAGAACACTGTCTTGTCTAGATTTACTGTTCCAATGGCTACATTCTAACTCCACTGTGACCAATTCAACCTTCTAGTGCAGCTATTGTGGGATCGTCACACCTGTCTGCATATCTGCTATCCTTGTTGCACAGACCCATACTTCTGCCCATTTAGTCATTCGGTGTGTTCAGGGAGAGGGTCATCCATGTACGGTTTCAATCGACTTCCATTGATATACCTAGGAAGGTCTTCTTCGCTTAATGTGGCTAGGCGTACCGCAACTCCTTCTATCATTTCCTTGACAATAAACAGTCTGAGCCAATGCATTTTGAACTTAACATGGTGGCACAAAAACTTAATGTCATATAAAAAAATTAGATCCTCTTCTTTAAAAACCTTTTGCCTAATGTTTTTGTCATGCCATGCCTTTTCACACTCCTTTTGCACCTGCTGATGGAAATTGGCAATGAACCAGTCTTCTTCTAGCATGACCAACTGTGACAATTTTTCTTCCATAATATCATTCTATGACATATTAGTGAACGCTACAATGCGCAAAATTCAGAAAATATACTCCATAGGCATAACAACTTGCTGCCCATAAACCATTCTGAATAGTGTCTTTCCTGTCATCTTATTGAACGTGGTTCTATATGCCCAAAGAACCATAGATATATGCATATCCAAATCATTTCTATTAGCATTGCAAATATTAGTGAGCTCGGTCACAATATCTTATTAAAATAGTCCACTGCACCATTCACCTATGGGTTATACAAAGTACTCTTCTGGTGATGAATCTAGAATTCTTCAATCAGAGCTTGAATAGTTTCATTCAAAAAGTGTGTACCCCAATTGCTCATCAAAATGTTAGGTCACCTAAACCGAATCAAGATGTTCTAAAAAATGAAGTGCGTAGCTGTTTCTGCACTATAATAATTCACAAGCTTAGTCTCGACCCATCTGGTAACATATTCTGTCACAACGATTATGTAGCATGCACCCGCCTTCTTTCCTCGAGGATTGATAGGTCCGAAAAAATAAATGGCCCATTTTTCAAAAGATTGCAAAGTCATTATGGGTGGAAGGGCATCTCATCTCTATGCGACGGTCGCCCCATCATTTGAAATACATTAGAAGAGCGGAAATACTCATGTGTGTCACTTTGTACCGTGGGCCACCATAATCTAGCTCGTAAAATCTTCTGCGTAGTTTATTTCCCTGCATAGTGATCTCCTGGAACTCCTCCATGAGCCTCGACTAATATATCCCATCTTTAGAATTCCAACACATACCTTCTTATCACTTCATCAGTTCCCATCTTGTACAACTGGCCAGCAATCAAGATAAAATTTGCAGCGTGCGTGACTAGCTATTTCTTCTATTTCAACGTATATTCCCTAGGTTCATTTCCAATAGTAAGAAAATGAATAATATCTGCTTAATGATCAAAGACTACTTTAATGGAAAATAGTTGCGCATCTAGTAAGCCATGTTCCAATCTAGTTTTCTTTTCTTCACTTTTAATGCGCAACAGATGGTTGGACCCAACATTCAGTTTCCCAGGTTTCACAATTACTTCAAAGTCATATTCCTCAAATAACAACAACCACCTGCAAATCTTCCCCCCCAACACAGGCTTGTTGAAAAGGTACTTCAAAGCAGAGTGGTCACTAAACATCTTAAAATGGCCTCCCAAAAAATAGTGGAAAAACTTCTGCAATGTGTAGACCATAGATAATCCTTCTCTCTCTGTGGTCAATTAGTTACAATCCGTACTTGAAAATTTCAGACTTGAAAATGCAATAGGGTGGTCAATCTCCCCAGCTCCTGGCTGCACTAAGACAACTCCTAGCATGATGTAGGAGACATTGACATGTACATGGAATTCCTATGTCTAGTTTGGAAAGACCAATATGGGCACAATGACCATCTTCTCCTTAAGAAATTAAAATCTCTTCTGGAATTTTGTGTCCCAACAAAATGAGGCATCCTTCTTCAAAAACTTCTCCATGGGCGCAATGATCAGCGTGTAGCCTTTAATGAATTACCGATAATACCCCGTATGCCCCAAAATTGAGCGCAATTCTTTCACATTTGTGGGAACTTCTAGGTGAACAATAACGATGATATTTTATAGATCCACCATCAATCCTTGTTGAAAAAAAATTTGACCTAGAAATATCCTGAATGGGACGCAGAATATCCATTTTTCAGATTAAGCGATATCCGATACTTCCGACAAGTATACAACATTAGGTGCAGGCTCGACACATGTTTCTTCAATAATCCAAATATAGTCCAGTCATCAAAGTATACGTCTAAGAATTTATGGATGTATTCTTTGAATGCAGCTACTACCACATGTGATAATATAGCTGACACATTCTTAATACCTAATGGCATGACTCTGTACTGAAAGGATCCCCAGTCTATCACAAAGGTCATCTTGCTTCTGTCTTTCGACGCGATTCTTATCTGGTGGAATCCTGAGAAACCATCCGTTAATGAGTAGGCTTCCTTCCCTCTCACATTGTCCATGATTTAATCCAAACATGGGGTCGGGAATGGGTCATGGATGCAAGCATCATTAAATTTTTGCAGATCCAAACAGATCCTTATTTCTACCTTGGTTTTCTTTTCCTACACCACAATAGGGCTTACCAAATTTGATTCTTCCACAGGTTCTATGATCCCTACAAAAACTATTTTCCCCAATTCCTCTTTAACTTTCTGCTTATATTTGGGATTCAGCCTATACGAGTGCTGCTTCACAGTTCGTGCATCTGGTTTCAAGGTGGTTTTCATTTCCCCGAGATCTCCTACTTTCCCCTTCAACTTAGAAAATTTCGTATGAAATAGCTCCTGATATTTAGTCAATAGCTTGGTCACCTTACCCACTGTATCATCATCCCAATAGTCCCTTATCTTTGCTAATTTTGGTTGTTCCTATAAGCCAATGTTGACTTGCTAAATATTCAAATGCTTAGTTACATCTAGTGACTCAATCATGGGCCCAACAACTACACGGTGTCCTTCAAATTCAAGGATCATAATGTTCCTTGGGTCTTCCTCCTTATCTTCAAATGAAAAATTTCAATAGTTAACGATGTCCTTCATCTACGCATCCCATGCTGGCAAGGCACAGTCAACCGTTGGTTTTGTGGTGTCAAAGATAACTTCTTGAATATCCTATAGTGCATCATCCAGGCATTCGATCCCACTTTCAAAACTAAAGGTAAGGATAGAAGGTTATGTTAGCGCAATCCATTTATTGGTTCCTCACCGCAGCTCAGTTTCGAGGTACCAGTCCGTAGGAACCTTCCCCAAAGTGTGAATGAATATATGAACCCATTCTAGCCTTGACTCCCTGCCCCACGCTTCTATCCATCTAGCCAAATGTTTTTTCGAATGGCCTTCTCCAAAATAGGTCTCTCCCATTCTAGTATTTTGATGCTCAAATCACAGATGCATCATGTAGGTGAAATCTCCCCAGCTAGCCAAGTTTCCCTTGTGCATCTCCCCGCAACGTGCTGGGGTTGAGCGTAATACTATATCAAGTGCATGGAACCTTTGTGCTTCTGGAACAAATTTTTTAAGTTCTTCTAAATATAGGAAAATCTCCTACCTCTAAGGATATGCACCGAAGTGATTTTGTCACCCAATTGCAGCAAAACGCAAAGACTTCATGCAACCGGTTTTGTCAGTTCTCCAGTTCCTCATCTGAATTTGAAAAGCAGGAGCTATCGTTCTCTGAGTTAAGTCTTCCATCAATTATTGTGTTGATCCAGTATTCATGTCATTTAGTCAACTTATAGATATGATCGACATAATGAGCTACGTGCACTGGGTCTATATATCTTTCTCCTTCTACAAGATCTAGGGGGACCACCACCCTGGTTCCATGATTTTCAAATACCATACTTTTTCTCTTACTATTCATGGTTTCACCATATCAATAGCCCAATCTAAACCCAATAGCACAAGATAGGGGTCAATATCATAAAAAATATATATAACTTCAAAGTTTGTGAGTACCCTTACTCCTTCGACATCTAATACTGCTTGCGAGAGCCTTCATAATGGGATAATATTTTTCGGTTTCTCCGTGGGTAGCTAGATAGTGGACCATTACAACTTAGGTTCTCCCATTCGTTTCCAAGTATGATTTTTTAAAACATTTGCATCAGATCTGAGATCCAGAATGACCTAAGCCATCTCGTATGCACCAATCTGACAAGTCAGGTGCATTTCCAGTCCAGTTCTTATTTTATTATTATAAATCTTATTAACAACCTTCTGCTCCATATGGGGTTGTTCTTTCTCTGCGTAGTTATCTATTAACACTTGGAGGTTCTCGATTGCCTTATTATTGTGCAACAATTTGATGCAAACCTACATGAAGGGATTTATCTCTTCATCTCCTTTGACCGAGTCCATAGGCTTACTCGATGCCTTAGACGTTGAGGCGCCCACCATTGTGAAATCCTTCTTCGCTTATACAAAGGTTTCTTTTTCTCTTTGTAAGTTGAATCCTTCCTTTTTTATAGGTTCTTTTCATATTGAGAGATCAGTATTAGGCTTTGTCCCCTTATCTTCATCGATGTATGCACCACTCCTAGTAATGGTATTCACACTTGGTTCTTCTTCGTGTAGCTTAGCTATTACCATATGAAAATTTTGAGTGGGGGTCTATGTTTTATATTCCTATATTTTTGCAATCAAGAGAGGGAAATATTCAATAACATGATAAAATAGTCGAGAATACCTACATGATTGTGGTGTTGGGTTTGGATAGTCTTGTGAATAATGACCAACATCTTTATAATTATAGCAGATGAGCTGCCCCCTTCCTCGACCAACTCCTGTTGCTCTTCCTCATCCTCTATTTTGGAATCCACCATGCCTAGATGGGGATGTTGGTGAGTTTGGTTCAACTTGCATCCTATATAGGTTATAACGGGAAATCATCAACTAGAATTTGCAACAGTGCTGCTCATCATGTCTCTCAGATGAGAAAAAATTGCAAAAAGGTTCCTTACGCTTAGGGATATATTTACCAATCCTCGGGAAAATTTTTGTCATGTGTATACCCATTTCTTGACAAATCACGCACCATAATGTGGGAGTTCTACTTGGTCCTGTTGCACTCTTCAGTGGGCTTCGTCCTTTGGCTATCAGATAATCATTGAATATGGGGCACTGATACTTATGATGCATGGAAATTTTGCAGCGTATACACCATACATCTATGCATGCCTCCTTTCTCTTATCCTTGCACAAAATCTATATTTCTAATTTCATTTCCTTCAACTGGCTTTGGATTTATTGAGCCCCTAATTGTGCAACTGTTATTGGCGAAGATTCTAGCTTCATTGCAATCTATACAACTTCGACCTGTGTTGCAATATGCTGTTGACTTAGGGGTTGGCGTAGATGCGGTAGTATCATGGAAATGAACCACTCTTTATGTTTCATCTCATCAATAGTAAATCCTCCATCTCTGATTTTGTGCTTCAGCCATTGTTTTGATTCCCATACGAATTCAGTCAATTCTTGGCGAATCTCCTTCAACTTAGTTACACATTGAGAAAACGATTTCGACTTCTTGAATTTTTCCTTCAATGTGGTCTTGAGGTTATCAATAGTTGCATTATATTTTGTCACCACATACCTTATGTACCAATCCAACGTGTGGTATTGAAAAGTATTAGCCAACCGTGCTTCCTTAACATAGTCATTCTTAATCTATTGCAATATCCATAAAATGTCAGTAACAAACCAGAATTGGTCTACGTCTTTGTTCACGATACCACAGGAGTTTGGGTAACTTCATGGAGGCATCCATATCAGCATCTGGTGGTGGAGGTGGAGGTGGAGTGGATGGCTTGTTAGGGTGAGATGAGATTAGGAGTGGTGTGGATGGGATCTGAACTATGGCCAACGACCCAAGATCAATGTGGTCTTGCAATTCCTCTTCTTCCAAGTGCAAAGATTCACCATAGCTATTGATTTCATATTCCCCATCACTTTCAGATTTAACTTTGAGAGGGATATAAAAAAAACTTCTTCTATATCTACTCTATAAGTTCTTCCACTATGCGTAGTTGGGCCTCTATGGGACATTCACTCAATATGACTACACAAAGTACCTTGTTCACACAATAGAATTTTAATCGACCGTTTCAGAGAGTGCAGGAACTTAAATCTAGGGCCCTTCAAAAACCTTCGTTCAGCTTCAAAATATGATATAAATTAATCAATAGTGAATTGAGTCACAAATCTTCCCATAACACTATTAATACAATGATCGACCATGTGGGTGATTTTGTTGCTAGATTTCTCTAATTGGTATACCAACTCTGGGGTCCACTGAGTGATCGCGTTCTCCTTTGCTTAGGTCTAGAATTCAGCAAGCCAAGGCAACCACTCATGAAAATTGGTTGCAAAGGAAATCAAGAAAATTTCGTGGACCTCTTTGTAGATATACCTTTGTGCCCAATCTTCAGTCGACAATTTAGATCTTATGTTTTCTGGGATCGAAAATTCACTTTGGTTTTTGGCCTATAATAGTGATTTAATCTTGCTTTCATTTCTATTACCTTTAGTTGAAGTTTTGTTTCTAAAATATTTAGATGGGATTGGGTTTTTTATATTGAGCTCTGCACACCCTTTTTGAACTTCCTATCATTTTCTTTCATATATGATGGTGTCAAATTTTGGAAGTAGATAGTGGCAAGGACCTTCACGTTAATTGCACCATTCTTCCTTAAAATTTTAATTTAATTGGTTGTAAATATGCGTATGGATAAACCTAAAAATATAATTTAAAAAGCTTAGAAAAAGAAAAGAGAAAACTAATAAAATTTAATAAAAAGCAGATTGAAAATAATAACCAAAAATAATTAAAAAGAAAAAGAAAGCATAATTGGAAAGGAAATCCTTAAGATATAAAAATTAATCAATGGCATCTTACTGGAAATGTTTATGTCCACACGTTAACTTTAACATATAAATATTACTTCGTAGTCTTTGCTTGAACACTTGATGTGTTTTGCAGGTTAACTTCAACAGATATAAAAATTATATATATGTTGGCCTTGTATTGCATAATTTATGACAGCACAGTCAGGAGTGCTCTGCAACGGAGGATATGACGTATTATTTATAGGAAAAAGGTTGTGGGAAATACCAACGTGCCTGCAATATCGTATTTTGGACGTGAGCACTATCGTATTTTCGGCGTGATGGAGGGCTCAACGAAATTTCTCTTAGTAATACATTCATAATGAACACTGCTATTTTCCCATTTAAATTGACTCACGCCCATGGCTATCACCCCCGGGATAAACAACAGAGTTTAAAAATTTTCCAATATCATGGCGAATCACTTTCGACGGGCCGGAATTTTCACCTTGGTGTTGCTGCTTAGTGTTGGACTCGTTCAAATTGCACTGCCCAGTGGCCGTTCTATCAGCTTTTTGACCATTACTACTGCGGGTAAGGGTTTTTCGTCAATACTGCCCGGACACAATCTTGCATATGTTAGAATAGATTCAGTCTTTTCTTCAGAATTCAAACATGGAAATAACAATATTAGATTCGTCATGGAAATAACAATACTGCCCGGACACAATGTTGAGAATAGTAGAATTTATGATTCGTCATGGTTGCACTGTTGTGCAAGGAAGTCCCGATGCTAGTGGCTGCTGCTCCTCCCACACGGCTGCAAAACCCAGATACTCCAACTATTTCACAGCCACATGTTACTTTTTCTCGCGACTCCCCGCCAAAATCTCAACGTGACAAGAATGTTCCGACTCCACCGGAATGTTGCACTGGACCATCAATTAAGAGTGATGCGACTAAGGATTAATTCTCTTCTTCAATGGCAAGATAACTGCATGGTAACCTTAGTTCATCTCAGGTTTGCAAATGTTAAAGGCCATGACAACATTAAATTAAAGTTGGCCTAAATTAATACGTATATGGTGAAAGAAGAGATAATTGAAACATGAGTTTTCAAGTGTCAAGTTAACCAAAGGTTTTATAGTGAAATAAGGAAGTTGAATTCCTATGTATATGGTAAAGATAAAGAGATGATTATAAAAATAGTGTTTTTCAAGTACCTGAAATTGTACATCCAAGAAAGAAGATTGAATTCAGTCTATATATCTTTATTTTTAACCAAAGATTTTATAGTGAAATAAGGAAGTTGAATTTCTATGTATAGGGTAAAGATAAAAACATAGATTATAAAAAGTATTTTTCAAGTGTATGTAATTGTACATCAAGAAAGAAGACTGAATTCCGTCTATATATATCTTTATTTTTATTTGGAGATATTTTTGCATATATATAACTTTTTTTTGAAGGCCTAAAATAAGTTTTATAAATAAAGATGTAAAAGTGAATAAACTTTATAAATAGTTAGTGGAATAGTGTTTTCCAAGTATGTGAAATTGTACATCAAGAAAGAAGATTGAATTCAGTCTATATATCTTTATTTTTAACCAAAAGTTTTATAGTGAAATAAGGAAGTTGAATTTCTATGTATACGGTAAAGATAAAGACATTGATTAAAAAAAGTATTTTCCAAGTGTGTGCAATTGTACATCAAGAAAGAAGAATGAATTCCGTCTATATATATGTTTATTTTTATTTGGAGATATTTTTTTATATATATAATTTTTTTTTGAAGGCCTAACATAATTTTTATAAATAGAGATGTAAAAGTGAATAAGCTTTATAAATAGTTAGTGGAAAAGGTTAAGGTGAATTTATTTCAAGAGTTAAAATGAAAGAAAAAAAAAAACAAATAATGTAAAAATTTTAGAAAAAAAAAAAATGCAAAAATAATGAAAATATTTATTTATTTATTGGTTTATTTCATTTTAGAAAAAAGTTGGAATGTTAAAGCATGACATAATTAGAGAGAAAAATAACTTGACAAAACTATATTATAGTGAAACAACTTAGTAACAACAAATAACTATTTAATAAACAAACCATGTAAAAAGGGAATCAATGTCAATCTATGCTAAATTTTATCAACCAATATATTATGAGATTTACACTGAAGCAACTTACTAACAAAAAATAATTAATTAATAAAAAAATCATGTAAAAAGGGAATCAATGGTAATCTATGCTAAATTTTATCAACCAACATATTATGAGGTTTTCAAAAATAAGATGAAAGATACAAAGATGCTTTAACATTTTCTAGATTATATAATTTAACACATTCTTCATCAAGTTATCCAAAGAAGAAATCAACTTAAGAAGATAAATACTTGCATCTAGATCTAGCAAAACATAAAGCATCAAATCATAAAAGTTGTTACATATAGTTTTAGAAAAGAATGAATTAGACATTTTCTAGATTATATAATTTAACACATTATTCATCAAGTTATCCAAAGAAGAAATCAACTTAAGAAGCTAAATACTTGCATCTAGATCTAGCAAAACATAAAGCATCAAATCATAAAAGTTGTTACATATAGTTTTAGAAAAAAATAAATTAGAGTCGATTGACCTTTTTAGACTTCAACTATTTTGTTGAACTCTTCATAACTCATATCATCAACCATGACAAAGTTGAGAATAAAGAATTGAGAAGACATTAATATGTAAATATTTTCCAAAATTATATTTTCATGACAAAATAATTCAATTATTTAAATCAATATTAAGTAATTATCAGTATATTAATGATAAATTGTGTTGTGTAATTATTATTTCTAGTTTTTTAAAATATTTTCTATTGAAATTTTCCTAAAATAATTGGAATTACATGTTTAAACTATGTGTTATGCATACTATTTTAAAGCTTTTAAAAATATCTATCTATTTACACATTTAAAAACAAGCTTAAACAATAAAATATTATTTTTAACCAAAATTTACACGGCTAAATTCTAAACTAAATAATTAAAATATAGAAGAATTAAAATACACATTTAACAACCACCACATGTATTTATACACCATTATTATATTTAATAAATTATTATTGAAATATTTACATTCTTGTAATAAATAATTATTATCTTTAATAGATAATTATGAATTAGTGTATATTACTGTGTATGAAATGATATATCTTTTTTTTTTTTTCATTAATAAACGCAATAAATTATATAAATTATAATATATTTTTGCTTTAACAAACTTTGTAACTTTTATTTATTTACATATAAAATTATATATAGAAATCATATTTATACATAAAGTTTTTCTCAACAAAGTATTTTTCTGTTGTAATAAACATTTGTCATAGTGAGTTGGCACGCGATGAGAGACGTGACGAAGTTAATCTCGTTTGTTATATGGCCTTACAGAGTAGCAGATAGCATCTTCGTAGTTTTCCTCTCACATTGTCGTAAATTTTGAAAGTTTGCGAGAATGCAAGAGGATAATATTTCCGAGTAGTCTTTAGTGTGATTTTTTTTGGAAGGTTTTTACAGTATAATTTCTCTAAATTTCTGTCGGAATTTATTGAAAAGAGAAGTTTGATTGCTACCTTTGCACAATCAAAGTGCTCTAGAGGTTTTTGAGGGTGCTGAATCCATATATAGAGTTAAAAAACCAGTTTGAATAACAAAAACCAAGATTTTACCTCAAAATTTTTCACCTGATTCCGGCACCTGAACTTCAAAAAGTCACACTAAAGACAACTCCTAATCCTTCAACCAGTAGAGTAGTGTTAACAATTTGGTGACGTGGTAATTTTCTGTACATTTAAAACTTTGAAGTGACCATAATGGTGACATGTGCATGTTTTAAGGGACCATGATGGTGACATATGCATAGCTTCTTGCATGACTTCCATTGATTACCTTTTTTTTTTCATAAGGAAAAAAACGTTGTTTTATATATTAAGATATGCAAAACAGTACATGATATACATGATGATACAGTGCATAGCAGCACTGTACAAATAGCGCAAATTATAGAGCATAGATGCTGCAATCTGATACAACATAATAAGTCCCATATACACCGACAGAGAGTAACTGATGAAGGCAAAAAGATTATGATGTGTCCACAAATTATATCAAAAAGATTGGCACCATAAAAATGCCACAACTTAATCTAGGAGCCAGAGTAAACCTGTGGAATAACCGACTCTTATACCCCATCCGAAGTATATATCCAGGAAGAGGAGTACGTGATGGTAACAGCCTCTCTTACATATTATGTATCATCCAAAAACTAGCTCGCTTACACCTGTAAAAAAAAGTATGTATACAATCTGGCTCGCTAAGCGAAAGGCAAACAACTTCTTACAGGAGACGGTGTTGATTACGCTCCAGAGTCCCCATTAATGCCACTTTCGGCTCAACAAGTAACCAATTAATAAAGAATAAGTGTTAGCTTAGTCTAATGTTTACAAATTTTGTCCTATTATGTTGGTTTTTTTTATGCCAAATTTTATCGGAAATTGTTGGAATGGTGGTTGAAATAATAAACTAATGATTGAGATTTTGTACCGATTGTAAACGATCTCGGCAAATATTGTATTACTAACTCAAAACATAAATATTTAATAAAGACATATCAATTTGTTTTTAAAACAAAACATTGATTTCAAGGTCACTTTATTTTCTATATTAAAATCATTTATTTTATCTTTCAAAAGTTTTACTTTATAAAATGCATATTTATAGAAATAAAATTCTGTCAGACGGGTAGCTGTCCCAAGGTTCAGGCATCCACAAACCTGGGTGGAATCATTGAATATAACAATTCTCGAGGGGAATGTCACCCTGCCAATTTTCCTAGAAATTTCCAGCAGTTTCCCGAATTGGATATTTGAACACAACATTGAACTAGTTCCCTTTATTAAAATCAATATTTTATCATTCGAAAGATTTACTTTACAAATGCATAGTTATCGAAATCAAATTATATCGGAGATATGGCTGTAGGAGGTATAATTTCTAAATTGTCAATATCATAAAACACTTTCCCTTATTTTTCATTTTAGCTTTGTCAATTCAGTAGTCGTCTAGTGATTATAACAATAATACATTATATTATCCAAGAGCATTCAGTTCATGGAAACACAGGATTTCAGATATTTGTTTCTCTCTTTATCGAGACACATGATTTCAGAACTTTTTTTTATTTCTGTGTTGAATAACGAAATCAGGCTGACTTAGCACCACTCCACTTTGGCATGGAAAAAATGCACTTTTTCTATTTCATATCAGAACAAAACTTACTTACAATCCATTTGATTGCAAAGGCAGCTACAAAATAACCTTTATAAGAAATTATATCACAAAATAAAAAGTGTAATTAAAACTATTGGAATAAGTTGTAGTCTAAAAAAACCCATAGACTAACTTAGAAATTTCGGTAAGATTATGAAAAATTTCTGCCAAGATTTTTGAAAATTTGCGTTACAATTGTTAAACTTCAATATTTTGCATTACCTAAGGGTTATTGATGTTGCTAAATCTATTTCCACCATCAAAAATGAAATTCAAACACTAATTACCTAATTTTTTTGAAATATATTTTACCAGATTCGATCAAAAAAATGTCATCCCGGCTATTCTGTTCCGTCGGTTGACAACTTCATTGGTATACTCAAACACATTGAAGGATATATCAAAGCCTATAACATCCCTATGAAATTCCAAAATATTACGGGAAGAGTTTACTCGCAAATCTGCATTGATGTAGTTTTCCTATATACATGCAAAATATGAATATAGTTATAATGTTCTAAATGAAGAATTTTCAATTCATTTCTTCCTTTAAACCATTCTACTAATATATTTGAATCCCCTTTCAATTTTAATACACTTACTTATTTTCAAACAACTATAATAATAGCTAACCACATTGCCATTAGCTATGTCACAATGTCGGTTCCTTTTCTCACCCCTAGCTTACATTTAATCATTACCTAATCCTCTAGATATATAATTTTCCCAACTCCACATCTTCTTTGACTGGTCCCATCAAATAATCCACACAGAGAACCATCATTAAGCTCCATACCCTTCTCAACTCTTTTCTTTTTATTCTTAAAACACTTTTGGCTTAATGTGATCTACATTCATCTTATGCTACCACTTGGATTCAAAAATTGGATTTTTCTAAATGATTAGCATTTACCTCACATGTCAGTTTACTCTTAGACAACACCAGATGATTCACTTCCTCGCTACTTCTAATGATGCCTGATTTCCTTAAGATCATCAAATACCAATTCCACTCCAAACTGGTTGGAATTATGAGTTCTGACACTAATGTCCACTCTTGATCATTCAATTGTGAGTGATCTCCTCTTGTTAGGATATTTCGACACATAGGAAATAGTTAAGAATAACTTAGTCTAGTGTAAAGCTAGGTAAAGTGTGTTTCTTTACTATGTACATTTGTAACTTATAATCTGACGATCACGATTTGTAGTGATCTGATGATTCACTCTCTCCTCGGTATTAATGACACTTGATCTGTGGCTTAACACCCGATTGGTCCATGATCTCTATTTAAATAGCATGGAGGGTCATTTTTTTGGTAACTGTTTACGAGAGAAACATATGTAACTTTTCTTTTTATATTAATAAATTGTCTGAAGTGGCCGCGTTGGCTCAAGCTGTGGACTGTTTCCCTCTTCGAGGGTTTTAACCACGTGATAATACTGGTGTATTGATTTTTGATCTATTTGTGAGCGGTGACCTTTGATTTTTGATCTATGAAACTTACCCTGTAAATTCCTACATGGTATCAGAGCTATTTTGAGGATCACATTCGTTGTTTATCCAAATCCGAAGCCGGTTTGATTGCATGCGACTGTTGTTTTCTAGATCTACTATTTCTGAATATTTTCGGGCCTGAAGAACTGCTCTGTTGTGTCCGAAGCATCTGTTATAGTGAGAAATGCTTTCGATTCATGCAAAAAGGTTTCCGGTAGCCCAAGTTATGTCAGTTTAGATCTGGAGGTATAAAGTATATGTTTTGCAGTTATATTTGTTAATAGTTCTTCTTACTTCGGTTCCCTCTATTTATTTCGGTTTTTAGGTTTTATTTATTTGCTGGATCTATACTCTCTTCTATGTGTATGTTATTTTCTCTCTTCTATGCTCAATCTTGGCAAATCAGAAACGGGAAGAAGGGATTCTTTTTTGCTACATATGCTCTTTCCCTGCGTCTTTGTGCGATCTCGGGAAATAAAAAATAGTGAAAAAATAGATAGCTGTCGGTAACGCTAACCGAAAATATAATATTCTGTCGTAAGGCTTGCATTTCCTTTTTTTGGCTCGGTTTTTTTTGTTTTTTTTGTAGGAAAAGGCACGCACACCGAAGAGTTAAAAAAAAAAAAAAACCTTTCTCCTTTCAAACAATTATAGAATCCTTTTAGTATCTCACTTGGTGAGATGTTTTTTTATGAGAATAGAGGTCCTGGGTTCAAGTCTCTTTCTCATGCTTCTTTTGTAAAAAAAAAATTGTTAAAGGGGCAGGATTTTTTTTTAAAGTTGAACTTCATCATCAAATTTCAAATCGTTCCCATAACTATTCGGGATCTACAACTCAGGTTTTTCAAAAAGGCATAACGTCTTCATCTGGAAGCCGTTTTTCGAGCTATTTTTTTTTTAATCAGCGTAATTTTTTGAGATCTTCCATTGGAGTAGTTAGTTTCAGCTTTTCTCAGCTTCAGCTTTTTAAAAAAATGCAAAGTTCACGCCTGATTATTCTTAACAACACCAATTATTTCCAATGGCCACCTCACATGGTAGATATACTTAGAAGTAAAGGGCTTTATAGAATAGCCACAAGAAAAGAAACTAAACCTTCCGATGATGATAAAGTCACTGAATGGGAAAATAAACAAGATCAAGCATGAGGGTTGATAGGAAAGCCCATTGCTCAAGATCTTCGATTTCATATCCTTGATATTGACACCCCTCATGAAGCCCTAGAAAAGCTAAATATTGTCTTTGGCATTCAAAATCAAATCTGGGCCCACCAACCTGAAAATGAGTTGCTTACTTTGGACCCAAATAATTTCTCCTTATGGAAGATTTTTTGTCCAAATTCAAGACCCTTAGACTTCTTTTAGAAGGTTGTAAGGTCAAAAAGGAAGATGGTAGTCTTATCTATTGCATTCTTGCTAAGCTTGGCCCTGTATACTCTGTATTTGTTTCCACCTTCCATTTCACTAGAGAAGCCATCATTTCTTTGAGAACCACCTACAAGAACACCTCTTTTGATGCCTTTTGCGATTGTTTGATAAGAGAAGAAGAAAAAATCTTACACCTTGGTCTTATCACTCCTAGAAATGCTTCTAAGAAAGCCTTAGTAGCGCAACAACAATCATATCAAAAGAATCCCTAGAAGCAGCATCCTAAAAATTATGGTCTGAAACCAAACAAGGGTCCTAAGCAATTTCAGCCGCAAACTGAAAAAGCAACTCACCAAAATGATAAGGCAAATAAAAACAAAGGGAAGAAGACAGATAGACATTGCAACTTTTGTAATCATGATGGCCATATGGAGTCTAAATGTTTTAAGAATATGGAAGCCTTAGAAGCAGCAATGAAGAAGCACAACATCAATTTGGAGCACTCTTCACCTTCATATTCAGGAATGGAACTTTCTTCTTGTGGTTGTCAAGCATCAAGATCTAGTTATGCATTAAATGTATCTTCTTCTTCTCATTCTCATGAGTGGCTCATTTATTCTCGAGCTTCTTACTATATGGCCAAAAATAAAGCCATGTTTTCTTCTTTAAATGATTGTAATACCAAACATATTTATCTGGAACCATTAATCTAGATAATGGTTAGTTTAATGATGTACTATGTGTTCCTACCTTGTCATGCAACCTTCTCTCTGTTTATCAGATAACTCATTCAGGTGAAGGGAAAATAGTAGAATTCTCACCTCATGCTGTTGTAATCAAGGACCTTAAAGATCCTAGACATATTTTAGCTGTTGGCATTGTTGATGATTCCATAAGGTTGTATAAGTTTGACAACTTTGGGTCATCATGTCTTCCCCCCGTTTTTATTGCTCATAATGATGAAGTGAGCAAACTTTGGCATGAGCGATTTGGTCACTTAAACTATCACTCTCTTCAAACTCAATGTAAAGAAAATATGGTGACAGGTCTTCCTATGGAATCTTGCCGAGATGGTGTTTGCTCCAGATGTGTACTTGGAAAACATCATTGGGATAGTTTTGACAAACATGCCTCTTGACACACTTCAACCCCTTTGCAGCTTGTGCACAGTGATTTATGTGTTCCACTTCTTGTTGTCTCTTTCTCTAGTTGCAAGTACTTCTTAACTTTCATTGATGATTTTTCCAGATGCACTTGGGTATACTTCTTAAAACTCAATAGTGAAGATTTTAACATGTTCTTGGCCTTTGAGGCCTTTGTTGAGAAACAATATAGACATCCAATTCTTAAGCTAAGATCAGAAAATGGAGGAGAATATGTTAACAACAAATTTATCAACTTCTGCACTGAGCATGGCATTCAATTGCAACATATTGTTCCATATACTCCACAAAAAAATGGTGTAGCTGAAAGGAAGAATCGCACCTTAAAAGAAATGGCTAACTGTATGCTTCAATCTAAAGGACTCAGTCTCAATTTTTGGGCAGAAGCAATTATCTCTACAAATTACATAGTAAATCGCACCGCTACTAAGGTTTTAAAGAATAGAACTCCAGAAGAATCTTGGAGCTTAATCAAACCAGATGTAAGACACTTTCATGTTTTTGGAAGTGATGCTTGGGCCCATATTCCAAATGCGAAACATAAAGCCTTAGAACCTAAGAGTGAAAAATGCATTTTTGTTGGATATTATGAAGATGTCAAATGATATAGACTTCTTCAACCAAAATCCAAAAATATAATCATTAGAAGAGACGTAAAATTTGATGAAAATATATTGGCATGCGAGCCTAGTTCAGGGGGTGTGCCACCTTTGGCCTGCGAGCCTGATTCAGCATATGTGCCACCTCTCTCTCTCTCTTCTATTTTTAATATCATTCCTTCTAGTTCAGATGATGAAAACAAGGATGACAATCATCCTCCCCCTCTTGAAGTTATTCCTTTTACTCCACGGCTTCCAAGATGGGTCCACTCTACTCAGGATGTAGTAGGATGTAGTAGGTTCTCTTGCAGGTGACCTGTCGATCGACGACATACACAGTCTTAGTTCAAAAGAGACTCTTCCTTATTGGCTCAAGTTCGAGAAAATCCTGATCTGGAAACTTTTTAATAAGCCCCCGGTCATCCATATTTGGATGAAGCTATGAATGAAGAATATCGTTCCTTATTGGCGATTGATACTTGGGATCTTTTTCCTCTTCCAAAAGGAAGAAAACTTGTCATATGCGGATGGGTTTACAGAACCAAGTTTGGACCAGATGGAAAAGTGGATAGACATAAAGCTCGTCATGTCACTAAAGGATTTTCACAAGTTGAAGGCATTGACTATATTGAAACCTTCTCCCATGTTTCCAAAATGAATTCTATCCACCTTGTTCTTTCCCTTGCCACCTCCTTTAAATGGGAAGTCCATCAGATGGATGTTAAATCTGCCTTCTTAAATGGAGATTTGCATGAAGAAATCTACATGGAACAACCCCCTGGCTTTATTCAAAATGACTCCAGCCTTTTTTGTCACCTGAGGAAGTCTCTCTATGGTCTCAAACAAGCTCCTCAATCTTGGTATGCCAAAATGGATAGATTTCTATTAGATAATGGCTTTTCTAGGTGTCATTCTGACAACACTGTCTACACCAAGAAATTGGGTAAGTCCTTCACCATCCTTGTTCTTTATGTTGATGATATTATCCTTACTGGTAGTGATCCAAACAATATAAACCATGTGAAGTCTAGCCTCAAAAAGAAGTTTGAAATGACAGACTTAGGATATTTGCATTATTTCCTTGGTCTTCAAGTCTTGTAATCCGAAGAAGGTATTACCCTCTCTCAGTCCAAGTATGCCTGTGATATTCTACACCAATTTCACATGGAAGACTGTAAGCCCGCCCCTTATCCCTTTCATTTTGCAGTCAATATTTCAGTGACTTGTACTACCCCTGAAGTTGATGCTACCTTATACCATCAAATTGTTGGTAAAATTCTATATCTAACCCATAACCATCCTAACCTTTCCTTTTTCGTTGGTCTTGTTGCTCGGTTTATGAACCAAACTCATCAAAGTCACCGGAAAGTAGCTAAAAGAATACTTCGATATATTCGAGGTACAATTCAGTTCGGGATTCATTACAGTGCTGGAGCATCTCCATTATTGATTGGTTTCACTGATTCTAATTGGGCTAGTTACCCTAATGATCGAAAGTCTATTGTAGGATATGTATTCACTCTTGGTTCAGGACCTATTACTTGGTCTTGTGAGAAACAAAGTGCCATCTCTCTTTCTTCAGTAGAAGCAGAGTATCGTGGTGCAGTTGAAGCTAACAAGGAAGCCATGTGGCTTCATCGGATCCTGTCTGAATTTGGTCTTCATCAGTAGCATCCAACTCCACTTTGGTGTGATAATCAGACTGCCATTCAGCTATGTAAAGATCCAGTTCAGCATAAGTGTATGAAACACATTGAAATCCACATACACTTCATCAGAAAGTTCATTCATGATCCTGCTCTTGAAGTGCAATACTATACAACCAATGATCAAGTAGCTGATATATTTACAAAGGCTCTCACAGAAGCGAAGTTTACCAAACTTCAATCCATGCTTAGAGTTCAGGAAAGTTCTCATTAAGGGGGGTATAGGCTCTAATGCCTCCTTTCTTCTCCTATTGTGTCACCTTTGTAAATCCTTCAATCCTATCCCAGGTTGTTCTTAAGGGGGGATGTTAGGATATTCTGACAGATTGGAAATAGGTTCCTTTTGTTTCACCTTTGTAAATCCTTCAATCCTATCCCAAGTTTTTCTTAAGGGGGGATGTTAGGATATTCCGACACATAGGAAATAGTTAAGAATAACTTAGTCTAGTGTAGAGTTAGGTAAATTGTGTTTCTTTTCTATGTACATTTATAACTTATAATCGGATGGTTACGAATTGTAGTGATTCGACAGTTCACTCTTTCCTCAGTATTAACGACACTTGATCTGTGGCTTAGCACTCGATTGGTCCATGATCTCTATTTAAAGAGCATGGAGGGTCATTTGTTTGGTAACCATTTACGAGAGAAACATATGTAACTTTTATTTTTATATTAATAAATTGCCTGAAGTGGCCGCGTTGGCTCAAGCCGTGGACTGTTTCCCTCTTCTAGGGTTTTAACCACATGATAATACTGGTGTACTGATTTGTGATTTTTTTGTGAACGGTGAACTTTGGTTTTTTATCTATTGAACTTACCCTATAAATTCCTACACCTCTTGTCACATTTGTCAAATAATGAATCCCAATGGAGTTCAAATATGTTATGAAATTTTATTTCCACCTATGATTCCCATCACTTCGCATTGAAGGATCATACTTAATCAACACTTCCTCACGACTTCTTACTTGCCACCTAAACCACTTCTCCACTACCTATAATCCATTTACTAGGATTCCTCTGAAGCAAAGATCCAACTCTCATTAACCTTGAAAACATTCTTAACCATTCAATTCTTCAAATATTTTGATTTCAGGATGATGTTCCAAACAATCCTACCAAATAACATTTTTGAAGTGCTCTTAGCAAAAGTAGAAGCCCAAAATATTTCCATTTTGACTTTATATTGTTATTGCTTCCAAAATATCTCTCTTTATAAACCTTAAAAAAGGACTTGCTAGTAACCACAGGAAACAAGCTTGACTAATCGCCATTCACACTTTCACTATCGTGGTTTTTAAATCTTGTACACTTAGAACACACCATGTTAATTGTTCTCTCCACCTTTTCTTATGTGGGCATCAAAGTGGTAGTATTCATGGCCATTTTATTTTTCATATCTATCGATAATATTTAATAGTAGAAAAAAAGGTTGCATCCATGTAATTGTGATTAACTATTACTGCAGGCCAACATATTGTGCCCAGAACCCACTTTATAAATTTGTTTGAAAATCTAGAAGCCACTATGTAAATCTAACGAACAATCTATAACAACCACCATGCGGAGGCCCAATCACCAGTACATGGACCTTTACACGATATTCCATTGAAATTATTCCAGTAGTGGGTGAATGGTGAAGCGTTTTGTAGTGAGTAACGATTTTGTAATTTATTATAGCTTAGTAAATGGATGTACTATGACATGTTGTGAACATTAATGCAACATTGTTGTCACATCACATCCATTTTGATTTTAATTTTACAACGAACAGGGTTGCATGCGTCCCCGTGTTCATTTAAATTTGAATTCATTAGAGAAATTTTGAAGTATAAAATGTTCCTCCTAAGGAAATTATAAAATATTAGTGGCAATAATAAAGTAATATTATATTACATCATCAAATTTTAGAGGAAAAATAAAAAAACTATTTTTTCAACTCATATTTTCAACTTATCTCCCTTTGGATTTACTCGAATTTCGAGTGGGAACACTCATTGGATGAAAATTTTGATTCCTCATCCAAGGAGTACCAATGTTGCATACTTTCGATGGTCCGTGGTACACAAAAAACTATAAATACATGAAAATTTTGATTTCAATCATGTTTTTTAATGTATTTCGCATTTTTCATGTAGCAGGGTCCATTGAATGTATACAACATGGCTAATCCTTGGATGAGGAATTAAATTTTGCACCCAACAAGTACTCTCACTCAAAATTCAATTAAAACCTTAGCAAGATAAGTTAATATACAAGTTGAAAATTTAGTTTTATTATTTTATTATTTTTATTATTTTTACTTTTTTACTCCAAAAATGGTGAATCATACCTCATGGTTGGCATCATCATCTTGAATCTTATTGATTCTTATAAAGTTTATTTTGGTCATACAATTTTTCTTAGGAGACCCATTTTAGACCTCAAAATTTCTCTAATGTTGATGTCTTGTTTTACCATTCCATTGGGATTTGATGCCTTCTTTTACCACGTTATATATGTTTTATAAGTAGTAATATATTGATGATATTGTTTTAATGGTTTTTTGTTCTATTTTGGTAGAATTTTTTGGTGTACAAGCACATTATTTAGCTTTATATGGCTTTACTTCTTTCACATGGTTTACATGCACATTAAGATAGCATAAAACACACTCAAATTACAAGTTTCTTCAATTATTTTCCATATAGGCCCTTACCAATATCAGTTGTAATAATTCAACATGGTATCAGAGTAGTAAGGGCCTGAAGAAGGTGCATAAATAATTTTTGGTAGGTTTGAAGATAAAAGCTTTGGAAACTGCTTGGAGATTAAAAGTGTCGAAAATTGTCAAAGAATTGAATTGGTGAAAGCATGGAATCCTTAGCTTCTGCCATTCTCACTTAATACAATTACTATGAATGGAAGTCAATGATTTTTCTTCATCTTAGGAGAAAAGGCTTGTATTGGATAACCATGGGAATTTTCAGAAAACCAATGTTAGAGGATGAGAAGCTCAATTACTTAAGAGATTTGACTTGGCTTATTGAATATTGTGTCTATCTATGTTTTGTGATATTCTTTATCAAATCATAGAAATTGAATTGCCACATGAAATATTGACTACATTTAAAGAATTATATGGGAATGAAGATGATATAGAAGAACAAAATTTGGAGAAAGAGACCTTGATCTATCATAACAGTCATGAAACCAATGAACAATTATTCAACAATGTGGACAAATATTCTTGAGACAATGTTGCACATGAAGACTTAACTTCTTCTACTGCTAAGTAAGTTGTTGCAGATGAGAATTTTATCTTTTTTAATAATGAAGATTTCACATATACAAAAATCTCTTCCTCAACGGTTTATGAAGACTCTACTACAGATGGAGACATTTCTTTTACAAACATAGAAGAGGAATTTGATTCCTCTAATATTGAAGATGTTAATGATGCAGATCGAACAAGGTATCAATTCAATGACGCCCCACATGAAATTTGTGTCACAGATCCATGCATACCCGTGAATGAATCTAGGGAGGCATCTATAAGACCATGCATGTATCCACGAAGGAATACCTAAAGCCATGCATGCATCCCTAGAGATAGGCATTATCATGCATGCATATATGGTACATGCATATGATCACAAACACATGCTGAATTTGTAGAGAACCCATATTGGCACATGACCATGGATAAGGAGAATTAATCCTTGATGCAAATATTCGAGTTGATACCTATACTTTCAAAATGGAAGCTTGTTCCTCCAAATACATTTGCAAAGGAGTTCACCTCTGTATATGTACTTAGTTTGGGATCTGGATTTGTTTGTTGGTAAAGAAAGAAGTGGGTTTCCATTGCTTTATCATCAGTAGATGTCTAGTACAGGAGAGTAGTCATTGTTGGAATTCAATCCATTTAGATGCAACATTTGCTTTATGATCTTGGTATCATTTTCCATCTTCTAAGTGTCATATGGTGTGAAAATCATAGTACAATGAACTTTTGTAAACATCCAGTCTAGAAAAAATATACAAAACATATCAAGATACACATGCACTACATTAGAGAATTGATTCATGATGGGATCATCAATCTACAATATTATAATATTTTTAAGGAAACTACTGACATCTTCACTATGACTTTCACTGAGAAAAAGTTTCATTTTCTTCGAGATTGTCTCAGGGTGACAAAGAAAACTTCCTAGCAAGTGTCTTTTATTTTAGTTTTTCATTGTATTTTGAGGTGGGGTTTTTTTCCCACTGAGTTTTCCCTATTTCCTCTGTCATGCAATGTACATGGGTAAATAAAATGGCCTTATTTCTAGGACCCATCCATATTACATCATACTCACCTATGTTATGCTTAAGGGGTTGTGTTGTTGTACATGCAAATGAGTTAGCTTTACTTAACTTTACTGTTTGCACATGGTGTACATGCACATTAAGATAACATAAAGAAAAATCATCTTTAGTTAGCCTTGGTCCTTGAATCTAGTTAATCTTAACTTAGCTTCTTTATGTATTGATTCGCTCATCAATATTGAGATACAAAATTCATTCTCTCTTCTAATGTTTTTCAATTCATGCAAGTTTATGCAATCATTCTCTAGCTATGCCTTTACTTATGTTTCTATAATAATTTAGCATGGTATTATAGAAGTGAGGGTCCTCAATAAGGTGCATGAAATTATTTTTGTAGTTTGAAGATCAAAACATTGGAAATTTCTTGGAGATTAAAGGTCTTGGAATTTTCCCCAAATTAAAAGTGTCGAAAATTGGTGGTGAAAGAATGGAATTTGTAGCTTCCACCATTCTCACTACTTACAATTATTATGAATGGAACCTAGTAATTTTTCTTCATCTTAGAAACAATGGCTTGCACTAGATTTTCATGGGAATTGAAACAAAACCAATGTCAGAGGATGAAAAGTTTGATTGGTTTAACAAGTCTGGCATGGCTTATGTAAGATTGTGTTTGTCTGTGTCTTGTAATATTATTTATCAAATCATAGATATTGAATCACCACATGAAATTTGTACTACATTGAAAGGATTATATGGTGATGAAGATGACTTATAAGAACGCCATTTAGAGACAAAGAGCTCAATATATCATTGAAATCATGAAACCAGTGAATACTTATTCAACAACATAGAAAAATATTCTCAAGACAATGTTGCACATGGACACTTTGTTTTTTCTATTGTTGATGAAGCTATTGTTGGAATGAGGAATTACTAGGGGGGGGCGGGGGTGGTGAATCAGTAATAAGTTAGGTTCTTAAAATTTCAAGCTCTATTATTCATTTCTTCTACTCTTAGTAAAATACTTATTTGAACATACTTTAATACAAAACATGTGCAACAAAGCAAATCATTGACATGAACATGCAAACCATTAATACAATAGCATACACATATTGACACCATTGTTTTTACATGGAAACCCAAAGAGAGAAAACCACCACTCTATTTGTTATTATGATGTAAATTAAGCACCAACTTAATTACATCAAATTTTTTATGAGAACCCACTCATACGAAGCCCCAACCCCCTTTAATATAGAAATCTACAACTTTCCAAGGGGAACCAACCTCTTATGAATGCACACCACTACCTACTATAGCCATTGTTTTTTTTTTTCATGCAATTTTAAAACTAAGAACAAAAACCTCAACAAATGCTCAAAATGTATATTTGATCTGTTGTTGCATCCAACACTTCCCCTTCTGCTCTGCAGTTCCTCTATGCATTTCTCTTCTTCACTATTCAAGCAACAATTTTCACTACACTTCGTCACTCTTTAGCTATATCATGCACATACATCACCTCACACCTTTCCACACTTCAACGCAAAACAATGTTGCATTCCCTACTTTTCACTACTGCAATCCACCATTTTTTTCCTTTCTTGTACTAGGAATGATGTTGTCCCTGCTATCCTCCATTCATCCATACAACGTGAAGGCCTGCACCATAATACCTGCCCATGATATGGTTGTATCAATTTTTTTGAACTCTACAACCACATTAAACTCTCTGAATTGGTCTTCGTTTACTAAACTATTATAGTTGCATTAAATCACATAAGGGACACTTGAGTTTCTGCCATACTGAGAATAAATTCGCAGTCAAACTGCACACTACAGCAAAACCCCCCATGCTTATTAATTTCCCACATAACATAGAATTTATATTAGGAATCACGTTGTCCCTACATGATCAAATCTTGTGCACTCAATGATATAATATATTTAAGTCTTTATGGCATGAAAGTGAGAATAAAGAAAATGTTCTTATTCTCAGGATAGGCTTTGAAATCGCAATTAATCTAGTTAATAGCCTTATTATGTGCATTTACTCAGTTGCCAAATCCTCATACAAGTGCCCAAGAATTTTTATATAGAGCCACAGGCCTTGTCAAAATTGTGCTACCGAATTAACTTAACTTGACCACTTTTTATTTTATTAAAGAGTGCTTCGAAAGCTCATTTTTTCCTTATGCCCATTTAGCGCTAGCATGAATTGTATTTCCCACTATTGGACCACTTCTTGTGACTTTCAGCTAAGGCTTTAAGAGCTAAGCCACTCTACTCTGTTTGCAGGCATAATTCCCTTTGTTATTTGTACCATGACCTTGGTTTCATTTCTACGTAAAATGACCTTTTCTTGGTGCTAAGGACAAAGCTCCCAAGGCCAATGATTTTAGACTTGTGCCTCTTTATAAAGCACTAGGCTGGGTCTTGTGTGCTTATCTATCCTGTGGGTTCCTCCCGATACCTTCTTGATTGGTTGTCGCTCTACCACAACAACACGTGAGAATGTTTCCTACCACCTAACCAATCCTGTTAGGTATGTGGTATATTCTTTCCACGACTAGTCATGCACACGGGGGTTAGAGGGGGGACGACAACACATCTTGTACGTTGCGCAGGGCACAATAAGGGGGTCACAAGGGGGGTGGCAGGCCCCCCTGTTTGGGGTCTGGGGCAATGCCCCAGGAAATGTTTTTTGGACCTTATCTTTCGGTGGGCGGACCCGCCCATGGTTTTGTGCATGGGTTTGCGCATGGTTTTGGGGCATGATGGTTTTTGGCCCCTGGTATTTTGTAGATCCGGTCAAGGGAACTACGGTTATGTTATAATCTAGGGTTAATGGATTGGGGTTTATGTATGCTTCGATATGTATATATTTATGTTGTAACTCTAAAAGGAGTATAATGAGAAATCAAGTTGGTTGTCTTGATTTGGGATCCAGTGGAAAATATTTGTGTTTATTTGTTTTATTTTTTATGCTCTCGCTATTGTTTATTTTCTCTTTTAAGATTCGTTTGTAGATAACTTATGTTCAGGGTTAAAACCTACATTTGGTATCAGATCTATTTCGGCTTCAAGGGGACACCTTTACTGCTGAGGGTTTTTTTCTCGGGCCTGTGGTAGACCCTGTGCAGTGGGAGATCTGTGGGATCGATTCTTGCGGTGATAGAAGATGGCAAGTGGCAGGAAGATAGAGATAGAGAAATTTAATGGTCAGATTTTTTATTTGTGGAAGCTCAAAGGATCTACTGGTGGATAAGATCAGTGGATCGCAGTAGATCCGAGTACTAAACCAGCGGCAATGTCAGATGAAGACTGGAAGAAGCTGGATCGGAAGGCAAAGAGCACAACATGGTTGTGTGTCTCAGATTCAGTATTTTTGAATGTATCTAGGGAAGATATGGTAAATACCTTGTGGGATAAGCTAGGGAATTTGTACCAATCGAAGTCTCTGGTGAATAAATTGTTCCCGCGGAAAAAGCTATATAACCTGAGGATGAAGGATGGAGACTTGGTGACAGAGCATCTGAACGCCTTCAATACTGTGGTAAGCCAACTATCATCTATTGATATTAAAATCTCAAATGAATATAAGTGCATCAGTTTTTTGTGTTCTCTACCAGGTTCGTGGGATAGTCTAGTTATTACAATAGGTAGAAATACAACTACCTTGAATTTTGATGACATTGTCTCAGCCTTGCTGTCGGAGGAAATGAGATGGAGAAATATGGAGGGTTAGAATGGAGATGCCTTATCTGTATGAGAAAGGTCCCAAAATAGAAACAAGAATAATGTTTCGAGCGGGAGATCAAAATCTACAGGGAGATCTGAATCTCTTGGAAAATTTGTAAAGGTGTGTTGGAAATGCAGAACGGAAGGGCACTACAAAAAGGATGGCAGATCTAAAGCTCCTGAGAAAGGAAAGGGATCTGATGATGCTCCTTTTGCAGAGGCAAAAACCATCTCGGATGAAGGTGGGGATGTGTATTTGGCTTCTTCTTCAAATACACATGTAGATCATGAGTCATGGTTGATTGACTCGAGTGCATCCTTTCACTTCAGTCCCCATAGGGAGTGGTTCTGCGAGTATGAGAAATATGATGGCGATGATGATAGGAAGGCCAGAATCTTCGGACGTGGAAAAGTCAAGATGAAGCTGCAAGGTGGAAGGATTAGAACACTTCCTGGTGTTATGCACATTCCTTCATTGGCCAGAAATCTGATTTCTGTAAGCAAGATGGATGATGCAAGTGTAAAAATAGTGTTCGAGAAAGATGCATGTAAGATGGTTCAGGGAGCACCGGTATTAATGCGGGGAGTTCAAATTGGAACTCTGTACAAGCTTTAGGGAAGCACTATTATTGATGGGTGTAGCAGTTATGTGGTTCCCGAAAATGGAGCAGAAATCCTAGCAGTCTCTGGAGAAAAGACCATGTTATGGCATCAAAGGCTTGGACATATTGGAGAAAAGGGCCTTTGGATACTGCATCGAAATGGTATGGTAGAAGGTACATCTAATAGCTCTTTGGATTTTGATTTCTGTGAACATTGTGTATATGGGAAACAGAATCGGGTGAGTTTTCCTTTTAGTGCTAAGAGGGTGAACAAGATATTAGAGCTTGTACACAATGATGTGTTTGGACCTGTGTTGGTTCCATCACTAGGTAAGTCTGTGTACTATGTTTCATCCATAGATGACTTCTCAAGGAATACATGGATATATTTCTTGAAGAAGAAATATGAAGTCTTTGACAAATTTAAATAATTTAAGGCTCTGGTGGAAAACCAGACATAGAAGAAGATAAAGGTGTTGAGGAAAGATAATGGTGGGGAGTTCTGCAAAAAGGAATTTGAAGAGTTCTATAAGAAGTGTGGTATAGTTCGGTAGAAGAATACTCCATACACACCTCGGCAAAATGGAGTTGCAGAAAGAATGAACAAAACGATGATAGAAAAGGAAAGAAGCATGAACAGTGGTACGAGGTTAGGACAATAATTTTGGGCAGAGGCAGTGGAGACCGCATGTTACTTGGTTCATAGATCACCTTCATCGGTGTTGGAGGATAAGACTCCACATGAGGTATGGACTAGTAAGAAACCCTCTCTCTTACATCTGAGGGTATTTGGATGTGATTCATATGTACATGTTCTAAAGGAGAAAAGGACCAAGTTGGATAATAAATATGAAAGGTGCATCTTTATTGGGTATAAGGATGGTTTAAAGGGTTACAAGCTTTGGAACCCGGAAACAAGGAAGGTTGTGTACAGCTGAGATGTGGTGTTTAGAGAGGTGAAATATGTTGTTAAACATGAATTCCTACGAAAGGAACTTGAGAAGACAGAGTTTGAGCTTGTAATGTTCCTAAATTAGCTTCAGCTAATTGGAACATTAATTTTGCCTTGTTCATTTTTGTATTTCATGATTGATGAGTAAAATGTAAAGGAGGGTAAGAAAAAAACCTTAAATCAAAGAATAAATACATGCCCAATGTGAAAAGGGATAAATCTAGGCCTTTTGTAAAAAAATCCACTTGTGTGTGAATAGAAATTGGACCACCTTGGAGAACCAGCGCAGTTTTAGAAGAGGGATCCAATGTGAAAAGGGTTAAGTCCATTTAAGTGGTTTAGGGTTTGTGCACCCATTCAAGTTATAAAAAGGAGGAGAGGGCTCATTTAGTGGTTTTTCATGATATTTTGAAATAGAGGTTGCTTGAGCAACTCTACTTCTCTTGGTTGTTTAGCTAGAGAAGGAGGATTTCCTGTTTAGGAATCCTCTCTCCTTCATTGAGTAGCTCTTGGAGGAGATTGTGATGCATTTGTCCACTATCCATAATTTTGGCCAAGCTTCATCTCCATTAGTAGCGCTGGTCCTGTTGAGGGTTTTGCAGCTGTTGTGAAGTTGCAGCAAGTGGTGACTAAGATCTGCAAAGTTTTGATTGTTTTGAGGGATTTCTCTTAGGGAGGGTGTCTTGTGACCACCCGGAAGAGGATCTCTATTGTATTTTCATTTCAGATCTATATATTTCACATATTTTCATATTCTTTTCAAGCTACAACACTCTCTCCTTAGGTAACTACGTTATTTTCTATGTACTACTTCACTATTGTTTAGATCCTTCATTGTACTTGCTCTCTGATGATTGAGGCTTGCCTCTCATCTTGTAGATTCATCTTGTAGCTTGTTGATGTATATTGTACAGATATGATATACTGTAATAATATTCATCTTCAGAAATTTCTGGAAGTTTCTTGTAGTTTCATGTATTAAAAGTCAGATCTACATCTTCTTGTGTATTATTTTGTAAAAACCCCAAAGGGGACTTGTGGAAGAGGCTGAGTAGATTCCAGATCTGGTATGGATCTGATGTTACAGCCATAGATCTTCCATAGAGCTTAGATCCATTATTTATCTGCTGAATCACACTTATAGGGACACAATCCATTCCTTTCTACAATTTTATAAATGCCGGAGATGTCATTTTAATGGATTTCTGCACTATTATTTCATGTGAATTGTTGTATGTGAATGAGAGAATCTTTTATAGTTCTGATATAATGTCATATGGCTGAATTATGAGCCTTAGGGCTGAACTCTAGTGATTATTGGGCAAAACTGCGCAATTCTGGTAGTTGGGTTTTCATGTTGCAGCAGCTCTTCTCTTTAGTTGATTTTTAACTAGTCAGCTTCGTGGGAGATCTGTTTAAGGTCCTTAAACACATTTTCTTCAGCTAAAATTCAGCATGTAGGTCCCACATAGCCTAATATAGGGAATCCCAGCCCTGGTATGCATTATTTTTTCACTACCTTGCTTATACAGCGTTTCCCTTGAGCCTGTTGCAGAATTTCCTGAAGTAGAAATATCCCGCTCCTTCCTTATTGGGATTTTGCTCGTCTTTTGGATTCCTTCTTTAGATATGAAGATCTAAGAATCCTAAGGTCTGAAAAATCCAATAGGAGTGTGTTATTTCCTCCCTTGCTGTGTTTCACCAATATTTTATAGAGAGAGTCTGGAACGGGCCATGAAGCCTCTGGTTTTCACCCTTTCTTTAGAGGTGATATAACCAGTAAATTCCCTACAAGTCTATCTCTAGTTTATATCTATTTGTGTGATTTCATATTTGTGTGATTCCATAGTGTAATATCTTAAGATATTCCCTACTAAGCCTATTTTTCCCCATTTGGAACATTACAGTGGTATCAGAGCATGATCTCTGGCACAACCTGTGAGATCAAGCTATCAATGAATTAAGAGAAGAAGCAGCGATTAGATTGATGGAGAGGATGATATTACTCTCATCAATTGTCAGATTAGAGAAGGGCCTCTTAAAGGAGGTTCAAACAATGGAAGAAGAAGGGGGCAGTGAAAATCCAAGAGGGTTTCAAAGCAGAAGAAGCTACAGTGAAATTCCTAGAGAATTTCAGGAAGATGAAGGAGTACCCAGTACTTCTTATGATGTGTGTGAGCATTTAGCCACACAATCTGATTTACAATGTTGTCACATCCCCACTTTCTTGCTGAGATAAAGAGGAGAAGAAGAAGGAATGACAGAAAAATAGATTCCCCCACTCTTTTTCCAGACCTTGAAGGATATTCAAGAAAATCTCAAGGAGGTTGAGGGGGTAGAGACTTGTACTAGCACTAGCACAACCTTGGAGAAGAAGCCCTCATGTTAAATGGAGGAAGACTACACAGTTGCAGAAGAAGTTCTTGCTTCTACATTTCACCAAGGTATGGTCAAGAATTCATCTGTTTTCATTTCAGCCCATTGCATGGAGAGATCTACATTTCTATGTGCTGCTGATCTAGAACAACCGAATTTCACTACACTGTGCAAGAGCAGTAAGGGAGGAATAATATATTCCCTTGGATATATCAAAGGGGCTGCATCTCACAAGCCCTTGAGATGGAGAAGGTGCAAAAGCATGAGGATACTAAGAGAAGATGGGGAAGAGGGCTAATCTCATTCCTATCTATTGCAGAAGGTTGATGCATCTAAAGAGGTGATTGGATTGCGCAATGGAAGCATGGAGGGTTTTCTCCATTCATGTATTCAGTCACCACTAGATTATGTCTCATTTCCTGGAGACATTGCACCAAGAAGGCCACTTGATCAGCAAGAAGAGGTGAATGCTCCACATGGTGAGGCATTTCCCATTGGTTTCAAATAAGTGGAGACCTTGGGAGATCTTGATACAGTGCTGAGAGTCCTGGGTGGGCTCAAGGAGGAGAGAAGCAGTCTCTCAACATCATCTACACCCACTCTCATTTCATTTTCTGTGTTGTGGCAAGAAAATCAAGGGAAGGATAGCAGCCTTCCCACATCTACATTTGGCATGGGAGCTATGCATGCACATGACTCTTGGGAAGAGTTATTACAGTTTTATCTCTTCTCTTTGAGGATGGAAGGAGGCTCATCTATGAGCTGCTCCCTTTGCATGAGCAAAAGCTATGGTAAGGACATTTTTTATTTACTTGTTGATTTACATATTGCTTCCTTAACCATACATGTGCAGAATGTTACTCCAAGGGGGAGCATTCTTTCTTTGAGGTTGCATGGTCTACTTGAGACCATGAGCAGTATTTTTTACCTCTCCCTAGGAGGACTTGGGGAGGTTTTTTTATTTGGAGGACATACTTACATTGCCTCATCTATCATTCAATTCCTCCAAGCTTATGAAGAGATTGGGGCAACATGCAAGTAGTTGGGAGACAACATTTTTCAGCAGTCTCTTTTGCACTTGAGGTCCAAACTGCGTTGGTTGCATATGAGGGATCATTTCCATTCACATTTTTTGCATATGGAAACCAACATGATTTCTATTCTTGCTCCCTATGTTGCTGATTTTTCTATTTTTATGAGGAGCATACGTGGGAGAGGAGGAATGATACATTGGATGAATGTATCCATTGGGAAGGCACTCTCCCATATTCATTTGTATCTCAAGAAGAGGAGGGAACTTTTTGTGGCTGCTGCATGGTACATTGTATCATCTTCTACAAAGGGTCATGCATTGAGTTTGTATCATGAAGAGGAGCCTCTCACATGGGAGGAATTAGAGCAAGACATGTTTTGCTTCATCTCCATTCAACCAACACTTATTTTCCTCTATCATTTCCAAGCTTTAAAGAAGCTTATTTCAGCAATCAAGTGGTGGGATGGCCACTTATGGTATCATGAATTGAGGCAGCAAGATGATGGAAAACACTGGTCTCAAGGGAGGGACTATTTTCACCATCCAGCACATCATATGGCACTTAGTCCACATGTCTTTTCAAGCACATATGGTGAAGATAAATTGTTCACTGTATGCATAAGAGGGTGGGAAAGGAGGCACACTGGAATCAATGGAGGAGATCATGAAGCTTCAAATTCCTTTTGGCTTCATGGTGACCACATTTTTGTAGCCCAAGATCCACATCTCCAGATCCATCAACAGTGGGAAGAGGGACAGCATGAGTTGGATATATTCATCCTTCATTTCCAGCCTTGTAGCCCCTACTCAATGCACATCATGGGGATTAATGATTGTTATCACGAGATATCAAGGATTGCTCCTTCTATTTGGATGATAGCATGGGTGTGGGAGACACTCAATTGGAAAAGTTTTCCCCATGCTCTTCATCACTCCAACCTGATGAGGCCATTGAGCAACAAGAAGACCACCACTTGTACCTCCCATTTATCATGATGTACACTTGCTATTTTGCACTTGGATAAGGTCATTGGATGGTAGATTCATTGTTTATCACTGGTAGCTATGGTGGGATCCATTGGTGAGGCCATAGAAAATGGAAGGAGAAGTCTAGTTCTTCCTTGCAGTTGCTTGAGGACACGCAACATTTGGGAGGGGGAGACTGTAATGTTCCTAAATTAGCTTCAGCTAATTGGAACATTAATTTTTCCTTGTTCATTTTTGTATTTCATGATTGATGAGTAAAATGTAAAGGAGGGTAAGAAAAACTCCTTAAATCAAAGAATAAATGCATGCCCAATGTGAAAAGGGATAAATCTGGGCCTTTTGTAACAAAATCCACTTGTGTGTAAACAGAAATTGGACCACCTTGGAGAACCAACGCAATTTTAGAAGAGGGATCCAATGTGAAAGGGGTTAAGTCCATTGAAGTGGTTTAGGGTTTGTGCACCCCTTCAAGTTATAAAAATGAGGAGAGGGCTCATGTAGTGGTTGTTGATGATATTTTGAAATAGATTTTGCTTGAGCAACTCTACTTCTCTTGGTTGTTTAGCTAGAGAAGGAGGATTTCCTATTTAGGAATCCTCTCTCCTTCCTTGAGTAGCTCTTGGAGGAGATTGTGATGCATTTCTCCACTATCCAGTATTTTGGCCAAGCTTCATCTCCATTAGCAGTGCTGGTCCTGTTGAGGGTTTTGCAGTTGTTGTGAAGTTGCAGCAAGTGGTGACTCAGATCTACAAAGTTCTGATTGTTTTGAGGGATTTCTCTTAGGGAGGGTGTCTTGTGACAACCCGGAAGAGGATATCTATTGTATTTTCATTTCAGATCTGTATATTTCACATATTTTCATATTCTGTTCAAGCTACAATGCTGTCTCCTTAGGGAACTGCGTTATTTTCTATGCACTGCTTCACTGTTGTTTAGATCCTTCATTGTACTTGCTCTATGATGATTGAGGCTTGCCTCTCATGTTGTAGATTCATCTTTTAGCTTGATGATATCTATTGTATAGATCTGATATACTGTAATAATATTCATCTTCAGCAATCCATGGAAGTTTCCTGCAGTTTCATGTATTAAAAGTCAGATCTACATTTTCTTGTGCATTATTTTGTAAAAACCCCAAAGGGGACTTGTGGAAGAGGCTGAGTAGTTTCCAGATCTGGTATGGATCTGATGTTACAGCCATAGATCTGCCATATATCTGAGATCCATTATTTATCTTTTGAAGCACACTTAGAGGGACACAATCCATTCCTTTCTGCAATTTTATAAATGCCAGAGATGTCATTTTAATGGATTTCTGCACTATTATTTCATGTGATTTGTTGTATGTGAATGGGAGAATCTTTTATAGTGCTGATATGATGTTGTATGGATGAATTCTGATCCTTATGGCTGAAATCCAGTGATTACTGGGCAAAATTGCGCAATTCTGGTAGTTGGGTTTTCATGTTGCAACAACTCTTCTCTTTAGCTGATTTTTAACTAGTCAGATTCGTGGGAGATCTGTTTAAGGTTCTTAAACACATTTTGTTTCAGCTGAAATTAAGCATGGATGTTCCAAATATCCTAAGCTAGGTAATCCCAGCCCTGGTCTGCGTTATTTTTGCACTACCTTGCTTATACATCGTTTCCCTTGAGCCTGTTGCAGAATTTCCTGAAGTAGAAATTTCCCACTCCTTCCTTATTGGGATTTTGCTCCTCTTTTAGACTCCTTATTTAGATCTAAATATCTAAGAATCCCAAGGGCTTCAAACTCCAATAGGAGTGTGTTATTTTCACCCTTTCTGTGTTTCACCAATATTCTATAGACATAGTCTGGAACGGGCTAGGAAGCCTCTCGTTTTCACCCTATCTTTAGAGGTGATATAACCATTAAATTCCCTACCAGTATATCTATGGTTTATATCCATTGGTGTGATTTCATATTGTTGTGATTCCATAGTGTAATATCTTAATATATTCCCTACTGAGCCTATTTTTCCCCATTTGGAACATTACAGAGCTAAAGGAGGAAGAATCAGACTCTACAACAGAAGAAGACTCAGAAGAGGAAGAGCCACAAACTCCAGCTATGAAAAGATCAAGTGGGAAAGAAGACAACCAGAAAGCTATAGTCCATCTGCTTTTTGTTCACATTTTTCTTTAACTATAACTGATGATGATCCCAGAACCGTCAGGGAGGTAGTAGATTCAGAGAATGGAAAACTCTGGAAGGAGGCTTGTTAGAAGTGTTGTGATTGATGGAAAAGGATAGTAGTAGAAGCAAAGGAGAAGACAACAGGTCTTTGGTGAATGTTACAATAACATTTATAGGGAGAATGAGAAGAATAGAGGGAGAGTTTATTTACAGAGACAGGGCAGAAAAAAGATAAGCAAAGCAACGCAAAGGGGACAACATAGAAACGGTCAAACAACAGAGGACGCAGAGACAGAGAAAGGAAGTAGAACGAGAGGAGGGAGATTAGCAGAGGCAGAGATGAAACGGTCGAGCAGCAGAGGTGGAGACAGAGAAAACAGAGGCAGAGTCGTCAATAAATAGTGAAACGATCAAGCAGAGACGGAACCCTGAGTGTAATGGAACCAAGCATTTTGCAATAAAAACCTAATGCAGTTGGGTGTTAAACCTTATGGTAGCGTTGTATTAACATAACATTGAAACGGGGTTCATATATTAAAGTGCCGGAGAAGTAAGAAATGAAACCTTTAAACAGAGATTATATGTATATGTATATAACGAAGGTGCGAATTTTTTTGTTGGAGCGGAACCATGACTATAATCGAAACCCTGAACATGAACAATGAAACCAGAGTTGTTGAAAACCAGTGGGTTCGCGCGTTGGTTGAAGTGGTAAGCAATATTACCAAAATGAACACAATATATGTCTTTGGATGCCACGTGTCCTAAGATGGTTTTCCAAAACCATTTTCATCGCACGACTTTTGAGAATTAACGTCACTGCATATAAATTGTGCGAAAATGGGTGATGATTGTTGGATCGTCCAAGACAACGCAACATCTTATCAGCAGTCAGATGTGTGTGGTGTGTTAATTAGTGGGCCCAAATTAACAGTTGTATTGTTAGTTGAAACTTAACCCAAATGTTAAGTTGTATGTTGTGGGACCACAGGAAAATGCATGTGTGGAATCTTGTTGGATGCATATTGATACATTTTGAAATGCCTAAGGTTTAATACCAAATTCAAGGACTAATATATATAGAATTTTGATGCGTCGGGGTCTATGCCAAAGTCGAGGATTAATTCAGGTATTGATATTTATTTCATAATGAAGTCGTGGATATACTTAACTGACGAGGGTGAACAGTAGAGCGTGGGACCCGTGGACCACCATATGATATATGTGCTGCATTAATATATATAAACTTTGAGTGAATGCGATAAGTGTGGGTGTATGAAATTAAAAGAGCCGGAACCCTTGGTAGCATTAAGACTAAGGTTCGAATAAAGAACATGGCTAAGTCTATGCTGGGAGAGGAAACATTAAACGAACTACAGAGCCCGAGAGGTTATGTAAATATATATATTAGTGTTGGGTTTAAGTCTGAGCCAAAGAATTAATACTATGTTGACGGATAATATTATACATATAGTGTGGGACCCCCTACATAAAATTTCGAGAATCATAACCCAAGCTGGAGGATACATAAAGACTGAAGCGGAAAAGTGTATATGTACATATATGTGAAGTGCTCTATTGTTCAGGTCTAATACAAAAAAAGTATTATAAAGTGGGACCCGAGTCACGAATCGCATTGGAGAAAAGTTGGCAGCGAAACATGTTAACAAAAATTGCGATTGCGATTGATTTTTGGACCCCATATGTTTTAAATGATGATTTTCATATTTCGTTTGAGTTTTGGCACATCAAAGTGAACAATGTTACATTGCATCGAAGCGATTCATCGCATCAGCACATCAAAGTGAACAGTGATACATCGCATCGGCACATCGAAGTGAACAGTGATTGATCGCATCGGAGAAGGAGCAGAGCATCGGAACATATAGATGGAAGTTACGATTGTAATTAATCGCAATCGGAAGAATTCGAGAGGTGATACATTGCATCGAAGAATAGAGCAAGTTCGGTGAGTGGGCCCGTAAGGGAATTTTAGGTATTAAAATTATCTTTTATCATTATATCACCGAAAGTTACTTGAGTTATATAACACGATAGTGCATATGTTAAAAACGCCTTATTATTATTATGCCAAGAATTGATTTGCATTATATAAAAAGTGCATTTACATACATGCAGGAGTTACGCAAGAGCAATGAACAGAAAGGCATACAGAGAAGAAAGAGATAGACATAGTCACAGAAAAGACAAATACGCAGTTATCCAAGAGGCTGAATGAGTTGAGCTGGAGTTCTCATTTTAATTAAATGTAAATGTTTTAATTAGTTTATATTGTTTGTGATGCATTGGCAAGTCTCCGGAACAGAAAAAAAATCCCACTGTAATGTTAAAATTAGTACATACAGTTATATTTTTTTGAGTGAGCTCGACAATAAATGAGAAGGAAGAAGGCCAAGAGGTATGGCTATCTATTTCGAATTCCCTGAGGAATACAAACAGTCATAAGAAAATATCTATAAATAATGTCATCTTGATATGCATAGAGAGGTTAGAGAGTGAGGATAGAGAATGCAGAGTATGGAAAATTGAGGTAGAGAAGATAAGGAAGAGAGGAGCAGAAAGAGATGCTACAGAACAAAGCTGATATCTAAGGTAAATCAGCAAATATTTTCTTTTGATAAATTGAGGAATTTGGAGCTTCCATATCAAGTTGAAGTTTGGTAGTTGTTAGTTGTAGCTCACTGAGGTTGGAGCCTCTGGTAGGTTGGTGCTTGCAGAAAAATAGTGGTGAGAGGGAGTTGGAGCTTTCCTTTGCATCACCACAATAATAAGATGTGGTTTTCTCCCTTTATGGGTTTCCACTTATATCTGCTATCTCTATGTGTGTTGCCTATGTGTTGATATGATCTACCTAATCTGCTTAATGTTTGCTGCTCTCATAATAATTTTGGTGTCACATTATTTTAATAGTTGCTGCAATGTATTAAGACTGTTCACATGTTAAAGTTGGTTATAAAATTAAGCTATAAATAATTTTGATGAAAAATTTAAAAAGCTTATGTATGTGTTAAACTAATTCACCCCCCCTCTCAGTTTAACTAAGGATTCAACAATTGGTATCAGAGGAGGTTCCTTTTGTACCATTTTAACCACTGAAAGGAGATCCTAGGCTCCCAGGATGGCTAGTCAAGAAGGAATCTCAACCAATAAAGCCCCTTTTTTCACCGGTGCTAATCATGCCTTCTAGAAAATCAAAATGAGAGTGTACATAATGTCTCTAGGAATAGATGTTTGGGCTACTGTGGAATTTGGATATGCCCCAAAGGAAACTGACCCGGAGAGAGAAGATAAACAAGAATTTGTAGCAAATGAAAAGGCCATGAATGCAATCTTAAGTGGACTTTGTGAGGCTGAATTTATCAAAATAATGCACAGCAAGACTGCCAAAGATATGTGGGATACTCTTGAGAACATCCATGAGGGAAATAAAAAGGTAAAGATAGCCAAACTTCAAGTATATAGAGCTCAGTTTGAAAATTTGAAAATGAATGATGATGAAGACATTGGTAACTTCTTCTTAAGAGTTGCAGAACTTTTTAATAACATGAAAGCTCTTGGAGAAACTATACTAGAATGTGTAACTGTACAAAATATTCTAAGATCTCTCCCATCCAGCTTTAACCCGAAGGTTTCTGCCTTAGAAGAAATAGCTGATTGGGAAACCTTGACCATGAACAAGTTACATGGAAATATAACAGCCTATGAGATGGGACTCCCACAGAAGAAGCCAAGTATGAGGGAGACAATGTTTAAAATAGAAAAGAAGAAAGAAGAAAAGGAAGACATATGATCTTTCTCTGATGAAGAAGAGGCTAAATTTTTCAAGAAACTGGATAGAGGCTTAGGTAAATATAAAGGTAAACTTCCATTTAAATGCTTTAACTGTGGAAGAGTTGGACACTATGCTGCTAAGTGTCCTTATAAGAAAGCAAGGAATCAGGCTCAAGAATCAGAGAAAACTACATCAAAGAAATGGCAGAAAGGAAATAAATTCAGTAGAAAATCCTTCTATGCTCAACAAGACAGCAGTGCATCTGAAGACTTAGATGAACCCTCAAGTGAAGAAGGAACCTCTGAATTTTTATTGATGGCCATAGAAGAACTTGAAGGACTACTTCTAGAAGATGAAGAAGAAGGTGAAGTTGATCTTGAGGGAGAGCTAAGAAGTGCTCTGGAGGAGATTGACAGACTCAAACTGAAGTGCAGAAAACAAAAGGACATTCTCCTCAAGTATGTAAGAGAAGAACAAAATTCAGAAGTTCTCACTCAGCTGAAATTAGAGCTTGAAGAAGCGAAGAAGATAGAGGAAATGTTACTTAAGAAAATCAAGGATAAAATTCAGGAACAAGAGAAATTGGAAAAATAAGTAGTATGCTTGAGGAAGAAATTAGAAAATGCCCAAAGGAAAGCGTCTATAAATTCTTCTCAAATGACAAGCTTTGGTAAGTTGAATGAAATTCTGTATGCTTAAAGATCTCCTCTGATAAAAATAGGATTAGGCTATGAAGGAGAATCAAGTAAAAGCAAAGAAAAAGAAAACAAAAATATTATTTTTGTAAAAGCGAATAAGGATGATGAATAAGCTCAATGATTCCCACAAAAGAAGAAACATGCAATGAAGGAGACAGAAACCAGAAGGAACCTCTAATAACAAAGAATGAAACAAATACTCAACCAACAGAAAAAGGGTCATATGTCCCTGAGTATGTCAAATTTGGAATTCATCAAGGGAGATTCTTTCCTCCTATGAAAAATGCCACCTGTTATGCCTGCCATAAGTTGGGACACATTGCTTCATACTATCATACAAGGAGGATTAATTCAAATCAGCACAGGATGCAAACAGTGAAGAGACTTTCTCAAGCAAACAAATGGAGAAGACAACCTCACATCAGGTATGCAAATTTTTTCTATGGTTACTATTTTTCTTGTAAGGAATTCGGTCATAAAATCATTGAGTGCAGAAAATATGGACAAAGATTGATGTTCAACACCTCAAGGAGGTTTATAGATCATGGAGATGTTACTCATACTCAAAATTCTGCAAAAATTATGATCAAATGTTGTGTATGCAATAAAATTGGACATATGCCCTCCAAATGTCCTCTCAGAGAATGTGGCTCATCATCTCACAAAAGGTACCAAAAAAAAGGATGCTTCCAGTGGAAAAAGAAGGTGAATAAATGTGATTTGGCTCTAACTGCTCAAGACCTGAAAATTCAATGGTATTTGGACAGTGGCTGCTCAAAACATATGACTAGAGATAGAAGCAATTTTATAACCTTTGATGAAAATAAATATGGAAATGTTACTTTTGGCAATCATAAAGCAGGAAAAATCAAAGGAAAAGGCTCAGTTATCCTAGATAATGGCAGAGGAAAGGCCCAAGATGTACTATTTGTGGATGGGATGAAAGAAAATTTGCTGAGTGTCAGTCAAATGTGTGATAAAGGCTATGAAGTTCTTTTTAGAGCACAAGACTGTGAATTCAGATCAAGCACCACAGGAAAGACTCTGCTCAAAGGTGTTTGAACATAGAGTAATGTTTACATAGTGAAAGAGGAGGATGAAGCATACCATCTTAGAAAACTTGAGGAGTCATGGTTATGGCATAGGAGATTGGGACATCTCAACTTCGATCATATTATCAGACTAAGCAAGGAGAAAGTGGTCAGAGATATGCCAGAAATAAAAATACCTTCAAATACCATATGCAAATCTTGTCAATTGGGAAAATAGACCCGCACATCCTTTAAGGCCAAAGATGAGATATCAACAAGTAGAAAATCAAATAGGATGCAAGCTAAAATGCATCAGATCAAACAGAGGAGGTGAATTCATAGATTATGACTTTGCAGACCTATGCAATGAACATGGGATAAAGCAAAAATTTACTGTTGCAGGGACACCTCAACAGAATGGAGTAGCAGAGAGAAAAAATAGGTATGTACAACAAATTGCCAAATCCATGATGCAAGAGAGTAATATTCCTCAAACCTTTTGGGCAGAAGCATTACACACAGCCGTGCATATCCTAAACAAAGTTCATTTAAGGCAAAGCAGTGACAAGACTCCCTATGAACTATGGCATGGTAAACCAGCTTCAATCAAGCACTTTAGAGTCTTCGGAAGTAAGTGTTACATAAAGAATAATGATGAAAATCTGGGGAAGTTTGATGCAAGAGCAGATGAAGGGATATTTCTAGGATATGCATCCAAAAGTAAAGGGTACCGGTGCTATAACAAGACTCTTCGAAAAATTGTAGAAAGCATTGATGTAAGATTTGATGAAGAACTTCCAAACAAGACAAGAAGTAGAGACTGTATCATTCCTTCAAACAATCATGAAGAAGAAAACGAAGATGATGATGAAACAAGCAAGACAATAGAAGATGTTGAACTGAGCTCGAAAGCCCCCTCAAGATACACTCAAAAAAACCATCCAGAATATCAGATCATTGGTGACAAGAGAGTATGGGTCTAGACAAGAAGGCAGCTACCTGAATAGACAAAGGAGGTATACATAGCCATGTTATCACAAATAGAGCCAAAAAAGTTTGAAGAAGCCAGAAAGAACAAGTATTGGGCGAATTCTATGAATGAATAATTGGACCAAATTGAGAAGAATAATACCTGGGAATTAGTTCGTAGACCCACTGAGAAAAATGTCATAGGCTCAAAACTGGTATTCAAAAATAAAATGAATGAGAAAGGACAGGTAATCAGGAATAAATCCATACTTGTCTACAAAGGATATTCACAAATTGAAGGACTTGATTATGATGAAACATTTGCCCCTGTAGCCAGAATGGAAGCCATCAGAATGTTTCTAGCCTTTGCATGCTACCAAGACTTCAAGGTATATCAAATGGATGTGAAATCTGCATTTCTGAATGGAGATCTAGAAGAAGAAGTCTACATGGAACAACCAGAAGGTTTCTCATTAACAGACAAAGAAGACTCTGTGTGCAGACTAAAGAAGGCTCTATATGGACTAAAACAAGCTCCTTGTGCTTGGTACTCAAGGCTGGATAAGTACTTGCAAAAACAAGGCTTTAAGAGAGGAGGAGTAGACAACAATCTATACATAAAAGCCCATGGAAATGAATTCTTGATTGTTGAATTATATGTTGATGACATTATGTTTGGAAGCAACAAAGATGAGCTAGAAAAAGGATTTGCTGAAGAGATGAAATCAGAGTTTTAAATGTCTATGATTAGAGAGCTCACCTTCTACTTAGGACTTCAAATTCAGCAAAAGAACACAGGTAAATTCATCTCGCAGGAAAAATACTTAAAGGAAATGTTGAAAAAATTCAAAATGGAAGACTGCAAACCTGTGTCAACTCCCATGATCACTGGATGCAAGCTATGTGCTGATGATGGATCTGCTGATAGAGATCACAAAATCTATAGATCCATGATAGGAATTCTGTTGTACCTAATAGCATCAAGACCAGACATCATGTTGGCAGTAGGACTTGTGGCGAGATATCAGGCAGCACCAAAATAAAATCACCTTCTAGCAGTCAAAATAATATTTAGATATCTACAAGGAACTGTATAGTATGGCCTATGGTATCCAAAAGACAAGAGCTTCACATTGACAGCATATACATATTCAGATTGGGCCAGCTGTGTGGATGACAGGAAAAATCACAAGTGGAGGTGCATTCTATCTAGGAGAAAGTTTGGTGGCTTGGCAAAGCAAGAAACAAGCATCTATTTCTCTATCCACAGCTGAAGCAAAATACATAGTAGCAGCAGCTTGTTGCATACAAGTCATGTGGATGAAGCAAACCCTCCAAGACATGAAGGTAAGCATTGATGAACCTATCTCTATCAATTGTAATAATACAAGTGCTATAAGCATATCAAAAAATACTGTGCTTCATTCAAAAACTGAACATATTCCAATCAAGTATCATTTTCTAAGAGAACAAGTAGCACAGAAGGTAGTGAAGTTGGAATATGTGCCAATAAAAGAAAGAAAAAATAGATATATTTACCAAACCCCTTGCTAGAGAACCATTTGAGTATTTGAGAAACGAACTAGGGGTAGTGTCTTCAGATACTACTCTCTGAAAGAAAAACAAAGCTTCATTCTAGGGGGAGAACAGAAATGAAAATATCATCCCAGGGGGTGATCAGTTAGCAAGGAAAGCAAGAAACATGTCCTCAATATCAGAGAAACATGGAAGAGATTTAAAAGCAACATGGAAATGAACAACCCCTTGCCATTGATGTCAAAGGGGGAGGAAGAGCAAGCAATAAAAAAAAAAAGGAGTCCTAAAAGGGAAGCAGAGGAAATGTATTGCCATCAATGCCAAAGGGGGAGACTGTTAGAAGTGTTTTCATTGATGGCAAAGGACAGTAACAGAAGCAAAGGAGAAGATAGTAGGTCTTTGGTGAATGGTACAGTAACATTTACAAGGAGCATGAGAAAAACAGAGGGAGAGTTTATTTACAGAGATAGGGCAGCAAAAAAATAAGCAAAGCGGCACAAAGGAGACATCATAGAAACGGTCAAAAAACAGAGGATGCAGAGACTGAGAAAGGAAGCAGAACTAAAGGAGGCAGAGAAGCAGAGGGAGAGACATAGAATACAGAGGCAGAGATGAAACAGTCAAGCAGCAGAGGCGAAGATAGAGAAAACAGAGGTAGAGCCGTTAAAAAATAGTGAAATGATCAAGCAGAGACGGAACCCTGAGGGTAATGGAACCGAGCGTTTTGCAATAAAAACCTAATGCAGTCGGGTGTCAAACCTTATGGTAGCATTGTATTAACATAACATTGAAATAGGGTTCATATATTAAAGTGTTGGAGAAATAAGAAATGAAACCTTTAAACAAAGATTATATGTATATGTATATAAAGAAGGCGCGAAGTTTTTTGTTGGAGCGGAACCATGACTATAAGCGGAACCCCGAACATGAACAGTGAAACCAGAGTTGTTGAAAACTAGTGGGTTCATGCGTTGGTTGAAGTGGTAAGCAATATTACCAAAATGAACGCGATATATGTCTTTGGATGCCATGTGTCCTAAGATGGTTTTCCAAAACCATTTTCATCACGCGACTTTTGAGAATTAATGTCAGTGCATCTAAATTGCGTGAAAATGGGTGATGATCATTGGATTGTCCAAGACAAAGCGACATATTATCAACCGTCAGATGTGTGTGGTGTGTTAATTAGTGGGCCCGAATTAACAGTTGTATTGTTAATTGAAACTTAACCCAAATGTTAAGTCATATGTTGTGGGACCACAGGAAAATGCATGTGTGGACTCTTGTTGGATGTATATTGATACATTTTGAAATGCCTAAGGTTTAATACCAAAGTCAAGGACTAATATATATAGAATTTTGATGCGTCGGGGTCTATGCCAAAGTCGAGGATTAATTCAGGTATTGATATATTTGATAATGAAGTCATGGATATACTTAATTGACGAGGGTGAACAGTAGAGCGTGGGACCCATGAACCACCATATGATATCTGTGCTACATTAATATATATAAACCTTGAGTGAATGCGATAAGCACGGGTGTATAAAATTAAAAGAGCCGGAACCCTTGGTAGCATTAAGACTAAGGTTCGAATAAAGAACATAGCTAAGTCTATGCTGGGAGAGGAAACATTAAACGAATTACAGAGCCTGAGAGGTTATGTAAATATATATATTAGTGCTAGGTTTAAGTTTGAGCCAAAGACTTAATACTATGTTGACGGATAATATTATACATATAGTGTGGGACCCCGTACATAAAATTCCGAGAATCATAACCCAAGCTGGAGGATACATAAAGACTAAAGTGGCAAAGTATATATATACATATATGTGAAGTGCTCTATTGTTCGGGCCTAATACAAACAAAGTCTTATAAGGTGGGACCCAAGTCACGAATCGCATCGGAGAAAAGTTGGTAGCGGAACATGTTAACAAAATTTGTGATTGCGATCGAGTTCCGGACCCGATATGTTTTAAACAATGATTTTCATATTTTGTTTGAGTTTCGACACATCAAAGTGAACAGTGTTACATCACATCGGAACGATTCATCACATCGACACATCAAATTGAACAGTGTTACATCGCATCTGAGAAATTCATCGCATCAGCACATCGAAGTGAATAGTGATTGATCGCATTGGAGAAGGAGCAGAGCATCGAAACATATAGATGGAAGTTGTGATTGCGATTAATCGTAATCGAAAGTATTCGAGAGGTGATACATTGCATCGGAGAATAGAGAAAGTTCGGCGAGTGGGCCCGTAAGGGCATTTTATGTATTAAAATGATCTTTTATCATTATATCGCCGAAAGTTAGTTAAGTTATATAACATGGAAGTGCATATGTTAAAAATGCCTTATTATTATTATGTTGAGAATTGATTTGCATTATATAAAAAGTGTAGTTATATACATGCAGGAGTTACACAACATCAATGAACAGAAATGCATACAGAGAAGAAAAAGATAGACACGGTCACAGAAAATACAAATACACAGTGATCCAAGAGGCTGAACGAGTTGAGCCGGAGTTCTCATTGTAATTAAATGTAAATTTTTTAATTGGTTTATATTGTTTGTGATGCATTGGCAAGTCTCCAGAAGAGAACAAAAATCCCATTGTAATGTTAAAATTAGTACATACAGTTATATTTTTCTGAGTGAGCTGGAAAAGAAATGACAAGACAGAAGGCTAAGAGGTATGGCTATCTATTTCGAATTCCTTGAGGAATACAAACAATCATAAGAAAATCTCTATAAATAATATCATCTTGATATGCATATAGAGGTTAGAGAGTGAGGATAGAGAATGCAGAGTATGGAAAATTCAGGCAGAGAAGATAAGGAAGAGAGGAGCAGAAAGAGATGCTACAGAACAGAGCTGATATCTAAGGTAAATCAACAAATATTTTCTTTTGATAAATTGAGGAAGTTAGAGCTTCCCTATCAAGTTGAAGCTTGATAGTTGTCAGTTGTAGCTGACTGAGGTTGGAGCCTCCTGTAGGTTGGTGCCTACAGAAAAACAATGGTGAGAGGGAGTTGGAGCTTGCCTTTGCATCACAACAATAATAAGATGTGTTTTTCTCCCATTATGGGTTTCCACTTATATCTGCTGCCTCTATGTGTGTTGCCTATGTGTTGATATGATCTACCCAATCTGCTTAATGTTTGTTGCTCTCATAATAAGTTTGGTGTCACATTAATTTAATACTTGCTGCAACGTATTAAGACTGTTCACATTTTAAAGTTCGTTATAAAATTAAGCTGTAAATAAGTTTGATGAAAAATTTAAAAAGCTTATGTATGTGTTAAATTGATTCACCCCCCCTCTCAGTTTAACTAAGGATTCAACAAGGCTATGGTTGATGAAATGGCATCCTTGCATGAAAATGAGGTATGGGATCTGGTGGAGTTTCCGGTTGGAAGAAAGCCCATTGGGAGAAAATAGGTGTCTAAGAAGAAGATGAATGTAGAAGTCAAGGTGGAGAAATAAAAAGCTAGGTTGGTAGCAAAAGGTTATTCCCAGGTGTCGTGTATTGATTTTGGTGATATTTTTTCTCCTGTTGCCAAAGTTATTTCTATTAGATTACTTTTATCTGTTGCTGTTGCATTTGATTTTGAGGTAGAACAGATGGATGTGAAGACATCATTTCTTCATGGGTATTTGGAAGAGGATATCTACATGAAACAACCTTAAGGTTTTATGGTGAATGGGAAGAAAGAACTAGTATGCAGGTTAAAGAATCTTTGTATGGGTTAAACAGTCACCAAGGATGTGTATCAGAAATTTGATACCTATATACGGGGACTTGGCTTCACCAGAAGCAAGGAGGATCACTGTGTCTATTTTAAATTAATTGGTGATCATGTTATTTATTTGGTCTTGTATGTGGATGATATGTTGTTGATTGGAAATGACAAAGAAATTATCCAAGATTTTAAGACCCAATTGTTCTCCAAATTCGACATGAAGGATCTTGGTGCTGAAAACTATATTTGGGCATGGAAATTAAGAGAGATCGGGCAAAGAGGAAGCTCTAGTTAAACCAGAGGAAGTATGTCGAGACTATATTGCAGAGGTTCAATATGCAGGATAGTAAATTGGTGAATTTTCTGATTCCTGTAGGTGTAGAGCTGTTTGTTGAACAGTGTCCCAAGACACAAGAAGAAGAGGAGGATATGTCACGTGTTCCATATGCAAGTGCAGTGGGTAGCCTTATGTATGCAATGGTCTGTAATATACCAAACAATGAACATGGAGTGGGAGTATTGAGTAGGTTTATGTCAAACCCAAGGAAGGAGCATTGGACAACAGTGAAGCGGATTTTCAGATATTTGCGTGGCACTAGTGATTATGTCTTGTGCTACCAGGGAAGACCAGGATTGGAAAGAGTGTTGGAAATTTGTGGTTTTGTTGATGCAGATTAGGAGATCTGGACCAAAGAAGATCTACAAGTGGGTATGTGGTTAGCCTATTTGGAGGTGCAGTCAGTTGGATGAGTAAAAGACAGTCTGTAGTGGCTCTTTCAACTACAGAGACAGAATACATGGCAGCCACGCATGCAAGCAAGGAAGCAGTTTAGTTGTAGATATTGTGTTCAAGTATGGGGTTGGTGCAACAAGCTTTAAGGATAAACTGTGATAGCCAAAGTGCAATTTTCTTGGCTAAGAACCCTGCTTATCATTCAAAGACAAAGCACATTGATGCTCAAAATCACTTTGTGATATATATTGTTGAGGCTAATAGGGTGTTGCTAGTAAAGGTGGACACTTTTAAGAATGTTGTAGATGCATTGACGAAGTCTGTGAGCACTCAGAAGTTCTCTTGGTGTAGATAAAAAATGGGTGTTGCAAAGTTGGGCTAATGACTCAACTCTCTTGTGGCCCCCTGCGGAAAGTAAAACAAGAAGTGGGAGAATGTTAGGTATGTGTTATACAGCACCCCAGGAAAAAAATTTTGGACCTTATTTTTTGGTGGGCGGATCTGCCCATGGTTTTGTGCATGGGTTTGCACATGGTTTTGGGGCATGATGGCTTTTGGCCCCTAGTATTTTGTATATCTGGTCAAGGGAACTATGGTTATGTTCTAATCCAGGGTTAATGGATTGGGGTTTATATATGATTTGGCATGTATATATATGTGTTGTAACACTAAAATGAATATAATGAAAAATCAAGCTTGTCGTTCCGATTTGGGATCTAGGGGAAAATCTCTGTGTTTATCTATTTTATTTTTTTTGATCTTGCTATTGTTTATTTTCTGTTTTAAGATTCATTTGTAGATAATTTATTTTCAGGGTTAAAACCTACAAATCTTATCTACGTATCAATAAACATTGTTGGGCTCATGCCTTCAGGGTGATTCCACTTGTCTCTCCTTGATATATTTTTAGTTCCAATGTGTATGTCCTCTGTGTCCTGAGAATTTTCTCCCAACACATTTCCTTTGTAAGCCTTAAAATTCCTTCGAGCTCATTCCAAGTGGATTAGTTTTCAATGGGGTCTTCAATAAATACTTCTCATTATTTTTTGACTTCCATACTGCCATGTTAGTTAGAACATGGCTAACAAACATCTCCCGATGCTTTCCTTATTGTTTACCTATTTCCTTGAGGGGTCCTAAACTAGGTTTGAAGTAACCACACAACTAACAAAACCCTCCAACTATTGGCCCTTTCGGCAGCGATTCACTTGCGCAGACCAAAGTCTCACCCGAAGTAGTATGGGGGGTGATGGAACCAGGTTTCCGCACCCCGAGGGAGCTTTTGATGTGGTATTTATAATCAGACTTACTGTAGATAATGTAACATATTTGCGCACCCACGGTTCATGGTAATAGGTCTAATATTTCAATATATTTCGCTCACAATAGCTAATTGTACTTCATTCAGATCTATTTATCTAACATCAACTAATTCTCATGGATAGATGCAATTAACTAATTAAAAAAGTAAATACACAACGAAAGAACATATTCAGATCTACAACAAATAACAGATAATCTAAGACAATAATCTCATAAGAATATGGGTTCGCCAAAAATTCCTTCTTTATTAAGATATTTACAATTCAGTAAAATCTATATTTTTGTGCACACACTAGTAGGGTCCACACACAGCTTAGGACTTAGGTCTCCATGCACACAGCCAGCAGGAGGCTTTCTACCCAGAAAAAACCCAGACTAACAAATATGCATAACAAAAATAATCGAAGCTTTCATTCATTCCTATCTACCTCTCCTCGCTCGACTCTTACATATCTATATTATCAAAAACGTGCACATACCATGGTGTCAAACCATGGTTTGAGACTCTTTTTTTTTCCCTTTAACACTTTACAATAATTAAGTGACTTCAACCCGCCCCAAAGCCCCTTCGACCAACTGAGCGTAATGCGTACAACAAGACTTAAAGAAAATTATCCCAAAATAGTACCCGAGGGAGCCTTGCTCCAACGGGCCCCCAACAAATTCTTGTGAGTCGTCCCAAGTCATTATGGGGTAGTCACCTTCATCTTTGCCTTTAATGCTTCCATAGAGCTCTTGAGTGGCACTATGACTTTGATGCTCTGCGTGGAGGCACTGTGTGCCTCATCCACCAATTTGGTTTTTGTTGGCCCCTCAACTGCCAGGCTAATGCTATGCTGAGTCTGTTGTAGGCTTTTGAGGGTGTTGTCGAGGCTGGATGTCAGCACGCTCGCTTGTTGTAGGCTTTCTTGCTTCACGCTCCCTTGAATCGCACTCGCTTTCATTTTTATCTCTTGAAGGCCCTGTTATACACCCTCGAGAACTGATTTTTATTGTTCTTCCATATTACTTTAGATGTCCTCAGTGGAAGTTTTGACATTGTTCTCAATCTCACTGAGGTCATCTTCTGTGAGGGCGAGGTCCCTTGTTCCTACCTTCTTGGAACCCTTCCTCTTTTTGCACAGAGTCGGGGAGCCCTGAGAACCTCTCTTAGTACCTTTCGTTGTCTACATCATAGGTGCCTCTATACCTTCACCATCTTTCTCCTCTGCTTCCTTCTCCAAATCAATAGTTTCTCCCATCATGGTAGGCTCAGGCTCTGTCTCTGTGTCCTTGCCTTTATGCTGAGTTCCCTTGGTTGTGTGTGGCTTGGTATGAGTCTTTTGCATAGACAAAGAGGCACCTCGAGTGGTGTGTGGATCTAACCATGGAGGCAGCCACTCTGCTATTATGCGCACCAGGTCATCCTCCGTGACTAGGTATGGAATTATGTACCATATTCCTTCCATAATGCCCTTTGCATGGATTTTCATGTTATGAAACATGGCTTTAAACTCTGCAACCTGATTTTATTCTTCGTAGAGGGTCGAAAACAGCTGCGACTTTGATTGAATCACCTAGAATAAGGTAGAGTCGAACAACACCGAAAAATTATTTTTCTCTCTGATTCTGGAGGGGATCTTAGAATTCCATAAGGTGGCGTAGCACATGGATTCACACAGGTTTAGCTCAATGTCAGGGAATTGGATATTCTGCAGTTTCTTCCACCTGATTAGTGTAATGAGGAGCAACATCCAAGCATTATAGAAATTCTTTCCTTCCTTCTGGACTTCATGGACATTGGCCAAAAATTTAGCGCAGAGGTAATTGGACCAGTTAAATTGCATTCCCTTCTCGCATTGCCCAACTAATGTAATAAAATGGGTCAAAAATTCCTTTGGCCAACACTTCTGCATCGCCTTGCATGCGAGGATCAGTGTGCAATCTAGAAAGCAGGATCATTAATTTCATGGACCAAGAAAGCCCAGGTATTTTGCAAGACCTTGAATTTCTCCTTGAAATCCTTGACAAATTTGTGCTCTTGGATTTTTCCACAAAAATTCATTGTAGGGTCCTCACTGTAGTTGGGCAGGTTGGTGATATGACGTATCAGTGCTGCATCAATTGGAATCAGCCCTCTTAGCCAGACGCATTCATCGTGCACCAAGGCGAGAAGTTGGCGCACACATATGTCATTGATAGGGCTGTGCCAAAAGTGAGGAATGTTCAAGAGGTTTAGCAACTATGATTATTGCAGTCCCAATGGTCAGGAATTCGGTTCAACCCCTACCACCCCATCGCCATATGGGATATTTTCTAGGTACATGGAGAGCGCAAGCACGAGGAATTTCTACCGATCTCCCAGGTTCCAGTATTTTATCTTCAATAGTGGGATCTTTGCGAACATATCTTCTTCGATGGGCACCTCTTCAAGGATCAACGACATGATGATATACAACCGCACCTTTTCTAAATCCTTTGGGACTTTTACCGAGGATTTGCATGACCCTACATATGCGTGTATCTGCGAGATGGGTTCGATCAACTCCATGACATCCACATCCATAATAATTTCAAGTAATTCAGCCATAGGTCTCTTTTGGCACTTGGAAGTGGTCAATCGAGGCCTTGGAGTCTTCTGGCATGTTGAATTTCGAGACCCCGAGGACTTCCCCTTCTTACATTTATGCAAAGGAACTGGCACAAGGGTCTCCTTGGCCAACATCGCATAAGGTTTGGGCTCAGTGTTAGTCATACTTGGTAGAATGAGATGAACCAAACCTCAATGATGCATCGCCTCCTCAAATATTGGATCATGGCAATACATAAGCTTCAGAAAATACATGGAGAGCAGAGAGAACAAATCAAATGGAAATAAAAGGGAACTAATGCGACCCTTCCAGTCATATTTTTAGCATTGGCACGTCTTAACCGATCTTCTTCTCATTAATGCAGCCCCATAAATGCTAAAACGGCTCCAAATCTGGCATAATCCCCTCATTAAATGTAGTTTAGCCACTTATCCAAACAATAAGAACATTGTCTTGTCCATATTTTCTATTCCAACGGCTATATTCTGACACCACTGTGACCGAGTTAACATTCTAACGCAACTACTGCGCAATATTTTCATGTGTATGCGCATCCGCCATCATTGTTACACTGACCCATACAACCATCCATATAGTCATTTGGTGCACACATGGAGAGGGTCATCCATGTATGGGTTCAATCGACTTCCATTTATATACCCAGGAAGGTCTTCTCTGCTTAATGTTGCCAGGCGTACCGCACCTCCTTATGTTATTTCCTTGAAAATATATGGTTTGAGCCAATGCATTTTGAATTTTCCTAGGTGGCACACAAACACTCTTTTATATAACAAAACCAGATCCTCTTCTTTAAAGACCTTTTGTCTATTGTGCCTGTCATACCAAGCCTTTTCGCATGCCTTTTTCACCTGCTAATGGAAACCTACAATGAACCAGTATTCTTCTAGTGCGACCAATTGTGACAATCATTCTTCTATAATATCATGCTCTACCAGATTAGTGAATGTTGTAAAGCACAAAATTGGGACAATATATTCCATAGGCATACTAGCTTCCAGCCCATACACAATTTTGAACGGTATTTCCTGTCTACTTCTTGCACGTGGTTCTGTATGCCCAAAGAACTGTAGGTATTGGCACATCCAAATAATTTCGATTACTATTGCAAATATTAGTGAGCACGGTCTCAAATATCTTATTAAAATCTTCCACCACACCATTCGCCTATGGGTGATACAGAGTACTCTTCTGGCAATGAATCTGGAATTCTTCAGTCTGAGCTTGAATAGTTTCATGCACAGAGTGTGTAGCCCGATCACTTATAAAAACCTTAGGGCACCCAATCTGAGTGAAGATGTTCTAAAAAATTAAGTGCGCAGCTATTTCATCACAACAATCCTTCACAGGCCTAGCCTTAGCCCATCTAGTCACATAGTCTAGCTAGTAAAATATTCTACACAGTTGCTTTCCCTGCATAGTGACCTCCTGCATGATCCAGGTGGCTCCAGAGACACACATAGGACAAAGAGGGCTTATGGAAGCTCAAAAATGAAACTGTTCATATTTATCTCAAACCATGTTCAATTTAAATATGTTATTTCCTTGATCACAATGGTGCGAACGATGCATCAATCCAAGCTCGTATAAGAAAGTTAAAGCAGTTTAAAGTTTTGTTAAGGCAACAAAAGTGGGGCCTACAACATACCACATGGCATCCCAGTAAGCACTTGGGACCAACATGGAAAGCCCCTCATTTGTTGGCACATGTTGCTCATCTATTGGCCCCTTGCCCCTGCGTAAAATACAAAGACAGAAAGATATTATTAAAATATCATTAAAAAAACAAAATCATTATTAAAAACAAAAATATATATATACATATAATTGGTTATTTAATTTTTTTTTTAATATTATAATGGCTATAATATGGTTCAATTCCATATAAGTTAGTGCATATTAAGGAGTATGGTTATATATGGTTATAACATAGTAAAACAAACCAACGTCCAAACATGTCGTTGTATAAAACAGTACCACAAATTATATTCCATTCGAACCATAACCCAACCAACACTACCCTATCACATAAAGGGCAGTGAACACGGGATTGGTGGGAAGGCCAGACCCCCATTTAAAACACATTTTTTTGGGTTTAAAATAGATGCCAAAATTTGGAGGGGGCGGGGTTTGACCACCCGACCTCCCTCCAACAAATTTTCATTTTTAACCAACTGCACCAACGACCACGTTGGTTTATCCATCCGAAAAAATTTATTTAAACCCTCATTTTCCCAGTGTGCCCAAGCCAAGTGCGGGCATGATTTTTGATACCAAGGCAAGCAGAGGAAGACACACAATTTGAGGAAGGATTTGCATGCAGTTCGAGAGAGATTCATGTTTGATGCCAAAGGAATCTTTTGATCTCAAGGAGGTAAAAAATTTCAGAATATATTAAACTTTATACGCATTTTAACCATAATTTTGCAGGGAACATGATGGTGCACCCACATTTTCCTTTTGAGTAGTAGTTTTTCAAATTCCATGTGGAGGAGAATGTTTAGGAATCTTGACGAAACCTTTCAAATTCCTTGGAGGCCAAAATTCGCCGATGTCAGAATGAGATTAACTTTATACTCATTCTTCTCGAAATTTCACAAGGATGTCAATGGTGAGATCCGATTCCTATTTTGAGTCACAGATTTACAGATTCCCTGTGGAGCAACATATTTGACGAATCTAACGGGAATCTAAAAGATTCCCTAAGGCCCATATTTTCACTTTGTCAGAATTTAGAAATTTGTCAATGGATTTTGCACTATTTGATGACATGAATCTGATGGTGTATTCAGATTTTCCATCTGAGCTTAATATTTTTTGACCAATTTTCAAAGTGGAGTGTAGATGTTAGCATTCAATGAGTGAGCAGTTGATTTCACACCTCCACTTTTAAAATTGGAGTGCAGGTGTTAGCTTTTAGTGAGTGAGCAGTCGAATTCACACCTTTCGACACCACGAGATTGATGGTGATTTCAGATCTAGCAGCGGAGTGACCCATTCTTCAGTCATATTTAGTGTGAGGTATATGATGCATTGATTTCATGTACTTCCTTTGCCTATTTTCTACAAGATGCATTGTGTTGTACAGATCCCTATTGATTTTTGTTGTGGGATCTTGTTTTTTTCTTGATGGTGAGATGTAATTTCTATCATGGATTTGTATTATGTTTGAGATCCCTTTGCTGCCATGTTGGTGGGATACTGATTTTCATATGTATGTTTGATTGAGATCCTTGTTTCCATGTTGGTAGGATGCTCATTTTCATGATGTGTGAGTTATTGTCATATTGATAGGAGCCCTTTTTTAGAGTTAGAGTTCCTGTAGTGGAACATCTCGTGGACAGATCCAACCACTCCTGTGTGAGGGAATTTTCCTTGTATGATAGAGAAAACACCATCCATTTACATCTTCACTCCTTACAAAACTTAATGCAGTGGCCTACACCATATTGACACCGAGGCTCAGAGACGTAGTCCCTCCTGGAAAAACTCTATTATCAATGTCTTATGTTGCTATTGCTTGTTATGTTCCTCTTCTTTATAGCATGCAGATGTTCATTTATGTTCATTAACGCTTTGATTAAATGAAATTATAAAACATCATCTCAACTAAAAGGTATTGGTTAAGGGTATAAGGAATTTACCTAGATAAAGTGGTATCAGAGCAGTCTTCTTTTTTATTTGGATTGCAGGTGTGAACCATTGAATGTTCGCTGAGTTGAGCAATGGAGGATGTCAAATACATGTATGAGACCATGCTCAGGGTGCCAGAGAAAGCAGACATGTTGTACAAATCTTATGAAAAAAAAGCAGCAGAGAACGCTGAATTGAAGACACTCCTACAAGAAGAGAAGGAGGAAATACATAGATTGTAGCTTCTGTTGCAAGCCACAACAAAGGCGTTGGAAGAATTGAAGCACAACAATGAAAGTCTTCAAGCAGATCATGATGCATTGAAGGCACTCCTACAGGAGGAGAAGGAGGATAAGCAGCGATTGCAGCTTTAGCTATAAGCCGCAACAAAGGCCTTGGAGGAAGTGAAGCGCAACGAAGGCTTAGAGAAGCTTTCATCACATGTTTCAAAATCAACAGCTGAGTTAAATAGTGTTGATTTCTCTTTAGTTTCATTTTCACATGATATCATTTCTATTGGAAGTGTGGAAATCCCCATTACAGGAACTGGCATGAGACTCCTTACCAAGATGGGGTATAGAGGAGGAGGACTTGGCATTCATGGCCAAGGCATAACTCAACCATTGGAGGTTATACAGAGACCTCGATATGCAAGTTTGGGATACCCTGAAGAAGGATGTTCGAAGGGCATCCAAGGCAAACAGACATTGTTGAACTCACGAGGGAAAAGGATTGATAGGAACACTTCAGCATCATTCCATGGTAGTGCATGTTGTAGTGAAAGAGTTGAGGTAAGCTCTCATCACCATGATCGCACCAGAGACCACCAAAGAAGGTATAACAATTCTCACTATTCCAGAGTGCATTTTGTTTTTAAGAATTTTGATAATCATGGTCGTAAATCATGGCATCTAAAAAATTGTCATTTTGGTGGTTTAAATAACCATGTGTTTGCTAAGTGTTGGAAAATAATGGCAACACAAAGGAGGATGAGGCATAAAAATCCTTCTCCACAACAGAAAAAAGAAACTAGTCAAGCAGGCATGGAGGAAGTAGACTCATTGCAGTTATTGCAACCGAAGTGACCATCAAAGAGCAACATGCTAGGGACTCCATCCAGAGCAGTGTCTTAAAGACAAAGCGCTCGTGCATGCACCAGTCAAAAGAGTTGATCGACAAGTGAATCTCACACAAGGGGATGGCCCATTCACTTTGCTAAAGAAGGGTTTTTCTAGATTAATTTTCTAGATGTGTTAGCTTGTCATGGCCTTATTTTTGTAAATCATGTGTTGCATTTATTTATGTAAAAATGATGATGTGCTTTTCCATCACTTGTTAAGCAACATTAATATTTTGGCCTTGTTTTATAAGTCGTGTGATGAATTTATTTTATGTAAAAGTAATGATGTGTTTTCCATCACTTCGAAATGTGACACTGATGTTTTGGCCTTGTAATGATAGTTGGGGTGTGATTTCCATTTCATGTAAACTTGACCATGTTGGGAAAAATATAAGAGGGGGGGTGAATCAGTATTTAGAGCTGACTGGCAATTTTTAGTTTTCCATTCTCTTAAAACCATATGTTACATTGCTGCATCTAACTTGCATGTCCAGAGATCTTATTATGTCTTTACTTAGATCATTGCATCATTCATAAGCAGTAAGCATGAACAAAAATAACAGAACAAACCATAAAACATAAGAAACACATATGAACACCAGGATTTAAGGTGGAAACCCAATTCGGGAGAAAACCACCGCTGCTGTAATCTCTGTCTTCAATATTTATTATAGAGAAAAATTCTTACAATGATATCTGGTGAGGTGCGGACTTATACCCATTACTTGCGAGCACCAACACGAAGAAGGCTACAACCTTCTCCTCGTTTACGGCCTCACCGGAAGGGGAGCTACGACCCCACACACTCGTTTCCCGACCTCTCCACGGGGACTCTCCCCTGCTCTCGTTTGCCGGCCCTCTCCTGGAAGAACTGCTACCCCATGCTCTTGTTTACCGACTACCCCTTTGGAAGGGAGCACAACCCCCTCAACGAAGGCCGACCCTCGGCACCACTGCGGACCACGTTTCATCAATTTTCCTCTGGATCCATTCATTTTCTTCAGTACACTCGCACCAGTTCTTCATGATTTCATCAGTCGATCAAACTAGAGATTCATCATTGTCAGATCATTATATCCATGGGTGCATCGTAGATTCAGATTTATCAATTAAGAACAGAGTTCGTCCATGCAAATATTCCTTAGAGAAATTTATTCATTCGCCACCCTTACGCATGCATACGTTCTTCATGATTTCGCTAGTCGATTAAACCAGGAATTAATCATCATCTGATCTAGAGCTCTTGATCAATCATCATATTCATAGGTGCACCATAGATTCAGATATATCAGAGTTTATTCATACAGATATCTCTAAAAGAGATTTGTTTATTATCAACTCTTTCGCATGCACACCTTGTTCTCTATTTCTCTTCTCCTTATATAGTTTTGCCTTTAGTAAAACCATGAGTCAAAACCTCAAACCGCTAATGGTATTCCTAGACGGGGTCAAAATAGATAATCTAGCGTATTAAAAATCGAGCCAATCCAAATTGAAACCCCAACCTTCGTTCTTCCATGCACGAAATGTCCCAAAGGTATTCTTTTTCTCTTTGGATCCATCCCCACATGCATAATCGACGGCTTAATCAATATTATTAAAAAACTGGGGCCCATTGCTAAAAATCAACTCGATTGAAGGGCTCACGTTCCATCGCGCCACATCATCCAATCCGACGGATATCGCTTGGGCAATTTTCACGCGCAATAACGCGCGATGGCGCGATCAAACAAAAAATGAGGAACACTTGAGATTTGCGATGGCGTGATTTGCGATTGCATCACGGTTTTCAACGGCAGTTCAAATATATATGGTGATAACACAATGAATGTGCAATCTACGATCGTGCGATGGCGCGACGATCACATCACAAACAATCAATGGAACTCTGGCATGGGCAGAGGGCGATTATGTGACAATGCGATGTTGCGATGGTGCGATGGCGCGATGATCGCACATCGCAAACATCCACATCAACAAGACACTAATACTTCAAACTTGCGATCTTGCGATTTGCGCTAAATTGGTAGGGACTACTTGTCCTGCTTATTTTCAAAAAATTTAAGCCTTTCATTGTTTAATCAATTTCTCTTCATTTTGGTTGTTGAGGGCTTTAAACGCCCGAAATGACTGTATTAATAAAACTTTGCTCCTCCGTAGTTTAGATCTACGGGAAAATCCTTGTTTCACTGTGAAACGACTTCACCCAAACAAAATTAATTCTCCTCTGTCATTTGTGGCTACGGCCCATCAACAATTAATTCATCTTTACATTCTCCCATTCTTCTTTATTACACGGTGTTGCGCACTCAATCTCTGCTGCTTCCTTTGTACTCTTTTCTCCTTGCTCAAGGCTTAGTAGGTGACTTTAATATTTTCAACACTTCAATTATGCATTCTACTTCTATTCACTGTCTCTGCGTTGTCTGCTGCCTCAATTCCTTATCTGCCTTGCTTCCTCTCTGATGCTTCTGCTATCTCTCTATTACTGTCTTTGATTCTTGTCTAATGTTTCTCCTTTGTTCTCTGCCACGTTTCCATGTCATTCTGTCTTCAATTATGCCATCTATATCAACCTTCCATTGCATGTTTCAGAGTTCTACCCTGTCATAGTTCCGCTTCTAACTGTACATACTGCTTTCTATAGCTCTACATTTATTTTCTCTGTTCCTTGCCAATTCCTTTGCCACTTCTTTTGCCATCAATGACAATATTTCCAACAATCTCCCCCTTTGGCATTGATGGCAATACTCGCCCCCTTTGTTTTGTTTTTCCTCCCCCTTTGACATCAATGGCAAAGGGTTGATCAAGATCCTTTGGACTAACAAAATTGTGCTCCCCCTGAGATCATGCTACATAATATAACAAGATTGCTTATACATGCCAACAATGCATCCTTTTCATATGACTAATGCTCCCCCTTAGCCTGAGCATTCAGAGAAGCCCAAAAACACCTCACAACCAATTTAATATTTTGTTTTTAAGTAGACCTGATCCTCTGCATGGCAGAGACTACTCCTAGTTTCTGTCTGAGATATTCAAATGCTTCCCTGGGTAGTGGTTTGGTAAATATATCAGCAACTTGTTCTTTGGAAGAAACATACTCCAATTTCACCTTTTGTTCAAGCACTTTTTCATGTAAGAAGTGATATTTGATGGGAATGTGCTTGGTCTTGGAATGCATAATAGGATTCTTTGAGATACTGATGGCACTTGTATTATCACACATAATGGAGATAGGAGGCGAACATTTGATTTCAAAGTCTTGTAGGCTTTGCATCATCCAGAGAAGTTGAGTGCAACATGATGCTGCAGCCACATATTCTGCTTCTGCTATATATAAGGCAATGGAGCTTTGCTTCTTGCTAAACCAAGATACTAATCGGGGCCCCATATAGAATGCACCACCACTAGTTCTTTTCCGATCATCAACACTTCTAGCCCAATCTGCATCAGTGTATGCATGAAGAGTAAGATCAACATTCTTTGGATACCATAGTCCAAAGTCTTGAGTTCCTTGTAGATATTTGAATATTCTTTTCACAGCCTGAAGATGAGACTCTTTTGGATTAGCTTGGAATTTTCCAACAATCCCAACTGCATGCATGATGTCTGGTCTTGTCCCAGTGAGATAAAGTAGACTTCCTATCATAGATCTGTATTCTGGTTGATTCACCGTGGGGGAATCATCATTAGAACTGAGATTACATCTGGTTATCATTGGTGTACTTACAGGTTTTCAATCTTCCATGCCATACTTCTTCAAGATTTGCTTGAGGTACTTTTCTTGTGATAAGAATATACCATCTGTTGCTTGTTGCACTTGCAAGCCAAGAAAGAATGTTAGTTCCCCAAGTAAAGACATTTCAAATTCTTGTTGCATATCAGAAGAAAATTTCTAACTCATAGACTCTTCATTACTTCCAAAAATGATATCATCAACATATACAACCACAATCAATAGTTTTTCATTTTCAGTTTTTGTGTATAAGTTGCTATCAGCAGACCCTTTTGAAAATCCTTGTTGATGAAGATATTTTTCAAGATGATAGTACCATGCCCTTGGAGCTTGTTTGAGACCATATAGAGCCTTTTTAAGTCTACAAACAAGTTTTTCATCATTTCCAAAAATGAATCCTTCTGGTTGTTCTATATAAACTTCTTCTTCTAGATCACCATTGAGAAAAGAAGATTTAACATCCATTTGATAAACTTTGATTTGTTGGAAGCTTGAAAAAGAAAGAAACATTCTTATGGCTTCAAGTCTAGCTACAGGAGCAAAATTTTCTTCAAAGTCTATACCTTCTTGTTGAGCATACCCCTTGAAAACAAGTCTAGCTTTATTTCTTATAACATCCCCATTCTCATTTAACTTGTTTTTGAATATCCATTTAGTTCCAATGACATTTTTGTCATGAGGTCTTGGTACTAATTCCCAAGTGTGATTCTTTTCAATTAGATCAAGCTCTTCATTCATGGCTTGAATCCAACATTCATCTTTGCTAGCTTGACTGACATTGTGAGGTTCAATAGTGGACAGAAATGCCAGATTGCTTGAAGATCCCACAAGAGTCCTTCTTGTTTGTACACCTGATCCCTTTTCTCCCAAAATTTGAGATTCTGGATGATTCTTTTGAACATATCTGGATGGAGCCTTTTCAGACAAATTATCTTCGGGTTCTTCATTGGATTCATTGTTTGTATCATTACTATTTGATGTAGAAGGATATATGTCATCATCATCGTCTTCATTTGTTGTTTGTTTTTCTTCTTTTGGAGCTGCTGGAGACTCATCAATAACAACATCTATACATTCAACAATCTTCCGAAGTATTTTATTGTAACATTTATATGCCCTACTCCTAGAGGAGTAACCAAGAAATATTCCTTCATCTACTCTGGGTTCAAACTTGCCAAGTTTTTCATCATTATTTTTTATAAAACATTTGCTTCCAAAAATTATAAAATTCTTTACAGTGGGAGAATTACCATACCAGAGTTCATATGGAGTTTTATCACTATTTACACTAACATGTGCCTTGTTAAGAATATTTACTGCTGTATGTGCTGCTTCTCCCCAAAATGTGTCAGGTGTTCTGGAATCATCAAGCATGGCTCTAGCCATTTTTTGAACTCGTCTATGTTCATTATTTCCCTGCTACGCCATTCCGTTGTGGAGTGCCACGATGTAAAATCGGGTTTTTTATGCCATGTTGTTCACAAAATTCAAGGAATTACTGGATGTGTATTCTCCTCCTCGATCAGATCTGAGACACTTGATTTTTAATTCTAATTCATTCTCAACTAGTGCTTTGAAGATCTGAAATTTCTCAAATGCTTCATCTTTGTGTTTAAGCAGTCCAATCCAACACATTCTAGAGAACTCATCAATGAATAATATATAGTATTCTTCACCATGGGGTGATTTTTTCCTCATAGGTCCACATATGTCAGTATGAATGAGTTCAAGAGGCTTACTTGATGATCCTTCCTTGGCATTAAATTGTACCCTGGTTTGCTTACCGAATTGGCAAAATTTGCATATGATATTTTCAGGTAGAGTAATGGTGTGAATCAGACGAACAGCTTTAAGTCTGCTTGATTTGTTGATTTGAGAGAAGCTCAGATGCCCCAACCTTCTATGCCATAGCCAATTTTCTGAAGATTTACTCAAGTAACATTGTTCTTTACAGTTCTTCAATACATACAGGTTTCTTGGGGTTCTTTTTCCTTTTATAATTGCTTTACTTGTATCAAGATCACGTACCACACATTCTTTTGAACTAAATACAACTTCAGTTCCTTGATCACACATTTGAATTACACTTAACAGGTTATGCTTTAATCCATCCATGTACATAACTTCATTAGCTTTCACCTTTTCTTTTAGAAAAACAGACCCTTTTCCCTTAATGACCGCAGGAGTATCATTTCCAAATGTAACATTCTTTTCTTTTTCTAAAGCACTATATGCTAGAAGTTTGTTTTTGTCACCTATCATGTGTCTTGAGCATCCACTATTAATGTACCATTGGTTTTCTTCATCTTCTGCAAATAACGCTATGCCACAATTTTCAACTTGTAATTCCTTCTTTTTCCATACTTTGGAGCTTGAAGGAACATGTTCTTTTCGCTGAACTTTGCTCCTGCATTCAGATTCTTCATGGCCAAAGTTATTGCAATAAGCACATTCAACTTCATTTTGAAGAGGAAAAAAGTTGTTATAAGTATTCTTCTTTGTTTCAATATCAATCCTTTTCTTTCTTGCTTCTCTTGTCATGATGGTTTTATATGCAACACATTGAACAGCTTTATGACCAAAATTGTGACATGAGAAACATTGTCCATTGAAGAAGAGATTTTTGCGATCATAAAATCTTCTACTTGAATTTACCTGTTGATTGGTGTCTCTTTGAAAGACATTCCTGTTAGTGTTCTTTGAATTGAGATGATCATGCTTTACCTGTAAAGATTCTTTATTCCCTTGCTGAGTGGTAGCATGTTGTAAACCATCTGTAACTGCTTTTAGATAACTTGGTGTTGAAGCCTGAGAATATTCTCCGATATATCCAAGACCTGTCTTTATAAGAGGAGAACATTGTACCTTGATAATATCATCTAAGGTTTCAAATCCTTTAGAAAATCTAAGATTCAGAGTCTTTACTTTCTCAAGTTCTTTTCTTAGACTTACTACTTCACACTCTAATTTCTCATTGTGTTTCTCTTTTTCTTCAAGCTGATTTTTCAGAGTTTCTATGGTTATTTTACTCTCTTCTAAGCAAATTTTGAGTTTATTTTTTTCATCAAGAAAATCATTGTCTTCTAGAGCATCCACAAAAGTATCCTTTTCTTCTCTAGATTCGTTTTCAAATGCCATGAGAAGTCTAAGGTCTTTTTCACAATCTTCCTCACTATCAGATAACCCATCAGTGTCTTCATGAGTATAGTAACTCTTTCTAGTGCCAAAACGATTCTTATTCCTTCTTTCTACTTCCTTCCCCTTTTTATGTGTTTCTTTATAAGGACACTTAGCAGCATAATGACCAACTCTTCCACAATCAAAACATTTGAAAGGAAGCTTACCTCTGAATCATCCTGTGCCAAGTTGAAGTTTCTTTAAAAAGTTTATCTCATCTTCTTCTGAGATATATCCTGATCCTTCTGTTTTTTGTACTTCCTTCCCTTTTGTAGAAGTTCTAAAGACTGCTTCTTTGACTTCAGATGGTCCTCCTCTTCTCATTTCATATGCAGTTAGTATGCCATGGAGTTGCACCACAGTAAGGTTTTGAAGATCCTGCTTTTCTTCAAGAGCAGAAACTTTTGACTCAAATTTTGTCGTTAGTGATCTTAAGACTTTCTCAACCAAAGTAGCTTCGGTTATTGTTTCTCCCAGATTTCTCATACGATTTACAATATCATCAAGACGTAAAAAGAAATTGGCAATGCTCTCCTCATTATCCATTTTTAGATTCTCATATTGAATTCTGAGAGTTTGGAGTTTAGCACTTTTTACCTTTGCATCACCTTCATAACTTAGAATTATTTTGTCCCATATTGCCTTTGCTGTATTCAGCTGCATGACTTTGACAAATTCTGATTCAGTTAGACTTCCCAATAGAGCATTGACCGCCTTTGCATTGGTTTCATAATTCTTTCTTTCTGTCGAATCTGTTGGTACTGCAGCTGGATATTGATATCCTCCTTCAACAATTTCCCATACATCTGCTCCCAGAGACTGAAGATAGGATCTCATCCTTGTTTTCCAGAAGATTAAATTGTTTCCGTTAAAGAGCGGAGGCCTGATAGATGCTGTTCCATCTTGATTGCTCATCTTGCTTGATCTTCCTTCTAGTGGCTAAGCTTTTTCAGAAGGACCTGCTCTGATACCAATTGTTGGGAAAAATACTGAGAGAGGGGGGGGTGAATCAGTATTTAGAGCTGACTGACAATTTTTACTTTTTCTTTCTCTTAAAACCATATGTTACATTACTGCATCCAACTTGTATGTCCAGAGATCTTATTATGTCTTTACTTAGATCATTGCATCATTTATTCATCAGATAAGCAGTAAGCATGAACAAAAATAATAGAACAAACCATCAAACATAAGCAACACATATGAACACTAGGATTTAAGGTGGGAACCCAATTCGGGAGAAAACCACCGCCGTAATCTCTGCCTTCAATATTTATTATAGAGAAAACTTCTCTTAAAATATATGCTGAGTCTCAACCGCATCTTTCTTATACATCTTCCTAGACCTTTTTCACTCACCTGAACCTTCCAAGTTGTCAATATCATTGTATATTAATTTCAAAAGAGCAACTAAAATGGTTTTTAACTATATTTTGTGTCTGCTGTTTGATTTAGATTTTTGCTCATTTAGCTGCGGAATCTTGCCACTTTCCGCAGCTGCTGCAACTTTCCGTAGCCATTTTGTGAAAGTCTATGTTACAGGTGTCTTCAGGTAAAACGAGCCACATGGGCAAGTCAGAAATGATGTGGACATGGATCGTGTCCTATTGGCTCGAGAAAATTCACTTAAGGAGGCTGTGGTCAAAGGTGGCCAAGTGGAAGTCAACCGTAGAGTCCCACGGTGACAGGACTTTGTTTCTCATCACGTGAGGATTTGCATGACCGTTTCTAACTTACGGGAGACACATCAACACCTGTACACGGCTCCATAAGATGAAACCAACATCCACTCTTCATATATTTACTCCTCAACGCGGCCATGATCCTAGATCTTTGGACGTAATGGTTTACGTGTTTTCTATCAGCATAAACTTTAGGGAATTAGTTATATCACCTTCAGTTATAAATAACGCGTTTGCATACGCATAAGAGTTAGTTTTTATTAGTCTCCATTAGCCTCCAGATAGCTCTGTAATGTAATTACGTTGCCACTGTGCCGTAATATCACCTCTCTGTTATGACTGCATTTTAATATATAAGAAGACTCTGTTTCCAAGCGTAATTCGTATTTGAAGGCTGTTGCCAAGGCTGGTGCAGAGGGCCCCTACACACGCTGAGGTTTTGTGCATTATTGTATAGTTCTTGTTTTATTTCTTTAAGCTCATTGTGCGATAAGTCATTCATGTGTTTATACATTGCATCTTTCATGGTATTTATGCTTCATCTCTGTTTATAATCTTTCATGCTTTACACTTTACTTCTGTCCATAATCTTTCATGTTTTATGTTAACTGATCAGTGTTCTTGTTTCAGATTACAAATAGGAAGCCCGGGAATTTGCATATCTTTTGACTAATGACATGGAATCAATATTGTTCTGCTGCTAATTTATTTTTCTTAGTTTTTATCTAATTCCAGTACTGCTTTGTTTATTTTAGTCTTGCACATTTGTTTCCATAGTTAGATTTAGATATATTAAATTTCTCATGTCATTTTCAGTTACCTCCGAAAGCCACAGCTGGACTGATGGTGAGGGATTGAAGTATGAGTGTGTAGTTTGATATTATTTTACTTTCTGCAAGTTAGATATATTAAATTGCTCATGTCATTTTCAGTTACCTTCGAAAGCCACAGCTGGACTGATGGTGAGGGATTGAAGTATGAGTGTGTAGTTTGATATTAGTTTACTTTCTGCAAGTTAGAAATATTAAATTTCTCATGTCATTTTCAGTTACCTCCGAAAGCCATAGCTGGACTAATGGTGAGGGATTGAAGTATGAGTGTGTAGTTTGATAATAGTTTCTTTTTCTGCAAATTAGATATCAGGTTGCTCAAGTTGTTTATGGTTACCTCCGAAATCCATAGCTGGACTAATGGTGAGGGATCAGAATATAAGTTGATGTAATTTGATTTAGATTTACTTTGTTGCAATTCTTGGATTTCTTTAAGCATAGTTTCTTTTGTGTTTAGACAGCAGCAAGGATAGTTTGGTTTTCATGCTCAATAGTTCATTGTTTTGATTTACTAGGTTAGCAGCACATTTTCATTTCCTTTCAAGTTTTGTCATTGTATGTTTCAAATTCCTTTTGAAGTTTCAAGTTGGTAAATCATTATAAAGGATATCATTGCCTTGAACAACCATAACCATACTTGTTTTTATTTTAGAATTTCCATCTCACATTAGAAAACTAAAAACGACAAAAAGATAAGAAATAGGTTATCTTGCACATATAGTGCGCCACACTTCATCAGCTTACGAATCCCGGATTGATAAATTAATGTAGAAATTTAGGACACACTAAATTGACCAAACAATATGCTGGTGCAGACTTATACCAGCACGCAGGCACCCACCTGCAGAAGGCTACAACCTTCTCTCGTTTACCAGCCTCTCCCGGAAGGGAGCTACTACCCCCTGCTCTCGTTTACCAGCTATCACTGGAAGGGAGCTACCACCCCCTGCTCTCGTTTACCAGCTACCACTGGAAGGGAGCTACAACCCCCTCACTGAAGGCTTCGACCCTCAGCACCATTGCGGACCACGTTTTATCAATTTTCATACTGGATCCATTCATTTTCTTCAGTACACTCGCACCAGTTCTTCATGATTTCATCAGTCGATCAAACCAGAGATTCATCATTGTCAGATCATTATATCCATGGGTGCATCGTAGATTCAGATTTATCAATTAAGAACAGAGTTCGTCCATGCAGATATTCCTTAGAGAAATTTATTCATTCGCCACCCTTACGTAAGCATACATTCTTCATGATTTCGCCAGTCGATTAAACTAGGAATTAATCATCATCCGATCTAGAGCTCTTGATCAATCTTCATATTCACAGGTGCACCATAGATTCAGATATATCAGAGTTTATTCATACATATATCTCTAAAAGAGATTCGTTTATTATCAACTCTTTTGCTTGCACACCTCGTTCTCTATTTCTCTTCTCCTTGTATAGTTTTGCCTTTAGTAAAACCATGAGTCAAAACCTCGAACCACTAATGGTATTCCTGGACGAGGTCAAAATAGATAATCTAGCATATTAAAAATCGAGCCAATCCAAATTGAAACCCCAACCTTCGTTCTTCCATGCACGAAATGTCCCAAAGGTATTCTTTTTCTCTTTGGATCTAGCCCCACATGCATAATCGACGGCTTAATCAATATTATTTAAAACTGGGGCCCATTGCTAACAATCAACCCGATTGAAGGGCTCACGTTCCATCGCGCCACATCATCCAATCCGATGGATATCGCTTGGGAAACTTGCACGTGCAATAACGCGCGATGGCACGATAAAAAAAAAAAAGGCGGAACACTTGAGATTTGTGATGGCGCGATTTGCGATTGCATCGTGGTTTTCAATGGCGATTCAAATATATATGGTGATAACACAATGAATGTGCGATCTACGATCGTGCGATGGTGCAAAGATCGCATCGCAAACAATCAACGGAACTCTGGCATGGGCAGAGGGCGATTTTGTGACATTGCGATGTTGCGATGGTGCGATGGCACGATGATCGCACATCGCAAACATCCACATCAACAAGACACTAATACTTCAAACTTGCGATCTTGAGATTTGCACTAAAGTGGTAGGGACCACTTGTCCTGCTTCTTTTCAAAAACTTTAAGCCTTTCGCTGTTTAATCAATTTCTCTTCATTTTGGTTGTTGAGGGCTTTAAACGCCTGAAATGACTGTATTAATAAAACTCTGCTCCTCCGTAGTTTAGATCTACGGGAAAATCTTTGTTCCACTGTGAAACGACTTCACCCAAACAAAATTAATTCTCCTTTGTCATTTGTGGCTGCGGCCCATCAACAATTAATTCATCCTTACATTCTTCCATTCTTCTTTACTACCATGCCGCACACTCAATCTCCCCGCTCGGGCCGCCTTTGTACTCTTTTCTCCCCGCTCCGAAGGCTTACAGAAGTGGTGTGACGAATATTTTTTACCACCGAACACCATGAGTTCTACTTATTCCACCGTCGGCATTGTCTGCCGCCCACCCCCGTCCGTTTTGGCCCTCTCTTCCGTCGTCTCTCGCCCTCTCTCGTTACTATCTCGATTCTTGTCTAATGCCGCTCCCTTTTGTTCTCTCGGCCACGTTTCCATGTCATTCTCGTTTCAATTTTCCATCTATATCAACCTTCCATTGCATGTTTCAGGGATTTCTACCCCCGTCATAGTTCCGCTTCTAATCGCACAATCGCTTCTTAGCTCTACGTTTTTTTTACCTTGCCACCCTCACTTTTTGCCATCACTTGACAATATCACAATGTAACCACCGAGTACGTGTTATAAAATTGTGGAAAGTATGGAAATGTTTGGGTCATAGTTGGTCATGATTTGAGCATGTAATTTGCTGGAGATTGTACTAGAGGTTTGCAGAGGATGTAGGTGTCGTCTCATCGCTGAAGGCTCCGAAGAAAAAAGGTGAAGGAGATGGAAGGGTGATGTTTTTCAAGACACTTGTGGTGTGGACATTGTACACAATAGTTACAGATTATTTTTGATGCTTTTGGAGGACCAAAAGCTCCTTAGTGGGGAGGAATGATCTAGGTGACTATAGAGACACACACAAGACAAATAGGGCTTATGGAAGCTCCAAAATGAAAGTGTTCAGATTGCTCTCAAACCATGTTCAAGTTGAAGAGTTCGTTGCCTTGATCGCAACGGTGAGAACAACGCGTCAATCTAAGCTCATATAAGAAAGTTAGAGCAGTTTGATGTTTTTTTAAGGGAACAGAAGTGGGGCCCACATCATTCCACGTGGCATCCCAGTAAGCACGTGGGAACCACATGGCAATCCCCTCAGCTGTTGACACATGGTGCTCCTCTATTGGCCCCTTTCCCCTACATAAAATACAAAGAAAAAAACATGTTATTAAAATATCATGAAGAAAACAAAATCATTATTAAAAACAAAATATATCTATATATATATATATATATATATATATATATATAGTTGGTTATTAAAAAATCATTTTTTATATGGTTATAACATATTAAAACAAACCAACGTCCAAACATGCCGTTGTATAGAACATTACAACAAATGATATTCCAATCAAACCATAACCCAACCAACACTACCCTATCACATAAAGTGCGGTGAACATGGGATTGGTGGGCATGCCATGAAAGGCAGGCCCGACCCCAATTTAAAACTCATTTTTTGGGTTTAAAACAGACGCCAAAATTTTGAGGGGGTGGGGTTTGACCACTAGACCTCCCTCCAACAAATTTTCATTTTTAACCAACTACACCAATGACCAGGTTGGTTTATCCGTCTGAAAAAATTTATTTAAACCCTCATTTTCCCAGTGCGCCAAAGCTAAGTGCAGGAAGAATTTTCGATACCAAGGAAGGCAGAGGATAACACGTAGTTCGAGGTAGGATCTGCATGCAGTTTGAGACAATTTCCTGTTTGATGCCAAAGGAATCTTTTGATCTCAAGGAGGTAAAAAATTTCAGAATGTATTAAAATTTATATACATTTTAACCAGAATTCACAGGGAAAGCAATGGTGCACCCAAATTTTCCTTTTGAGCAACGTTTTTATAGATTCCCTGTGGAGGATAATCTTCAATAATCTTTAGGAAATCTTTCATATTCCTTGGAGGCTGAAATTCAATGGTGTCAGAATGAGATCAACGTTATACTCATTTTTCTCAAAATTTTGCAAGGATCTCAATGGTGAGATCAGATTCTTGCTTTGAGTTACATATTTACAGATTCCCTCTGGAGCAACATATTTGAAGAATCTAGGGGGAATCTAAAAGATTCCATAAGGCCCATATTTTCATTTTGTCAGAATTCAGAAATTTGATAGTCACATTTTCACTATTCAATGACACAAATATGATGGTGTATTCAGATTTTCCATCTGAGCTTTATATTTTTCGGCCACTTTTCAAAGTGGAGTGCAGGTGTTAGCTTTTAGTGGGTGAGTAGTCCATTTCACACCTCCACTTTTCAAAGTGGAGTGAAGGTGTCAGTTTTAGTGAGTGAGCAGTCGATTTCACACCTTTCGACACCACGAGATTGATGGTGATTTCAGATCCAACAACGAAGCAGCCCATTATTCAGTCATCTTCAATGTGAGGTATATGATGCGTTGATTTCATGTACTTATTTTTCCTCTTTTCTATGACATGAATTGTGTTGTACAGATCCCTATTGATGTTTGATGTGGCATCTTGTTTTGTTCTTGCTAGTGAGATGTAATTTATATCATTGATTTGTATTATGTTTGAGATCCATTTGTTCCCATATTTGTGGGATACTCATTTTCATATGTATGTTTGATTGAGATTAATTGTTTCCATGCTGGTGAGATGCTCATAATGATGATGTGTGAGTTATTGTCATACTGATAGGAGTCCTTTTCGAGAGTGAGAGTTCCTGTAGTGGAACATCTTGTGGAGAGATCTAGCCACTCCTGCATGAGGTAATTTTCCTTGTATGATAGAGAAAACACCATCCATGTACATCTTCACTCCATACAACACTTAATGTAGTGGCCTACACCATCTTGACACCGAGGCTCAGAGACGTAGTCCCTCCTGGACGAACTCCGTTATCAATTTCTTATGTTGGTATTGCTTGTTATGTTCCTCTTATTTACATCATGCAGATGTTCATTTATGTTCATTAAAACTTTTATTTAATGCAATTATAACACATCAGGCGAAGTAAAAGGTCTTGTTTAAGGGTATCAGGAATTTACCCTGATCACTGCAACTCCTCAGTGAGCCTCGGCTAATATATCCCATCTTTCGAATTCCAACACATGCCTTCATAACACTTCATCAGCGCCCAACTTGTATAACTAGCTAGCAATCAAGGTAAAATCCATGGTGCATGTAACCAACTATTTCTTCTATTTCAACGTATATTCTATGGGTGCATTTCCAGCGATCAGAAAATGAATAATATCTAGAAAATGATCATCAAATACTTTAATGGAAAATAGCTACGCGTCTAGTAAGCCATCTTCGAAGCTAGTTGGCTCTTTTGCACTTTCAATGTGCGACAGATGGTCTGGCCTAGCATTCAGTCTCTCAGGTTTCACAATTACTTAAAATTCATATTCCTAAAATAACAACAACCATCTAGAGATATTCCTCCCCAACATAGGCTTGTTGACCTGGTACTTCAGAGCAGATTGGTTAGTAAACATCTTAAAATTACCCCCCAACAGATAGTGGCGAAACTTCTTCAGCGCGTATAACATAGCTAATCCTTCTCTCTCTGTGGTCGAGTAGTTACACTCTACACATGAAAATTTCTGACTTGTAGATGCAATAGGGTGGTCAATCTCCCTAGCTCCACATTGCACTAAGACAACTCCCAGCGCAATGCACGAGACATCTAAATGTACATGGAATTCCTTTGATGAGTCTGGAAATATCAATATGTATTCAGTGACCATCTTCTCCTCGAGAAATTCAAAGCTCTTCTGGTAGTCTGCATCCCAGCAAAATGAGGCATCCTTCTTCAACAACTTCTCCATGGGCGCAATGATCGGTGCGTAGCCTTGAACGAACTTCTGGTAATACCATCTATGCCCCAAAATTTAGCGCAGCTATTTCAAATTTTCAGGAACTTTTAGTCTAACAATAACAATTATTTTTGTTGGAACCACCATCAATCATTGTTGACAAACAATATTACCTAGCAAGATCCCAAATGGGACGCAGAATATACAATTCTTCAGATTGAGCGAGATCTGACAATTGTGGAAAGTATTCAGTATTAGGTATAGGCTCGACACATGGTTTTTCAATCATACAAATACAGTCTAATCATCAAAGTATATTTCTAAGAATTTATGGATGTATTCTTTGAATGCAACTACTACCATGCGCAAGAAGACAGGTAGCGCATTCTTCAGACCGAATGACATGACTGTGTACTGAAAGGATCCCCATTCTGTCGCAAAGGTCTTCTTGCTTCTATGTTTTGGCGCGATTCGTATCTGGAGGTATACTGAGAAACCTTTCGTGAATGAGTATTTTTCCTTTCCTCCCACATTGTCCAGGATTTCATTTGAAAATGGGGTCGAGAATGCATCATGTATGCAAGCATCATTCAATTTTCATAGATCCACACAGATCCTTATTTCTCCCTTGGATTTCTTATCCTGCACCACCATAGGGCTTACCCAATATGATTTTCCACTGGTTTTTTACCATTACTACTACGGGTAAGGGATTTTCCTCAAGGCTGCCTGAACACAATTTTGCATATGTTAGTATAGATTCAGTCTTTTCTTAAAAATTAAAACATGGAAATAACAATATTAAATTGGGATGAAATTTTATGAATGATGAGAATAGTAGAATTTAAGATTCCTATGTTGTCGTGGTTGTTGTTTTTATGCAAGGAAGTCCTAATACTAGTGGTCGCTGCTACTTCGAGACTGCAACACAAGCCAGATACTAAATATTTCACAGGCACATGTTACATTTTCTCATGACTCCCCACCAAACTCTCAACGTGACAAGAATGTTCCAACTCCACTTGGATGTTGAACTGGACTGTTGATTAAGAGTGATGCGAGTAAAGATTAATTCTCTTCTTCAATGGCAAGATAACTGCATGGTAACCGAAGTTCATGTCAGGCTTGCAAACGTTAAAGCCCATGTCAACGTTAAATTAAATTTGGCCCAAATTAATACGTATATGATTTTTTGAGTGTCCCATTAACCAAAGTTTTTATAGTGAAATAAGGAAGTTGAATTCCTATGTATATGGTAAAGATAAAGAGATGATTATAAAACAGTGTTTTTCAAGTACTTGCAATTGTATATAAAGAAAGAAGGATTGAATTCAATCTATATATATCTTTATTTTTATTTTTATATGGATAATTTTTTACATATATAACACTTTTTTCTTATTATGGAAAATAAGTTTTACAAATATTCATACACTCTATGGGAAAATGGAAATTTATTGTTAGTGTTTGCACTGATATTTAAATCCCACCCATCTCACCTTATTTTACTCTGATTTGACCTCATCTTTGTCATTATCATTGACCTCGCTTCGTTTTTTAACCATTTTTCCCAAGGGTGCCCAAGTCATCATTGTTCACAAGCACTAAACCCTAATTTCCTCTCCCACTGAGCTAGGGTTTGCTATGGAAATAGAGACATTTGATCAGAGGAGGCATTTTTTAGGTCATATCAGTATGTATGAGGCCATTCCAACTCATAATATCGTGTCTCCATAATATTTTAAGAAATCATTCCAAGGGTTAGGTCATTTTCCACTCATAGGGCCAATTTTACTTCAAACTATGTTTCTAACCAAAAAGAGATGAATTTAACAAACATGAGAGACGTTTTTGTCCATCATATGTCAAGGAAGAAAAAAATCCTTCAGGTTTTACACAGGTGTCATATTTTTGGAGAAATGTCAAAAATACAAGTGCCACAGGAGAGTTGTTGTACTTCTGGAGTGACCTTGGTAAAATCACATGTTTTCCTAGCTGGAGTGTCCAAATCACTTTCTTGATACGTCAAATGAACACTATAATAGAAGATATTTACAATGAGATATCATGAGCTCAATTTTGAGTTGAGGAAGGCCTCCAACAGTTTCCTACAACATCACTATGCATTTCTGCATCCCCATTCTGCACTTTTTGACCAGTCTTGGAAGAATCCATCTTTGACAAGGCAACATAAAAGAAACATAATATTATTTCCAGCGAGCTATCTTGGGCCCAATTTGGACATGAGTAATGCCTCCAAATTTTGTCTGCAAAAAGGTCTTGCATTGGCGCTGCGCATTTGCCTGAAGCACATAAGAAATGTCAAATGTGAAAAACCTAGGGTCTTGTGCTCTTTTTTGGGGCATCCAATGAGAAAATGGTCACCACCGTTGAGTTAAAAATGATTAGGACATGCACCCTGTACATTTTCTCAGCATTTGGAGGCAAACTGGTCAGTGAAAATGACAAAAAATCATCAAAACCCATGTTTCTGCCTCATTTTTGGCCTTGACACTTCGCGTTTACTAGTCTTGGGAAAATGAGTTTTTGGCAGAGAAAATGGGCTTCATTTTGAAAAGAGAAGGTATATTTGGAATGTATACTTGAAAGGATTTCCAACAAGCTATCTTGGAGCCCATTTGGACACCTGCAACCTAGTAAAAAACAACCTACAAGTTGGTGGTAAAACGACGCTACGCATAGGAAAATTTTCTGAGTTTGTTGATATTTTCCAATTTTCTCAATTTTTTCTACTTTGACCATGGTTAATGGGATTTTTACCAATGTAAATAATGAATGTAAAATTAATTATGATGTGTTTTACTTACTAGGGTAAATACATTAGGTTAAAACTCATGATGAGTTTTAATGAATTAGTTTGCAAAAAGTGATGGTTGAGTCACTTTGACCACCATACACACTAGGTTTCAGTTCAAACTTTGGTGGATCAACTCCTCCTCTTAGGTATTCCAACCCTGAGGTTGGGAGAGGTTCTTTGAGGCCTATATCATGTAATTTTTGACTCATTTTCAAAGGTTGAAATCAGTTTGATATTTTCTAATTGATAAAGGAAACTTTGTACTTAATCTGGCCAAGCTAATAAAGAGGAGTTGCAGCTACTTTTATGGGATACTTGTGGTATTGAATGTCTATCATTTTTCATTCTTTAGTATCATATGTTTGAAAGTATTTTTTTCATGTTTCACTTTCATTTCTATGTTATGATCTTTTACAAGTTAGAAATTCAGAATACATGTTTGCACATGCTCTGTTTTGGGTAACTAATCATATTTTTTTATTTCCTTCTACCTAAGAAAAATACATCTTCTATGATTTTCTTAGCCTTCTTACAATTTCAACACCATTCCATAACAATTCTCTTAAATTGATATGCATTGTACCTACCTTGCCCCATTGATCCCTGCAACCCTAACTCATTTCCCCTGACCTAGCTTTCTTTGACCTAATTTTTCATCTAGTGATCTCCCCAACCAAATCAAATTCAAAAAACCCCATGCACTCTATACCTAGCCTAAAAAACCTAATTGTTCTAGCCCTACTGGTTGTGACCCTTTTTGGAGAGATCCCTCTCTCGCTTGATAGGGCTAGCTATCAAGTCAAAAGCTTTGTTTGTTGTTACCTCTGTTGGGATTCCTTCCATAGCCTTGGAAATTTGGCAGAGTGATAACATCTTGGCACCGTTGTTGGGGAGGCGTAAAGAAAAATCTTCCCTCAGAAAGAATGAAAAATATTTATATCTAATTGTTGATGGTGAAAAATAGTTGGACACATATGAAGGCTGAACCATTCACTTGGCGACTCCATTGACTGAAAGATCCAGAAAATCAACACTTCATAGAGACTCCACTGCATGAAGATTAGTAGCTTCAAGAATTTTGAATATGGAAAATATTGCAAGAAGGTATGCTCCCATGAGCTGGGATCACATTCTAGGTTTCCAAAATAAAATTCCTAAGGTAGATTGGCAAAGGAATTTTCCTATGTTTAAAGATGATGATAGGAATGGTGTTGCTTTACATTTGGTTAAATTTCACATGCATACACGCAAGCCAAAGGTTGAAATTCCTGAAGATTGTCTCTTAAATATGTTCATGGCTTCTCTTGAAGGAAAATCACAATCTTCTTATGAAGGTTTTCCACCTGCCAGTATTTGCTCTCATAGAGTTTTCCATTCAATATTTTATGAAGAATACAAGGAGTCCTACACTTCTTTGTCTTTAGTTAATAGTTGTTGTGATCAATTTGAGGTTTTCATTCAAAATATATAGGATTCTTATGATGATAATGAGTTTAAGGATGAATAGATCTTGGAGGCTTTGCATGACAATCCTTTTCATTACCAAAAAGAGAAATTGTTTTCTCTCATGGAAGAAAAAGATGATGTATAGTGTCTTGATGTTCATAAAGACTTCCCATAGGAGACAATTCTTGCAACAGTACAACAAGTTGATCAACCAAAGGTTAAAGAAGATATTCAACATCCTTGTGAATCTTTAGGAGAGAAAGAAGACAATTACTGCATTATCAAAAGAAAACAAAAAATATTTTCTCCTCTTTCTCAAGATGAGATAGATCAACTCTTGAAAAGTCATATTACAGTCCAAGCTAAAGCAGGTTTGCATTTTTCACATAGTCAAGAAAGTGTTAGTAAAACTTCTCACACTTTTGAAAATGAAAATCTAAGTTTAAATGAGGACAATCCTGAAACTAGATTTATAGATCATCGTGAAGAAATACAATCTCGTTTTTGAAATTCCATATTTGATGAAGTTTCTCCTAAACCTGATATTCCTAAGTACAATAAATCTAAAGATAATTTTGATGAGGAGCTTGAGGAAACTATATAGGAAATTGTTGTGAGTAAACCAATTTACGATGATGATTCCCTATAAAGAGATCAGCTAGCAGATACTTTTTTCTTTCATGAAGATGATAGGGCTCTCATGTTTGATCATCTTGAAGAATGTTTATTGTTTAAGGATGACTTAGACTATGAATTTGAGGAGTATGAAACAAAGAGAGACAAAATGCCAGAGATTGAGTCAGAATTTCCCATGCTTAAGGAATTTTCAGCCAACACTTAGATATCAGAAGGTTATACTTCCCTATGCCTTCCTATCGATAAAAAACTAAGTGTCCTTTCGGATCAAAATGAAGGGATTACTTGTATTTTTGTTGTTGGATCTCAAGACAAGGTAATTATTTAGGATTTTCAAGATCCCTTTGGCGATCTTTTGCAATCATTACAGAAGATGAATGTTGTCTCATTTGTCAGCATAAACCTTGGTTTCAGTTTTTACTGTGAGTTTCCTACATGTACATCATTCTTCCTGCTCAAGGAAAGTGAGAGCAGAAATTCAGTAAGTAACCATCTCCTGGACTGGTTACACTGCAAGGATCATTTCTCCTAATAATAAATTTTGTAGTAGATTAGAGTAGGTTGGTATCATTTCAGTTTGATTTTATTTTATTTTCCACATGTGTTGACAAAATTCATCAAGGTTTAAAGCTCGAGGTGAAGGCTCTAAGGCTTTGATGATATGTTAGTGTGGGTTGAAGTTTTTAGCATGTTTTCAGTTTCAATTTTAGTTTTAGTTTATATATTGGACTCCATTTCTCAATGAATAAGGCACTGATCTATAAATTCAGAGATTTGCAGTTCTTGGCACCTGCAAGGAGCTACCATCCCCAATTGGAGCTGATGTTAGCATTGGTATTTACATCCCACCCATTGCGCCTTATTTTAATCTGATTCAACCTCATCTTCATCATTATAATTGACCTCAATTAAATTTTTAACCACTTTTCCCAAGGGTGACCAAGTCATCATTGTTCACAAGCACTAAACCCTAGTTTCCTCTCTGACTGAGCTAGGGTTGGCTATGGAAACAGACACATTTGAGAATAGGAGGAATAAGGTAGGTCATATTAAGAATTATGAGGCCATTCCAACTCATAAGATCATGTCTCCATCATTTTTTAAGAAATCATCCCAAGGGTCAAGTCATTTTCCACTCATAGGGCCAGTTTTACTTCAAACTATGTTTATGACCAAACAGTGTAAAATTTAACAAACTTGAGAGAGGTTTTTGTCCATAATAGCTCAAGGAAGAAAAAAATCCTTAATTTTTTACATAGGTGTCATATTTATGGATAAATTTTAAAAATATAGGTACCACAGGAAATTTGTTGCACTTTTGGAGTGACCTTGGGACAATCAATTTTTCTCCTAGCTGGAGTGTCCAAATCACTTGCTTGATAAGTCAAATGAAAAATAAACGTGAAGATATTTCCAATGCAATATCATGAGCTCAATGTGTAGTTCATAAAGGCCTCCAAACGTTGCCTATAACATCACTCTGCATTTCTGCACCGTCATTTTGCACTTGTTGACCATTCTTGGAAGAATCAATGTTTGAGAAGGTAAATAAACTCCAATAATAAATGAAAAAGATATATTTGGAAATCAGACAGAATAATATTTCCAACGATCCATCATGGGCTAAATTTGGACACCGGGAAGGACTCCAAATGTGGTCCGAAAAAAGGTGTTTCACTGATGATGCGCGTTCTGCACTTGCGCTGTGTGTTTGCCTGAAGCACATCAGAAATGTCAAACGCAAGCACCTAGGGTTCTGTGCTCTTTTTTGGGGAATCTAATGAGAAAATGGTCACCACCATTGAGTTCAAAATTATGATTACATGCACCCTGTACATTTTCTAAGCATTTCGAGGCAAATTTCTCAGTTAAAATGACAAAAAACCATAAAAAAACCATGTTTTGCCTCATTTTTGGCCTTGGCACTTCGTGTTTACCAGTATTGGGAAAATAATGTTTTGAAATAGAAAATGGGCTTAATTTTTCTAAATAAATAAATATTTGGAAATTATACTTGAAGGGCTTTCTAACAAGCTACCTTAGAGCCCATTTGGACACCTGCAACCTAGTCAAAAATAGACTACAAGTCGGTGGTAAAACGACACTGCGCATAGGACAAATTTTCTGAGTTTGTTGATATTTTCCAATTTTCTCAATTTTTTCTAGTTGACCATGGTCAATGGGATTTTTACCAATGTAAATTATGAATGTAAAATTAAATATGATGTGGTTGACTTACCTAGGGTAAATACATTAGGTTAAAACTCATGATGAGATTTAATGAATTAGTTTGCAAAAAGTTAGGGTTGAGTCAGTTTGACCACCCTACACTCTAGGTTTCAGTTCAGACTTTGATGGATCAACTCCTCCTCTTATGGATTCAAACCCTGAGGTTGGAAGAGGTTGTTTAAGGCCTATATCATGTAATTTTTGACTCATTTTCAAAGGTTGGAATTAGTTTTACATTTTCTAATTGATCAAGGAAACTTTGTACTTAGTCTGGCTAAGCTAATAAAGAGGAGTTGCAACTACTTTTATGGGATACTTGTGGTATTGAATGTCCATATTTTTCTCTTCTTCAGTATCATATGTTTGAAATTATTTTGTTCATGTTTCACTTTCATTTTTATGTTATGATATTTTACAAGTTATAAATTCAGAATACATGTTTGCACATGCTCTGTTCTGGGTAGCTGATCATATTTTGTTTATTTCCTTCTTCCTAAGAAAAATACATCTTCTATGCTTTTCTTATCCTTCTTACAATTTCGACACCATTCCATAAAAATTCTCTTAAATTGATATGCATTTTACCTACCTTGCCCCATTGATCCCTGCAACCCTAACTCATTTCCCATGACCTAGATCTCTTTGACCTAGTTTCTTCATCTAGTGATTTCCCCAACAAAATCAAATTCAAAAAACCCCATGCACTCTATACCTAGCCTAAAAAACCTAATTATTCTAGCCCTCCTGGTTGTTACCCTTTTTGGAGAGAGCCCTCCGTTGGGATTCCTTCCACAGCCTTGGGAATCTAGCAGAGTGATAACATATTGGCGCCATTGATGGAGAGGCGTAAGTAAAAATCTTCCCTAGGAAAGAATGAAAAATATTTAGATCTAGTTGTTGATGGTGAAAAATAGTTGGACACATATGAAGGTTGAACCATTCACTTGGCAACTCCATTGACTGAAAGATCCAGAAAGCCAACACTTCATAGCGACTCCACTGCATGAAGATCAGTAGCTTCAATAATTTTCAAGATGGAAAATATTGCAAGAAAGTATGCTCCCATGAGCCGTGATCACATTCTAGGTTTCCAAAATAAAATGCCTAAGGTAGATTGGCAAAGGAATTTTCCTATGTTTAAAGATGATGATAGGAATGATGTTGCTTTACATTTGGTTAAATTTCACATGCATACATGCAAGTTGAAGGTTGAAATTCCTGAAGATTGTCTCTTAAAGATGTTCATGGCTTCTCTTGAAGGAAAATCACGATCTTCTTATGAAGGTTTTCCACCTGCCAGTATTTGTTCTCTTAGAGTTTTCCATTCAATATTTTATGAAGAATACAAGGAGTCCTGCACTTCTTTGTCTTTGGTTAATAGTTGCTGTGATCAATTTGAGGTTTTCATTCAAAACCTAGAGGATTAATATGATGATAATGAGTTCAAGGATAAATAGATCTTGGAGGCTTTGCATGACAATCCTTTTCATTACCAAAAAGAGAAATTGTTTTCTCTCATGGAAGAAAAAGATGATGTATATTGTCTTGATGTTCATAAAGACTTCCCATAGGAGACAATTCTTGCAACAGTACAACAAGTTGATCAACCAAAGGTTAAAGAAGATATTAAACATCCTTGTGAATCTTTAGGAGAGAAAGAAGACAATTACTATGTTATCAAAAGAAAACAAAAAATATTTTCTCCTCTTTCTCAAGATGAGATAGATTAACTCCTGAAAATTCATATTACAGTCTAAGCTAAATCAGGTTTGCATTTTTCACATAGTCAAGAAAGTGTTAGTAAAACTTCTCCCACTTTTGAAAATGAAAATCTAAGTTTAAATGAGGATAATCCTGAAACTACATTTATAGATCATCATGAAGAAATACAATCTCGTTTTTCAAATTCCATATTTGATGAAGTTTCTCTTGAACCTAATTTTCCTAAGTACGATAAATCTGAAGATAATTTCGATGAGGAGCTTGATGAAACTATACAGGAAATTTTTGTGAGTAAACCAATTTATGATGATGATTCCCTATAAGGAGATAAACTAGCAGATAATTTTTTCTTTCATGAAGATGATAGGGATCTGATGTTTGATAATCTTGAAGAATGTTTCTTGTTTAAGAATGATTTAGAATATGAATTTGAGGAGTATGAAACAAAGAGATACAAAATGCCAGAGATTGAGTCAAAATTTCTCATGCTTAAGGAATTTTCAGCCAACACTTAGATATCATAAGGTTATACTTCCCTATGCCTTCCTATCGATCAAAAATCAAGTGTCCTTTCAGATTAGAATGAAGGGAGTACTTGTATTTTTGTTGTTGGATCTCAAGACAAGGTAATTCTTTAGGATTTTCAAGATCCCTTCAGTGATATTTTGCAATCATTACAGAATATGAATGTTGTCTCATTTGTGAGCATAAACCTTTGTTTCAACTTTTATTGTGAGTTGCCTACATGTACAACATTCTTCCAGCTCGAGGAAAGTGAGAGAAGAAATTCAGTAAGTAGTCATCTCCTGGATTGGTTACACTGCAAGGATCATTTCACCTAATAAGAAACTGTGCAGTAGATTATAGTAAGTTGGTATCATTTCATTTTGATTTGATTTTATTTTCCACATGTGTTGATAGAATTCATCAAGGTTTAAAGCTTTAGGTGAAGGCTCTAAGGCTTTGATGATTTGTTAGTGTGGATTGAGGTTTTCAGTGTGCTTTCAATTTCAATTTTAGTTTCAGTTTATATATTGGACTCCATTTCCCAATGGATAAGGCACTGATCTACAAATTCAGAGATTTGCGGTTCTTGGCACCTCCAAGCAACTACCATCCCCAGCTGGAGATGACGTTAGCACTGGTATTTAAATCCCACCCATCGCACCTTATTTTACTTTGATTCCACCTCATCTTCATCATTATCATTGACCTTGATTAATTTTTTAACCACTTTTCCCAAGGGTGACCAAGTCATCATTGTTCACAAGCACTAAACCCTAGTTTCCTCTCCAACTGAGCTAGGGTTTGCTATGGAAATAGACACATTTGAGCAAAGGAGGCATAAGGTAGGTCATATTAATAATTATGAGGCCATTCCAACTCATAAGATCATGTATCCATCATTTTTTAAGAAATCGTTCCAAGGGTCAAGTCATTTGCTACTCATAGGGCCAGTTTTACTTCAAACTATGTTTATGACCAGACAATGTACAATTTAACAAACTTGAGGGAGGTTTTTGTCCATCATAGCTCAAGGAAGAAAAAACTCCTTTGGTTTTTACATAGGTGTCATATTTATGGATAAATTTCAAAAATACAGGTGCCACAAGAGAGTTGTTGCACTTTTGGAGTGACCTTGGGACAATCAATCTTTCTCCCAGCTGGAGTGTCCAAATCACTTGATTGATAAGTCAAATTAGAAATAAACGTGAAGATATTTCCAATGCACTATCATGAGCTCAATTTGTAGCTTATAAAGGCCTCCTAACATTGTCTATAACATCACTCTACATTTTTGCACCGTCATTCTGCACTTGTTGACCATTCTTGGAAGAATCAATGTTTGAGAAGGTAAATAAACTCCAATAAGAAATGAAAAAGGTATATTTGGAAATTATAAAGAATAATTTTTCCAACGAGTTATCCTGGGCTCAATTTGGACACCGGGAAAGACTCCAAATGTGGTCCGAAAAAGGTGTTTCACTGGTGCTGCGTGTTTTGCACTCGCGCTGCGTGTGTGTCTGAAGCACAACATAAATGTCAAATGCACAACACCTAGGGTTTTGTTATAACTTTTGGGGGATCTAATGAGCAAATGGTCACCGCCATTGAGTTCAAAATGATGAGGACATGCACCCTATACATTTTCTAAGAATTTCGAGGCAAACTGCTCAGTTAAAATGAAAAAATACCATGTTTTTGCCTCATTTTTGACCTTGGCGCTGTGTGTTTACCAGTATTGGGAAAATGATGTTTTGACAGAGAAAATGGGCTTCATTTTTTAAAATAAATGAATATTTTGAAATTATACTTGAAGGCCTTTCCAGCAAGCTATCTTAGAGCCCATTTGGACACCTGCAACCCGGTCAAAAATAGACTACAAGTTTATGGTAAAACGACACTGCGCATAGAACAAATTTTCTGAGTTTGTTGATATTTTTCAATTTCCTCAATTTTTTCTAGTTGACCATGGTCAATGGGATTTTTACCAATGTAAATCATGAATTTAAAAGTAAATATGATGTGGTTGACGTACCTAGGGTAAATACATTAGGTTAAAACTCCTGATGAGGTGTAATGAATTAGTTTGCAAAAGGTTAGGGTTGAGTCACTTTGACCACCCTACACTCTAGCTTTTAGTTTAGACTTTGGTGGATCAGCTCCTCCTCTTAGGGATTCAACCCCTGAGCTTGGGAGAGGGTATTTGAGGCCTATATCATGTAATTTTTGACTCATTTTCAAAGGTTGGAATCATTTTGATGTTTTCTAGTTGATCAAGGATACTTTGTACTCAGTCTGGCCAAGCTAATAAAGAGGAGTTGCAGCTACTTTTATGCGATACTTGTGATATTGAATGTTTATCATTATTTATTCTTCAGTATCATATGTTTGAAAGTTCTATGTTCATGTTTAAATTCCATTTCTATGCTATGATATTTTACAAGCTAGAAATTCAGAACATGTTTTCACATGCTCTGTTTTGGGTAACTGATCATATTTTGTTTATTTTCTTCTGTCTAAGAAAAATAAATCTTTTATGATTTTCTTAGCCTTCTTACAATTTCAACACCATTCCATAAAAATTTAGTCAAGTGATATGCATTGTAACTACCTTTCCCCATTGATCCCTGCAACCCTAACTCATTTTCCTGACCTAGATTTATTTTACCTAATTTGTTCATCGGGTGATTTCCCGAACCAAATCAAATTCAAACAAACCCCTACAATATATAACTAGCATAAAACCCTAATTTATCCAGCCCTCCTAGCTGTGACCCTTTTTGGATAGAGCCCTCTTCGACTTGATAGGGCCAGCTATCAAGTCAAAAGCTTGGTTTGTGGTTACCTCTGTTGGGATTCCTTCCACAACGTTGGGAATCTGGCAGAGTGATAACAAGTAGTTTATAATGGAGGAAAAAAAATATAAATAAGGGGAAACTTTGGAAAAAAATGCAGAAATAATGAGAATATTTATTTATTTATTTATTTGGTTTATTTTATTTTAGAAAAAGTTGGAATATTAAAATAATTGAAGTATTAATATGGATAAAGATGAAACTATCTATCTATATTATTAATATGGGATACTATTATAAATATATATTCTCTCTTGTGATCAATCAAAAAGAGTATTATATAATACAATCATGAAAGTGACAAAGTAGAGTAATATATTATAATATCTTGAAAAAAACTAAAATTTAATAATTAGGAAAAATAAATAAAAATTGAAACTTCATAGAGTAAGTATATTGTTACACTTTCATGGAATGGTATTACTACCTTTATTGTTCATAGTTGATATGTTAACCAATTATTGATTTCTAAGTCAAATATGATTAACAAGATAGATTGGTCAAATGAAAAACAATATAAGATAAAAGTGAATATTAGAAACTTTACTTTTGTATGACAATTGACTCTTAAGACCTTGTAGAGAAAAGAGGATGACATAATTAGAGAGAAAAATAACTTGAAAAAGCTATATTTTGATTGGAGAAATCATAAAAGCATTCTACTAACAAAAATGAAGATGTTGAAAAAAGAAAATAAGTCACAACAATATACACTAAAGCAACCTACCAACAACAAATAACTAATTAATAAACAAGCCATGTAAAAAGGGAGCCAATACCAATCCATTCTAAATTTTATCAACCAACATAATGTGAAGTTTTAAAAAGATAATATAAAAGATACAAAGATGGTTTATCATATTTTAGATTATAAAATTCATCACATTATTCATCAAGTTATCCAAAGAAGAAATAAACTTAAGAAGCTAAATACTTGCATCAAGAAAAAAATCAAGCATCAAATCATAAAAATTGTTGCATATAGTTTTAGAAAAAAATGAATTAGAGTGGTTTGAGCATTTTAGACTTCAACTATTTTGCTGAACTCTTCATAACTCATATCTTCAACCACGACAACGTTAAGAATAAAGAATTGAGAAGACATTAATATGTAAATATTTTCCAAAAATATATTTTGATGACAAAATAATTCGATTATTTAAATCATTATTAAGTAATTATTGGTGTATTAATGATAATTTGTGTTATTTTCACACTACAACATTTAATTGTTTTATCATTTCTAGTTTTTTAAGATATTTTCTATTCAAATTTTCTCAAAATATGTTAGGGATATTTTGGAATTACATGTTTGAGCTATGTGTTATGCATCATCTTAGTATCTTAGAGGCTTTTCAAGGTGCCAATCTGATAAAAATGGCAGATTAAATTAATGAAATCATTATTGGTTAGCTCTACTCTGAGAGACTACACCAGGAGGGATTGCATCTGCAAGTCATTCTACATTCTCATTATAGATCAAACAATATATGGCTTACGTGAAAATAGGGAGGTTAGAACCAATACCTAAGAAATAGGAAAAAACTCCTAATCTAAGGTTTTGGTGAAACGACTCTCTCTAATTAAGTTTATGCATTATCTTCAACACTCCTCGTTAATGGAGAAAGGGTTCACAAATATTCCTAATATTTCCATAAACATTTCAAAGTTGATTCTACCAAGAGGCTTAATAAAAATGTTGGCAACATTATCACAAGTATTACAATATTCAACATGAATTTCTTTGACTGAACTTTCTCCCTGACGAAGTGGAACTATGTATCAATGTGCTTGGTGTTTTTATGAAACACTGGATTATTTGCAAGTTTTATGGAGCTATGGTTATCACATCTGATAACTGTTGGAATTTTTTGTTCTTCTCCTGCATCCTAGAGAAGTCACCTCAACCAAACTGCCTCACAAGTCATCACACACATCGCTTGGTACTATGCTTCCACTGAAGACAAGGAAACTATGTTCTTCTTTTTACTACTCTATTCAATTACCCTGGATCCAATGCTAAATGCATAGCTAGTTATGGATATCCTGTCATCTACATTTCCAGCCCAATTGGAGTCTGAAAAACCTCTCAATTTAACATCACAAGAATTAGTATATAAAATTTCATAGTCTAAGGTTCCTTTTAGATACCTTAAGACTCCTTTTTTTGCAATCCAATGGCTCTCAAGTGGCTTGGACATAAATTGGCTCAATGCACTGATTGCATAAGAAAAATCTAGTCTAGTAGTGGTTAAGTAGATTAAACTCCCAAGAAGTTGCATGTACAATGCTGCATATTCCTCTGTTGAACCGTAATCACTCTGAAGTTTGGTATTCTTTTGTAGCAGCACTGCCCATCTTAAAATCTTTCAAAAGACTCCTAAAATACTTACTCTATGCTAGAAAATTTTGTCCTGAATCTCTCCAGATCTCTAGACCCAACCAGTAGTGAAGCTCACCGAGGTATTTCATATCAAACATTTGTGACATCTGCTCTTTGATTTATTCAATGAGTTTATCTGCATTTCTTGTAATGATGAGATCATCTACATATAAATAAATCAAAACAATTCACCCCTTTTCATTAAACACAATATAGAGATTGGGGTAATTTTTTCTTCTATTATAGCTATGATGCAAGAAGAATGAATCACTTGTATCGTATCATCATCTAGGAGCCTGTTTTAGTCCATAGAAATATGTCTTTAATCTACAGACTAATTTTTATTTTCCCTATTTTACAAACCCCTCAGGTTTCTCTAAATTTAACTTTCTCTTTCAACTCCCCATTGAATAAAACAACTTTAACATCTAGCTGGTGCATCATCTAGTGATGTTTAGTAGCTAAGGAAATTAACATTATGAGTGTATTAAGTTTATCTATGGGGGTGAAGGTTTCCTCATAGTATATACCTTCTTTTTTTGAATACCCCTTTGCAACTAGCCTAGCTTTATACTTATCTATACTCCTATTTGCTTTAAATTTGGGCTTGTATAGCCATTTGCAACCTATGGTTTGTTTTCCCTTAGGTAATTCAACTAACTCCCAAGTTTTGTTTTTAAGAATTGATTCATGTTCCTCTTCCATAGCTTCCCTCCATTCATTATATTGACTCGCTTCTTTATCACTAGGGGGTTCAACAACATTTAAAATTCTAGTTATAAAAGCATTCTCCCTATATCTTTCTAGTAGTTGTGTTTACCTACCTGATCTCCTGGGCGTTGGAGTGGCATCCAACCTATTCTGATTAACCTTTGATGTACTTGGTTCGAAAATTAAATTTGTAACTTCTTCTTCTTCCTTTTTCTATTATTGTTGTCATTGTTTCTCATGGATTTCTCTAGTTTAACCATTCCCTTCTTCCACCAGCAAAGGAATGTCCCATTCATAATTTTTGTCTAGATTGTTTCCATTATGAACTTGTCCATGAAAAAATACATCTCTACTTGCAAAGATGTTATGACTAGAAGGATCAAATAATTTGTAAGCTTTAAATTTTGTACAATACCCAACAAAAGTGTATTTGATGGCCTTTGAATCTAGTATATTTCTATCCTCGTTTGGTACATGGGGAAAGTATTTGGATCCAAAAATTATTAAATTCTTAACTACAGGTTTAAATCCTAATAAAGCTTCAAAATGAGTTTTAAATTCGAGACTCTTTGTCGGAATCCTATTTTTAAAATACACTACAATGTTTATCGCTTCAGCCCAAAATCCATTAGAAATATTCTTACCTTTCAACATACTTCGAGTACACTCCAAGAGGGTTCTGTTTCTCCTCTCTACAAACTCGTTCTGCCGAGGAGTGTGGGGTACTGTAAACTTTTGCAGTATTATATGGTCTTTGCAATATTTGTTGAAGTCAACCTTCCTATACTCTCCCCCTTGATATGGGTGGAGAATCTTGATGAATTTAGATGTCTACTTCTCAATCATGCTTTTGAACTGCTAGAAATATTCAAAATTATTACTCTTTTTGCTAAGAAAATATACCCACGTAAATCTTGTACAATCATCAACAAATAATAAGAGATAACAATCACCTCCCAATGATGTTGACTGCATTGGCCCACAAAATCAATGTGGACTAACTCTGTAAATCTCTCTATTTTCCATTAACATTAACATGAAACTCATCTCTGTGCATCTTCCCAAGAGAACACACTTCACAATCAACATGACTATGATTTAAATCAAGAAGACCAATGACCATACATCTCTTCTCAATTAACAACAAATCCTTGAAATTAATATGGCCAAATCTCTGATGCCATAAGTCTTCTGCTATCATACCCGATGATGTAAATTATTGATGTGGTGCACTTCTCACATTCATCTTATAAAGACTGCCCACACGAATCCCTATTGTAATGGTCTTCATACAATCCAACAAATATTTAACAACACAATATGATTTATGAAATTATACCTTAAGGTTCTGATCTGTTATCATTGAAATAGAAACCAAATTCTTATTAAGTATGGGTACATACATCACATTATAAATGTGCCTAATATTTCCGTTAGGCATAATTACAGGAACATTACCATTTCCTTTGATTGGGTACCCTCTGTCGTCGCCAAGGTATATTTTTTCTCCAGTGCTGGTTTCTTTGAAGTTTTCAATCCATTTTCTGTTACCTGTCATGTCGGTGGACACTCTTGAATCCACATACCACATATCTGCTTCATCCTTCTCATCAGAGTCAGCCATAAACAATCCGATGTCCTAGTTATGGTCATCATCTGCGAAGTGTCCTACATGTCTCTTGTATCTCTACTGACCTTCATCAAATTTCTTCTTTCGACGGTGTTTAGTCGTATGGCCAATTTTTCCACAATAGAAACATTTTAATGGAGTATCATTCGTATTTGGTGACATACCTTGAGATGGATTTGGCCTTTTCTATGTTGTACCTCAACCTCCTTGTCCTCCATTAGCCTTCCCTATGAAGGGCTTCTTTTTCGCTATTAACGTAAAATTTGAATTCTTGGGTTTAAGTGTCATCTACCTTTCCTCCTCTTGCATGAGAATCCCTATTAAATCTTCGAATTTGGGGGCTTTTATCTTGAATTCAAGCATGTTATAAACATTTGATAGTCATCAGTCATACCATTTGTTGGTCGCTTTAATTGTTCTAACAATTCAAACACCACATAAATTGTCAACCCGGGAAGGTCTGTTTATTCCAAAGACAATCACGCACTGGATATGCTCAATTCCAAAAGCAAGGAAATGTTGTAGTAGAAGTCACAAAATTATCAATCATACAAATATAACTATTCACACCCCACTTTAACAAAGCTGAAGCCTACTTGTGTTACAGCAGAAGCAATTCCTCTATTGCAGTCTTTCATTAGAAGAATTCTAGGAAAATATAATGAAAGGAAATCACCCTGTAGGAAAGGAAATCAATCAACCATAACAGGGAACAGGACCCTATTCCTCCAAACAGGAATCTTCAGCACCTGTTGCCTGACACTAATCACATTGTGGAAAAATATCAATCCAAGGAAAACAGGACCCTATTCCCATGAACAGGAACCTTCAGCACCTATTTCCTGATATCAATCACACTACAAAAAAAGAGAATCAACCTACGGGAAACAGGACCCTATTCCTCCAAACAGGAATCTTCAGCACCTGTTTCCCGGTATCAATCATACACTCAAAAAAATAACGGAAAAATATCTCTTGGCTTCTTTAAGAATAAATGATACAGAACTAATGCAGTGTTAAAGAAAACAAAGTGCTTAAAGAACTATAGAACTGTGTAAATGATACTTCAGCAAACAGAGTTAAATTAGGGTGCAAATAACATAGAGAAATTAACAAACTACAGGAGCAATCGGGTGAATCTTGTGATGAAGGTGGGCCCTTTCCTTCTCACAAGATTCCCCAAAGGAAAGAGTTGAATTTAAGCGCTCAAAAGAAACCTTTATTCATCTGTCAAAAATTAATGATACATTACAACAGAGTCTTGCTTCTTTCTGCTCAAAAATAATGTCTCTCCTGCAGTCTCTCCCCCCCTCTAATGATGATGTCTCCTCTTTATAAAGAGGAGACATCTATTACAGTTACATCAAATAAATCCTATTTTTATCCAAATCTATTCTTCTATCCTAAAATAGGGTCTTTCTATTCTTCCATAGCAGAATATTGTTACAACAGATACAAAAATACTGGCTTCAGAACAATCTGTGTAACAACTTTCCTTGCTTGTCTTCGTCTTGTTGCCATCGTTCCTGAAATGCTCTTTCAAAATCGCAAATCACGAGTAGTGATGGAATTTACGTGCCCACTGACTGTTTCAGCAACAGATTTGACTGTTTCAGCAACGGAGTCGACTGTTTCAGCAATAGCATGTTCCTTATCATAAATTATCTGCGATCTTTTAGACTTGTGTTAGCAACTATCTATCTTCGATTAATGATGAAATATAAGAGTAAAGTGGAATTATACGTAAAACAAATTAAATATATAGTAAAGAGAAGGATTTTATATACCTTTGGATAAAATGGATGAAAATGATAATGTAACCTTTTTAAATATAGCTATAAAGAGTAAAGTGGTGTCAAAATGTATGGTAAAAATGGTACATTGTGAGGTCCTAACATCCCCCCCAGCTGAAAGGGTTGCATTTCCTCAGGCAACTTTTAGTCCGTGTCAGAGTCTGAGTACTGACTCTTTGCATGCAAGTTACTCAAGCAATAACTATGGAAGGTGGCTTCTGTCGAAGATTTGAATCCCTGGTTATTCTGCAATTTCTGCCATGCTACTGCTTCGTCCCTGTTAGCCAATTTGTAGTGAGGCTGATATCGTTCTTCCGGCATCCATAAGATAGGGAAGTGAAAATGATAACCAATCCAATTTTCGGCACATTGCTGAATGCATCTGATATAGTTTGGTACCCTGGATAGTGCAGTTTAAAAATTATCAGGGCTAAAAGGATTATACTCTTGTCTTTCCTTACAGGACTGTTGCCAGAACATGGTGTTGGCCTTCAACGCAGCAGTTTCCTTGACTTTGATTAACTGATGACACTTTAGGAGTATTGAGGCTTGCAATTGCTGTATGTACCTGCGCATTCCTGGCTTCTGCAAAAATCGATGATATTCTGCTACAAAAATGCCCAGATTTGAAGGTTCTGGTCTTATCCAAAGGAGGCGATTATCCTCATTATGCCTACTTGCAATAAAAGCGGTTTGCTATGTGATTTGATTGGAAAGAAATGAAACAAATTCCCTAATTTGTATATCACCAACAATTGGATTCAGGTTGACCTCTCTATTGTCAGGCATAGCCTCATTATGAAGATAAAGTTCACATAACAAATGTTGATCACTAGCGGGGGTGATCCAGGTGGATATTGGTGGCCACCTACCTATTCCACTTGGCCCCCCACCATTGTCTCTTTCAGTTTTTCAGTTTCGGCAAATTTTCTGATAAAATTCATCCCGACAGCTGTAGTCCTCGGATAGAGCTTTCTAATGATGTATCATGTGCGTCAAACGGAGATAGTATGCCAAAGTTACGTCCCTGGGAAGTTGAAACACCAATTTACCCAAACGGGGCCCATAGTTTTGGCGCTTCATCTCCTAGGGTTAGGTTTTTGGGATGTTTAGGGTTCTCCATTGTTTCTCAATAATAAATAGGCCCTCGTGCCTCATTGTAAAGGAGTTCAGAGGTCTGTAGCCACCACATCTCTTCTCAGAGATAGCTACCAGTACCCTAGCTAGTTTTATTTCCATTGTCTGTAAGCAAATTTCAGTTCTTTGATATTAATGAAATGAAGTGTTATTTCCGCCGCATCTCTGTATTTATGGTTATGTGTTTATTCTGTTGCGTTCCTGCATAAATCCGGATCAGTGGTATCAGAGCGGTCTGCTTTTTCTCGATCCTTCTTTGCATGTCCCCAACGAGGCCGGGGTATAAGGAGCTAGGGCTTGATCTGGTGGAACCTTTGCAAGATCAGCCTCGTAAACCTCGACGGACGCCCATGGGGGACGAAAAGAAAGATGAGGGAGCAGGAGATCCTATCAAAATATTGTTCGAGGAGGCCCTCGAAAAACAAAGGAACGCGATGATGGATAGCTTTGCTCAAAATCCTTCGACGAGCGCCGCCCGGCCAGCGCATGCGCATCCGATGGCCACTGCGGGTTGCGACTCCTTTAAGGTACAGTAAATTTTGACATTCCCATATTTGGGGGTCAAATAATGTGGAATCTTTGTGGACGAATGGTTGAATCTATTAGAAGGATATTTCTCTTGTTGTTCATGACTTTTCGGACGGAGAGAAGATTGTTTTTGCACTCCTCGAAAGCTACCCCCCATGTTCGGGGCGGTAGAAACCTGCGACGAGAACAAGGACCGGACGAACCTTCTGCGATTCTCGGCCCGTGCCAACTTGAAATTCTTTAAAGAGACGATCGAACGATCTTATCCGAAGTGAGGAGCTATGAGGACAAGTACATACAATGGACCACGCTACGACAATAAAGGGATCAAGATGTGCACGGTGACGAATGTTCCCGCCACCCTCTCGCACAAAGTTGGGTATCAAAGATTTGAAAACATTTGGTGCTAGAGTATCGCGGTGTGCCGCACCGGTGCATTCGAGGAGAAATGGGTTCCTCGACATCTCTGCGCTTGTGCGGCATCTTGGGTATGCGCGAGATTGAGCAGAAATTCAAACGAGAAGCGAGACTTTGGATGCGAATCAAAAGCAGGAAAAGAGTGCTTCCAAACCCGCCGGGACGAGACGAGCCAAGGCATGGCGGCTAAAGACAACCCACAAAGCCACGAAAAGAACAACATAGTAAAGCCAAAGAAGGACACGCGAGAAAGTGGTGTGAGTTCCGTAAAGAGCTCCACTCACAACACGAGTGAGTGTCGGGCCAACGATCGCTAGTGGCGAGATGAGGGCTTACGAGTCGGATGCATGCTCGACTCCCAGAATCGAACACGAAGGGGGAATGAAAAAAAGAAGCAGTTATTGATGCGGAGCCCAACGCCACTTGTTGCCACTACAAGGTCCGAGAAGGAGGACTTCGGAAAGATCCAGAGGAGGAACGTCTCTTCCTCCCGGATATGGGTAAGGGCTCCCCTGTACGGTTCATTGTCGACAATGGGAGCCAAAAGAACCTCATTTCAGCAAACGACGCAGAAGCGATTGGGCTTGCGACCCGACTCACCCACATCCATACACCATCGGGTGGCTTCACCGAGGCGAGATCTCGCGTCGGCCCCGGCGGTGTACGCCTTCCTATGGCATCAAGCCCTTCACGGATGAGTATTATGTGACGTTGCTCCTATTGATGTTTCCCGATGTATTATTAGGACAACCATACTTGTGGAAGCGTCATGCGTGTATGAGTCTCGACCTCGTCTTGTTATTACTTTGGGGAAATAAGTTGTACGGAATGCAGTACCACCTCCTACGACTATCTCTTTAGTTAGCACCGCAAAACAATGCGGTAAGCTCATTCCAAGCTTCGTCGTTTTCTGATGATCCGCCCGAGGCAAGAAAGGCGCGCGCGACCTCCGGACGGGGGCCCCTGCGCACGAACGCGGCAAATGGATAGGCGGTGGAGGTGCGGGACATCTTCACACCTCACACGAGGGTTCCTGCGCAGCACGGAGTCGAGCACCGATTGATCGACCCCGGGCGCGGCCGTGGCAATGGACCAATCTATCGACGCTCTGTTACGGGAAAATGATGAAATCAAGAGCGGTTCGAGGCTACGTGCAGAAAGGTCACATCGGACCAAGTTCATCCACTGCATGTGGGGGCAGATCATGTTGGTACGGAAAAAGGATGGGACGTGGAGACTGCAGCAATCGACTGTCGGAGCCTTTGAGCAGATTCTTTGTCAGGAATAGGTACCCAATCCCACGGATTGATGACCTTACGGACAACTCCAGGTACAAAATATTTCGATAAGATCGACACAAATGCGGTGTCACCGGTACCAATTGAACCCTGCGATGTGTGAAGGCGCCAAGCTAAGGAAGGCCTTTTTGAGAATGGTGGCGGTCATGCCTTTCGGGTTGACGAATGCTCTCGCAACCTTCATGAGGATGATGGAAGCGACATCTTGCGGCCATTCACCAACTCATTCGTAGTGGTGTACTTGGATGACATTCGATCTTCGGCAAGACTTGGAAGAGCACCTTCATCATCAGAAATGATCCTCAAAACAACTGCCCGGCAACACAAATTTGACGCGATTTGGTGCACGTTTGGCAAAGCCCGGGTTCAATATACGAATACATTATTGATGAAAAGGGGGTGCATGTGAATCGTGAATCCGAAGTCATTCGGGATTGACGACCCAAACTACTATAACGAGCTTCGCGACTTGCGGGTCTTGCTAATTTCTCACAGCGGGTCGTGTTGGGATTCTCTCATATCACTTGGCCCTTAGTCAAGTCACCAAAGAGGAGCGAGAGAAAAATTCTTTTGGTCGAGAACCTCAACGAAGCGTTAAGGGTGAAAATCGCACATGTTACGCCGGTGCTCACCTTACCGGACTTACGGCCGTTTGAGATAAGACGGATATAAACTATGCGTGAGCGATTCTTACTCAACGGGGACATCCGGTGGCATATCACGGTAAGAGACATTGTACGAGACGGTTCGCAAGTATCCCACTAGCAATGAAAATGTATTCCATTGTGCAAACTGTCGACAATGGAAGCATTGTTGGGGAAAACAATCATCACACGGACCAACGGCCCCACGCGGTTCATACGGACACGAGAAGTTGCGGAATGATGCATGCCGCCAGTGGTCCACATACTCTGCGCGGTTCATTTGAACATCAAGTACAAGAAGGGTAGCACCAATAGTGACGCGGTGCCTCGGTAGACCACGATCGTGGCGCTCACCTTTGTGCTCGGCTCTTGTGGACGCAGAGACTTACGATTGGCGCTTCTGCAGCAGAGGTGACCCCGAGTCGACCACACTTACAAGGCACTCTTGGGGGGCATGCAAGTTCCAAATTTTCACCTCCAAGATGCACTTTTATGTCTGGGACACTGTGTGTTCCTTCAAGCGAGCGTGCCAAGATGATGTGGGAAGCACACTACGATGGGGTTGCTAGGCATTTCGGGGTCGAAAGGAAATAGTAGCAATACTACGGAAAGTATTTCTATTGGCCGAACCTTCGAAGGATAATAGAAAGCACATAGGATCTTGCTTCCTTGTGCCATTGCTAGTGACCATCAAGAAGAAAGGCCTATATACTCCACTACCTACCCCTAGTCGACCATGGGAATCCATCTCCATGGATTAACGTGTATCGGAACCACCCTCTACTAAGAATGGCAGTGATTGTGTTTAAGTAGTCGTTGATAGATTCTCGAAGATGGCCATTATGGCGGCACAAAAGAATATCACGGCGAAGCTACTTCTAAACTCTTCTTTGAACGAGTATGGGTTCACTTTGGATCCACGATGCATGCGTATCAGATCGAGATAGCGAGTTCCTCGGCACATTTTTGGTCCCGGCCTACGAGTCGGCCAGTGGACCTTAGCTCACCAAGTCCATGACTTTCCATCCCCAAACGGATAGCCGAACGAGAGGTCGTCAACGGAATGATTGTACGTGCAACGCATGTACAATTCAAAGCATCCACGCACATGGGACGAGCCTCCTTATGTACAACATAGTTATAACGGAGCTCTCCGCGAGTTCAATTGGCCATAGCCCCTTTCGGGTGGGCTTGGGATTCTGACCTGTGTCCATTGACGTAGCCATGCCATTGCGGTACACTCGGCCGATTCGAGCGCCGTCGATCGAAGTTGACAAAGCAAGTAGCTTCATCGAGCGCATTCAACACATCCTTGAGGTTCATGATATGTTGGACGAGCTAATGCGAAGTACAACGGCGCCATGATCAACAGGGTGCCACAACTTCCGAGGTGGGCGATAAAGCCAAGTTGCATTTGCGGAAGGATCGCCTCAACGGACCTCACCACCAGCTTCGCCCACTCCGTACGGGCCGTACACCATCACAGGAAGTTGTGAAGACAATGCTTTCGAGCTTAGTATTCCACCATTCCTTGGTACGCACCCCGATCTTGATATGGATCGCCTTCGTCCTTGCTTCCCACCTCTCTGGACGCCGGACATTGTGAGGTAACTCACACCAACGAGGTTAAACCCGGACGCATGGAACGAATACACAGTTGTATCATGGACATGCAAATTAAGAACACTTTCGCCAACGGAGATCCAAGCTGTCGGGTTGTCGAAGAGTGGCCAACTCTTGCACCAAGGAAAGTGGTTCACCGGGGACCAAGTTCGGCTGAAATTTCCTCATCTCATGGAGGAGCACGCAATGGGGACCATTGCTTCCTAAGGAGGAATGATCCGGGTGGATATTGGTGGCCACCCACCCTGTTCACCCGGCACCATTGTCTCTTCCGATTTTCGATTTCGGCATAACTTACTGACACCGCCGAGTTTCGGGTCGACGGTTGTAGTCCTCGGATAGAGCTTTCTAATGATGTATCATGTGCGTCGAACGGAGATAGTATATAAATTCTGCGTCCCTGGGAAGTTGAAACGCAATTTACCCAAACGGGGCCCATAGTTTTGGTAACCATCTCCTAGGGTTAGGTTTTTAGGATGTTTAGGGTTCTCCATTGTTTCTCAATAAATAGGCCCTCGCGCCTCATTGTCGCAGTTCGGAAGGGCTATGGCCGCCACATCTCTTCTCGAATGGCTACCGGTCACCTAGCTAGTTTTATTTCCATTACAATACGTAACAGAATTTCGGTTCTTTGATATTAATGAAATGAAGTGTTATTTCCGCTGCATCTCTATCTTTATGGTTATGTGTTTATTCTGTTGCGTTCCTGCATAAATCCGGATTAGGGGGCCTCAACAAATGTTTTGACAAATTGTTCGGCTGTGAGCAACTCATGAGGTCTCCCATCCTTAATTTGTTTCAACTGAAAATAAACAAGGCGTTCGGAAAGGAACAAAGAATAATTCAAGGAAGGTTTCCTGGTGGCTAACAATTTTTCTACTAATGAAAACATCAGGACCAGTTTGTCTTTTAACTCCTTGATTTCTTTCTTGGAATCCTTAAGCTGCTGAAGTGTCTGCTCCCAGTTATCCCAGTTGGCATACATCTGATTCTGCCAGGCCAACTTATGCTGTTGTAACATTTTATCTTAATCAATAGCATACTGCTTCTTCCAGTTATTCATTATTTCCAATTCTTTCCATGGTGGAGTTTGTGTCCCGCCATTATAAGTACTGGGTTGGGGCATAGTCTGAGTAGTTGAGTTAACTAACACATGCAGGATATTTGTGGCTTGGTTTCTTTTTCTAGACTTTTTAAGGGCCCTACTGGTTCTTGTGTGGCAGTAGGGTGTTCTTCTTTGACTGCAACTGATGTGGATGCCTCAGGCACTGGGACTTTAACTATTTTGTATCCGGCCTGTTGGTAAATGTTTCCACATTCATGGCACATGTATTCTTTACATGGGTCATTCTTTTGTATTGATGTTGTATGTGCCAACATGTAGAGATTTAATTCTTTATCAAAGGCTTCCCTTGCGATTACCAACTCTTTTTTATAGGCCTCTAATTCTGACTTTAAAAATTCATTTTCCTCCAATAACGATGCCATGGTGAGTTAACCCTGTGTGTTGGTTACTTTTGCTGGAGTTGATTGCTGATCCGCAGCTGTAGCTGGTTCTTGTGTTTCAGCTATAGCTGGTTTCCTTATATTATCATGCTTGGTGTTTGATTTTTGCACTTCAGCAGCTAGTTCTTGTGGAGCAGTTACTGTTTGAGTAATAAATAATGTCATATTACCCTCGGCATCTGGTTCTTGTGGAGCAATGCCATAGGACGAGACGGGTAATGATTCGGGGATTTGGAATGGTGATGAGGATTGAAGTTTTAACAAGATAGCTGCAGGGTTAGGGGAAATGGGAGTGACTTCAGATTCAATAGTCGTTTTCATTTTTCTCCTAGGTAGGAAAGCAGAAAAATCAGTGACTTTCCTTTTCTTTTTATGAGAATATTATTTTGTAGGGGAAAGGCTATCGAAAGAAGTGACAGATTGGGATGTGGCCCTTGTTTTCCTTTTTGAGACAGAGACTGTTGCAATTTTTCTCTTTCTTTTATGAGTAGGGGGTGATGGGGGTGTTTCAGCTTGAGAGTCATCACTAGAGATGTGGACAGTGGGATGGGGTGACTCTGCTAAATGGGATGAACTTGGGGTCGGATCAACTGGTTGTAAAGATGGAATCAATGGAGGATCAGGAATATCTTCCAGTTTCTGTTCATAAGAGCTTTCTGGGGTTTCTTGGGGAATTTCGGATTCTTGGGGAATTTCAGGGGCTTGTTGGAGAAGTAGGGGTGGGTAATTTAGAGGGGGGTTTTGTTGGGAAAAACCCCTCTGAATTAATAATTGACATAAGCGATGATGGGTAAGGGACAGTGATTGGAATCTTACCCGTCTACAGTAATATGACATATTTTTAATACATCCAAGCAGATAATAAGGAATGTTGACTAATCGACCATGCCGCAAATGACTCATTAAAACAAATTCGTGTTGATAAACTACCTGGTAACGCCCCTTGCAAGTCAAATAGTGCTTGACGAATTCAGCTACTGTTGGCCATGGGCGAGGTAATGAATGCAGACTTATGCCACGACCTTTAATCTCAACCTGTTCCTCTGGAAGAAGGAAGTCCTGTTGTGCATTTAAAATGACTTGTTTCCTGCTAAACCAGCGAGAACCTGTGACCGACAACCCTGAAACTTGTGCTATATCTTCCTCTGTGACCGAAATTCGGACCCCTTGGACTATGGAGTGATCTTCCTGAAAATTCTGTGCAAACTCTAGAACTTGCTGAGGATCAAATTCTCCTAGCCTTTCGAAGTATGTAATCCAACCTGCCTGCTGAAAAATTTGGTAAGCCTCCAGAAATAATTCGAGAAGAGTTATCGAACCAGGCTCATGTCTGATAGCCGAGCCTCCCATAGCTACTAACTTGAGTCAAATGTAGAGGCGTAGAGAACAGAAACAAAGGCTTGATCAAGCTAATCGTTGCAACTAAGGATATGGAATATCAATGACGGCGGAAATAATGGATATGAAGAGTGACGGTGGATTGGATGGTGTGGAATGATGATTTTAATTTTCAAAATTCCCCCCTTATGTATGATGAAATTATGTTTTAGTGTGTGGGGATTGTAATCATAATGGGAAAGATCTTCTCTTTAAACTATTATTTAACTTTATTACATAAAAATCCACATACCTTATATTTTTACGTTTGTTTTTATAATTCTAAGTATAGAGTGCTTCATAATGGCTTGATACTAATGGAAGAATCTTTAAATTTCTCTGAAATGTAGAAACAAGAGCATATCAGGATCTGCTCAATACTGGATAATATTCACCCAAGGGATCTGAAGAATAAAAGTGGGGTAATGGAAAACTTGTGTAGCAGAGGAAAGGAATGGTGTTTTAGTAATGGAAAGATAAATGACAGGTTGCTGAAAGTGGTGTTTTAGCAATGGAAAAATGAATGACATGTTGCTGAAAGTGGTGTTTCAGCAATGGAAATATAAAGAAAATGGAATGTAATGATCTGGAATTAAGAAGACTGGGAGAAGTACTTGCTGAGGGATAATTTCAGCAGTAGGGAACGGGAAATGTTGGCTGAAAGATGGTGTTTCAGGAGTGGGTAGAAATAGGAAAAATGGAAAAAGGGAAAGATGGAGTAATGGGATAAGTGATAAAAGGGACATTGCTGGGAAATGAGTTGAAATGAAGGGAACAAAGCTTCTGTGATTGAAGCTTCAGATCTTCTTGTGATGAAACTTTCCTCCTTAGTGAGTTCCTCCTTAATCTTCAAAATACAATTGTAACATGCCAACCCTTGACAGGGATTATTAGTTTTAAATATAATCTAATACTAAAAATACAGTGCAGAAAATTAAATGTTGTGAGGAGCAGAGGACTCCCCTAGAAAAAGATAATGTGTATCAGTCATGCAAGTAGCTTTGAAATCTTCTTTAGAAATAGGGCGCTGGTACAAATGAAGCCTATGACCATTTACTAGTAGCGGTGTTTTAGAATCATCAATTGTTAAAAGTCTTACTGTTCCATTAGGAAAAACAACATCTACTTCATAAGGTCCCAGCCATCGTGTACATAGCTTACCCTGAAAGTTTTCAAACCACGAATCATACAATAAAGCCCAATTACCTTTTTGGAACTGCTTTTGTTTGATGATTTTATCATGCCACTTCATTCGTTGTTGTTGAATCATGGTTGTTTGGTGAATGGCATCTAATCTCTTTTCATCCAATTCAAGAAGCTGCTGCAACCTAGCTGTCTGCACATCAGTCAAATCAAGGTTAACAGCTAAAGCAGTTCTTAAAGTTTTAATTTCAAATTCCACAGGAAAAACAACATTTTTACCATAAACCAATTCATAGGGAGAAAATCCTGTAGTATTTCTCCAGGTAGTTCTATAAGCCCATAGTGCTTCAGGGAACCTTTGAGACCAATCCTTCTAGTTATCCTTCACTGTTTTAGTTAGAATGGCTTCTATTACTTTATTTATGTTTTCCACCTGCCCATTAGCCTGGGGATGGTATGGTGTATTCATTCTATGATGAATATGATATTTCTGAAGGATAGATTTAAAACCATGAGTATTGAATGGAGGTCCTCCATCTGTAACTATCTCTCTACGAATTCCAAATCTAGTAAATATCTCTTCAAATAAGAAAGCTAGGACAACTTCTTCATTGGCTCTAATAAGTGCTTTGGCCTCCACCCATTTATTCATATAGTCTATAGAGACTAATATATAAGTTCTTTGATTGGATGGAGGATTAATGGGTCCTTTGAAATCTAAGGCCCATCTTTCAAATGGTTCGGATACTACCTGGGGGTTTAATGGCATTTGATCTCTATGATTGGGTTGACCCATTCGCTGACAGCTGTGACAAGCCCGCACATATTTCTTTGCATCTTTAAACAATGAGGGCCAATAGTAACCCATCCTCAAAATTTTGTGTGTTGTTCTTTTGTCAGCAAAATGCCGTCCGCAGGGGCCATCATGACAAGCTTTTATTATGTCGTTCACTTCATCCTCCCTAATGCATCTTCAGATTTCCTGATCAAGCCCTGTGTAGAAAAGACACCCACTTATCCAGCTATACCTGGCACTTTGTTGAACAATTCTTCTCTTTTCCCTGTATGACAAGTGTGATGGTAATTTTTCTGCAACCAAATAATTGGCAATGTCTGCATACCAAGGAGAGTGAGCAGAGACTGCAAATAAATGCTCATCAGGAAAAGAATCATCTACTGGAATATTATTATCAGTTTTTAACCACGAAAGGAAATCAGCCACAACATTTTCTTTACCAGGCCGATCTACAATTGTAATATCAAACTCCTGCAGTAACAATAACCATCTGGTAGCATTTGTGACAAATTTGTTCATTAAATACTTAATAGCCGAGTGATCAGTGTGCACAAAAGTAGAATAACCAGTGATGTAATGTCAAAATTTATTAATGGCATAAATTACTGCAAGAAACTCCTTTTCAGTAACTGTATAATTAAGCTCAGCAGGGGTCATGTTCTTACTGATAAAATAGATAGCATAAGGAAGATGGTTTTCCTCTTGTCCTAGGACAGCTCCAATTGTAGTGTCTGAAGCATTAGAAGATATATGAAAGGGGAGGGCCCAATCAGGTCCTCTCAAAATAGGAGCAATAGATAACTGATGCTTGAGTTCTACAAAGGCTTTCTGACAAAGATTAGTCCATTTAAATTCAACATTTTTCATAAGCAACACAAATAATGGAGAAGCTATCTTAGAAAAATATTTAATAAATCTTCTGTAGTATCCAGCATGTCCTAGAAAACTTCTCACATCAGTTTGTGTTTTAGGAACAGGAGGATTCTGAATGACCTGTATTTTGGATGGGTCTACCTGAATGCCTTGAGATGAAATAAAATGTCCAAGCACTACTCCTTCACTCATAATCATATGACATTTTTCAGTACTTAAGGAGAGGTGAGCTTGTATACAACGTTTAAGTACCTTCTCAAGATTTTGTAATGCATCTTCAAAAGGCACACCATAAGGAGTAAAATCATCCATAAATATTTCCATAGAGTCATTCAGCATATCAGAAAATATTCCTATAACAACCCTTTGAAAAGTTGCTGGTGCATTACATAGTCCAAATGGAAGAACTCTATAAGCAAAAGTTCCCCAAGGACTAGTAAAAGTGGTCTTGTCTTGGTCTTGGGGTGCAATTTTGATTTGGTTATACCCGCTGAATCCATCTAGAAAAGAAAAGAATTTCTTCCCTGACAAACTATCCAACACCTGATCAATGAAAGGTAAAGGAAAGTGGTCCTTTTGAGTAGCTTTGTTTAAGGCTCTGTAATCAACACACACTCTCCATTTCCCGTTTTTCTTAGGGAATATTACCAATGGGGAAACCCATTCACTATCAGATATGGGGTATATAAATCATGCATTAAGCAATTTCTGAAGTTCTTCTTTAACAATCTCTCTCAAATTAGGGTTCATTCGTCTTTGGGGTTGACAGATTGGTCGGCACCCTTCTTTAATATAAATTCGGTGAGTACATAGTTCAGAAGAGATTCCCTTCATATCCATATAATCCCATGCGAATGCTTCCTTATTTTCAAGTAATAACTTCATTAACTGCTGTGTTTCAGCAACTGTTAGATCAGGATTTATATTTAATGTTTTTCCAGGTTCGATTTCCACTGTTATTCTTTTAGATGAGATGGTGGTTAATGTCTGAGATAAATATTCAGATTCAATCTTTTCCTGGGTATCCGTTTCAAAAAGTGCAGTCAATTGATTGTGTGTTTCAGCAATTACAGAGGAAGGTTCACAAATAAAATTATTAATTATTTCATCCTTTGTATTGTCTTTAAGAGTTAAGGCTTGTCCGATAGTTAAAATGGGCTGAATAGCATTATCATCATAATCCATCCACACAGAATTTTCATTATTAATTATTGGTGTAGCATTAGGATAAAGAGTAAGATGTTTAGTTTCATAACCATTAGAAATTTTCATTGATCCAGATCTGCAGCTGATAAAGGCATCGGCTGTGGCCAACCATGGTCTTCCTAGAATTAAAGGGTGTCCCCCCAGCTTTGTTTTAGTTTTTCATACCACAAAATCAGCTGGGTAATTCCAGGATTCAACCGAGACAACTAGATCTTCAACAACTCCTTCTGGTTTAATTGTAGAACGGTCAGCTAACTCTAGGGTGGTTGGTGTATCTCTAATTGTGTTATTCAGCGGTAACAACTGTGAAGTTTCAAGAGTCATAATGTTTATTGCAGCACCTAGATCTACCAGAACTTGAGGAATTATCATTTTACCAATTTGAACTGTCACAGTAGGATGGCCGGGGTCACCATATTTCACAGGAGGGGTTTTTCCGGACATTAATGCAGATAAATCACCCATAACATGAACTGTAAGGGGATCTTTAATTTTCCTACCAGGTTTCTTAAAACAAATATCCGTCATGGTTCTGTCATAAATTGGTACATCTCTCAGTGCTTGTAAAAGTGGAATTTTAACATAAAAGTTTTGCAATTCCCCTAAAAGATTAAAAGCAGGTGTTTCGAGTGTTTTAGTTAAAACTAAACGCTCGGGGAATGGTGGCTCTGTTATTTCAATACCCTTTTAGAGGGTGGTTGTGCTTTTTTATGTTTCTCAGTTTCCTCTTTATCAGAATCAGAAGAGGTTATATCATCGATGATAGGTTCTACTATTTTCCCGGATCTCAAATGAATATCATTACATTGCATAGTAGAAAATGTAGGCTGATTCTGAATATCAATGACTTGCACAACTTTATTATTGGGGTTAGGATTTGGTTGCACAGGTAGCTAGGGTCTCATTTGATTATTTGGTGGAGCATTTGATGGTAGAGGAAGTGGTTGCTGAAATTGAGGAAATTGATTTGGATACGGGAGTTGTTGGCTTCTCCAGTTTGAATTCCATGGATTAAAAGAAGATGGTTGTTGTGCGGGCCAAGGAGTCCACATTGCAGGATCAATAAAGGGAGGGTTTGTTTGTTGCATAGGTGGGTAGTTCATCTAATTAAAGGGTGGGTATTGCATTTGATTAAAGGGAGGGTAATTTTTCTGACTGAAAGCAGAATAATTATTCCAACGATTAAATGGCATACTAGAATTCATACCTTGTCCTTTTGGTTGCCATTGTCTTCTTTGTGTTAGTAGGTAAACTGCTTCAGCTTCTTCTTCTGTTGGTTGCAATGCTGCCTTTATTCCTGGTAGATAGGGGCATTTTTGTGTTTCATGATCTTTCTCACAAAGGGTGCAGATTGGTATTTTGTCCAATGGGCATTCCCTTAGTGGATGTTTGCCTCTGCATTTACGGAAAAAGACAGCCAGAGCTGCTTCTGCTTCAACCTGCAAGGTGTCAATTTGTGAAACAAAAGAAGTTAACATCTCAGTTTTAAATTCTTCAAGTAAATTACCTATTTCAGCTCTTGTTGCTCTCCCACAGGCTGATTTCTGAACTCTTGAATAGGTGGGATCTCTGTTACTTACTCTGTTCCTTGCAGCTCCTCTTGAACATCTTTTACAGAGTTCAACAATCTCATCATATGATTCTTTAGATATATCTCCCTTGCCAAGCATGTTTAACATGTATAAACAATCATCCCTTAATCCTCTAAGTAATATTGTTTTACGAATTTCTTTACTTACATTCGGATGATCAGATCTCTACAGATTATACTGCAGTCTTTCCACATAGTCCTCTAGATTCTCATCCGAATTTTGTTCCATGTTGAATAGTTCCTCCCTCTTTTCTCTTGTCCGACAATAGTCTTGATATTTAAGCAGAAATTTCTGTTTCATCTGTTCCCATGTTGTGATTACTTGACTTCCAAGGCTCATGAACCATCTTAAAGCATTTCCTTTTAATGTTGCTGGAAAAAGTTTCAACTTCTGAGCATTAGTAACATAATCATAACTTCTGCATAATATATCAAATTCAAAAAAAAATTCATCCGGATCTTCAGAGGATAAACCATGGAAGTTGGGTAAATCTGACAATGGAATATTCTTCATAGGAGTTGTTCCTCTAGGGAGATCACTGATAGGAAATCCCAAGGTAGAGAGAGAATTTTCATCCCTTCCTTCTCCTTCAGGATCTACACGTCCTCCATCAAAGAATTCTTCGTTGTTTCCTTCCATTGGCTGTTCTCCTACTGCACTTTCTCGATCCTCAAAATATTCTACTGGCTCCTCAATGTTCTCCACTAGTTGCCCAATATTCTCTATTAGTTCCTCAACGTGCTCTGCTGATTCGCTAGCACTTTCTTCTGATTCTCCAGTGCTGGCTGCTAGTTCTTTAATATCTATTACTGGTTCCTCTATGTTTTCAGGGCTCACAACTTCTTCTATTTTGTAATCTGATTGAGGGTAGTGCTGAGGTTTTGGTCTTCGAGAACTTAATCTCTGTGATGATTCAGCCCTTGATACAATTTCGTCAATAAAAGTCTTTCTTCCTCCCCTTCCTTTGCCCTTACCACCTGTAGGATTAGTTTTCTTCTGGGTTCCGTGTCCTCTCATACAATCTACACATCTAGAAAGAAAATAGCAATGCTTTTGAAATCTATAATTTCCTTCCCCTGCAACGGCGCCAAAATGTTGGTCGCTTTAATTTTTCTAACAATTCAAGAACCACATAAATTGTCAACCTGGGAAGGTCTGTTTATTCCAAAGACAATCACACACTGGATATGATCAATTCCAAAAGCAAGGAAATGTTGTATTAGAAGTCACACAATTATCAATCATACAAATCTAACTATTCACACCCCACTTTAACAAAACTGAAGCCTACTTGTGTTACAGCAGAAGAAATTCCTCTATTGCAGTCTTTCATTAGAAGAATTCTAGGAAAAGATAATGAAAGGAAATCACCCTGCAGTAAAGGAAATCTATCAACCATAACAGGGAACAGGACCCTATTCCTCCAAACAGGAATCTTCAGCACCTGTTGCCTGACACTAATCACACTATGGAAAAAGATCAATCCAAGGAAAACATGACCTTATTCCCATGAACAGGAACCTTCAGCACCTGTTTCCTGATATCAATCACACTGCAGAAAAAGAGAATCAACCTACGGGGAACAGGACCCTATTCCTCCAAACAGGAATCTTCAGCACCTGTTTCCCGGTATCAATCACACACTCAAACAAATAACGGAAAAATATCTCTTGGCTTCTTTAAGAATAAATGATACGGAACTAATGCAGTGTTAAAGAAAACAGAGTGCTTAAAGAACTACAGAACTGTGTAAATGATTCTTCAACAAACAGAGTTAAATTAGGGTGAAAATAACATAGATAAATTAACAAACTACAGGAGCAATCGGGTGAATCTTGTGATGAAGGCGGGCCCTTTCCATCTCACAAGATTCCCCAAAGGAAAGAGTTAAATTGAAGCACTCAAAAGAAACCTTTATTCATCTGTCAAAAAGGAATGATACATTACAAAGGAGTCTTGCTCCTTTCTGCTAAAAAATAATGTCTCTCATGCAGTCTCTACCCCCCTCTAATGATGATGTCTCCTCCTTTTAGAGAGGAGACATCTATTACAGTTACATCAGAGAAATCCTATTTATATCCAAATCTATTCTTCTATCTTAAAACAGGGTCTTTCTATTCTTCCATAGCAGAATATTGTTACAACAGATACAAAAATACTGGCTTCATAACAATCCGTGTAACAACTTTCCTTGCTTGTCTTCGTCTTGTTGCCATCGTTCCTGAAATGCTCTTTCGAAATCGAAAATCACGAGTAGTGACGGAATTTACGTGCCCGCTGACTATTTCAGCAACAGATTTGACTATTTCAGCAACGGAGTCGACTGTTTCAGCAACGACCGACTGTTTCAGCAACAACACATTCCTTATCGTAAATTATCTGCGATCTTTTAGACTTGTGTTAGCAACTATCTATTTTCGATTAATGATGAAATATAAGAGTAATGTTGAATTATATGTAAAAAAAAATTAAATATATAATAAAGAGAAGGATTTCATATACCTTTGGATAAAATGGATGAAAATGATAATGTAACCTTTTTAAATATAGCTATAAAGAGTAAAGCGGTGTCAAAATGTATGGTAAAAATGGTACATTGTGAGGTCCTAACACCATTCATAGTATTTGTTACTAGATTGGTATTATTTTCAGCCTCTCTAATGTCGCCAAGTTTGTCTTTAAGGTCCTTGATGTGTGAGATGAACACAACTACTATGTCTTTCTCCTCCATTTTGATGGAGAGAATCTTGCTTTTCAGGAATAGTAGGGGATTTTATTCATGATTTCGTACAGATCTCTGAGAGTTGTCTAGATTTCATTTGATGACTTACAATCTCTGATGTGAGGGATGATGGAGGCTTTGATTATCATCTTCAACATCAATTTTCCTTTTTATCCCTCATTAAGGGGATTTTGAGGTCTAAAATGGGTCTCCTAAGAAAAATGTACAGTCAAAATAAAATTTATAAGAACCAATAGGATTCAAGAAGATGATGTCAACCATGGGGGATGATTCACCCTTTTTTAAGTAAAAGGGTAAAAAGATTAAAAACTAATAAAATAACAAAACTACTTTTTCAACTCATAATTTCAACTTATCTCCCAAATTTTTTACTCAAATTTCGAGCGAGAATACTCGTTGGATGAAAATTTTAATTCCTCATCCAATGAGTACCCATGTTGCATACTTTTGATGGACCCTGCTACATGAAAAATGATAAATACATTAAAAAAACGTGATTGCAATCACATTTTCATGTATTTCTCATTTTTTCATGTAGTAGAATATATCGAAAGTATGCAACATTGGTACTCCTTGGATGAGGAATTAAATTTTGCATCCAACGAGTACTCCCACTCGAAATTTGAGTAAAAAATTTGGGAGATGTTGAAAAAGTAGTTTTTCCTTTTTTCCTTCTAAAATTTGATGATGTAATCAAATATTACTTTAATAATTACACCATTATTTTATAATTCCATTAGGAGGCCCATTTCAGACCTCAAAATTCCCCTAATGCTTCTCTCACTCCTGTATTGTCGCAGCTGTTGCACCTGTTGCAATTGTAGGTTTCATTTCATTGTCGTTCACGATCTCCCATGCACTATGCCCTTCTAGCATACTCTGTAACTTGAATTTCCAATTAGAATAATTGGAACAGTCAAGCTTATTGCTCTCATTGAAGTACACTTCCATCAGATTATTCATTTTGACACTTTAAAAAAAATTACTTCCATCAATTGAAAGAAAACCGGATCTACAAACAGATCTACCCAGCTCCACAAAAAACAACAATTTCAAGAAATATATCTACGTGATCTTTGACCACTCTGGCAGGCTGCTCTGCGCACTACACCATGGACTCATGGGCTCCTCTGCCACGACCTCTTCTGCTATGAGCTCACAGGCTCCTCTGGCATGATCTCACTGGATCTGTAAGCATGAGCTCTTTGGCTCAAAAAGCAGAAACTCTTTGGATTCAATCAACGATCCACATCAAAAGATCTCTGGCTCCACGACACTCCATAGCACGAGCTCTTTAGCTCTTCCAACATGATCTTTCTCACTCAACGACGCTCCTCAGCCACTCTAATCTCAACTTCGCTTCTTAGCATGAGCTCTCTGGCTCATCCAATAGGAGAACTCCGACTCCATTAACATGAGCACATTGGCTCTTCTTTCATGAGTACACTAGCTCTAACAATGCACCAAAATCATCCATATCCCACGCTGGTTGTGCTGGGTAGAAGCTTTACTTCGCTCCATATTACTTAAAGCTCCATAATCTCAACTTCGCTTTTTGGGAGTAAGGAAAGCACAAGTCATCATTGTTTCTCCAAGCTTTCCTGCGCTGATTCCAAATATCAGCATTGTTCTCTGGCACATGTCCGTGCTGATCGACGTGTCTATGCAAAATACAAACATGCTATTCAACTTTTTCCACTAGTAAAAAAAAAAAAACACAACCTCACTCAGCCTCACTCAGGCCACCCTTAGGTCATCAAGGGCTTCTCTTCTGCTACCTGGATACTCACAAGGATCAAATCACTTTGGCTTTTATTCGACCCTGAAGCTCTGATACCATGATAAAAATGGCAGATTAAATTAATGAAAGCATTACTGGTTAGCTATACTTTGAGAGACTACACCAGGAGGGACTACGTCCACAAGTCACTCTAGATTCTCATTACAAATCAAAAAATGTATAGCTTACATGCAAATAGGGAGGCTAAAACAATACGTGAAATAGGAACAAACTCCCAATCTAAGGTTTTGATGAACCGACTCTCTATAATTAAGTTTCTCCATTATCTTCAACACAATTTGTTTATACATTTAAAAATAAATTTAAACAATAAAAAAAAATGCAATTTCACCAAAACTTACACTACTAAATTATGAATTGAAATAAATAATTAAAATATAAACAAATAAAATACACCTTTAACAATAACAAACCCATGTATTTATACACCATTATTATATTTAATAAAACTTTATTTAAATATTTAAATTCCTATAATAAATTATTATTATTTAGCGTATATTAATATTATTAGATATTTTTTTATACACTATTATTATATTTAATAGATCATTACTTAAAGCTTTACTTTCATCAATATATAATGATTATTTAGTGTATATTACTAAGCATATTCATGACGAAAAGATATATCAGATTTTTTTTACATTAATAAACTCAATAAATTATTAAATCATTTTGTTTTAACAAACTTTTTATATTTTATTTATTTACACATAAAATGATATATACAAATTATATATGTGCTTAAAGTTCTTGTCACCAATTTTTTTTTCTCTTCTGGCATGAACTGAAAACTCTTGTGATAGTGAGTTGACACGCGATGATCCACGTGCGGAAGTTAATCTCCTTTGTTTTTTTTTTTTTTTCAGTATGAAAAATACCCTGGTTTATATAATGTACCAGGAACAACCAAAACAAAGTCTTACACCACTTGTATAACAATTAACCTCCACTACCTGAGTTACAGAAATTATCAGAAGGTCATCACAAAACATACGCGAACAAAAACAGACCAAAGTATTACCGATTAATACCTTGAAACTATGACTGTATACCCCGCCCCCAGAAAGGCCCAGAAAAAGACAGAAAGTAATTCTTCTGCCTAGCTCTAACAAAAGGAAACAACAATGTTTTACTGAAGAGATAACGACAATATCAAAATTGTAAAGTAATGAAACAGCCTCCCAAAATCACACAGCTCTTAAATGATCAAGATAGAGCCCTCCGCCTGAAGACCTTGTGCATTAAAAAGCTGGTAGTTCATCTTTCCAGAAACATCCTTCAACCCCTGCTTTGATAGATAATCTACAACAGTTTTCTTTTCACGATAAATATGCTGAAAAGTAATACCTGTAAAAGCTGATTTTAAAATCTCAATTCTGCGGAGCCAATGAGAGAGTGGGCCCAAGTTAATAATTGCATTGTGATTCAGGTGGTCTATCACGACCTTTGAATCACCCACGATCCAGATGTGTTCTTCGCCAAGAAAATAAGCCCACCACATAAGGCCCCATAAAGCCATTATTTCCGCTTTCGTATTTGTCCCAATTCCACCATTCCAGAACAATTTATAATGTCATCCTGTAGATATACACAGCCAAACTCCACAACCACATATAGACTTCTGAGACGCACCATCAAAATATCCCACTGGATATTGAAACTGAAATGGGATAAGTCTTTTTGATAGATCTTTAATGGACTTCTCCATTCGACTTACGCTGGCCCATTCCATATATATTTTGTTTACAATGTCTGCCGGATTCACACGTCGACCCTCGAAAATTTTCTTGTTTCTCCCACACCATAGATGCCAATGAAAAAGGATTGGAATTGGCCACAAACTTTTTCCCCCTTTTCATCCACCATTGCAAACAATCCTTCGCGCCTTCAAATTGTGGGATCTGAATTTTTAAACATTCAATAAGAAGTTGACTGGTCTCTATTGCAAATGGACAGAAGTAAAATAGGTTGCACCACATAGGATACAAAAACCATGCCCTTGCCATCCCTTTCGCTGTAGGTTCCTCCAAGTCAAGTTTTTGTCATTCATTACCAGCCACAGGAAAATAATCATTTTTACAGGAACATCTACCTTCCATAAGATCCCAAACCAATAATCATGAACCATTTCCAGCTTTTGTTCAATAAGAGAACTGTAAATTTTATTTACTCTTGGCCCCTTATCAAGTTTAGAGTCTGCCCATCTTAGAAGGTCCCCTTCTCGCATTTTGCATATGCCCTGCCTTCTCAGCATGATTAAAAAAGCATCCCAAGCTTCACCCCAGCTACCAAAGAGACCAAGGTTCTCCTCTTCCTTCCAAATCGGGATATCACCCTTCCACTCAACAATTAATTGGCTTAGGTAAAAGATCCCTTTTTGGTTTAAGAAAAGCTTCAAGCCTTTCGGAAACTGAAGATTTTTTGCAGATTCCCATCATATTAATGCTCCCAACCAATATTTTGTTTCCGTTGCCAAACTGCCACATTAGGTGTTGTTTTAAAACCGGCCACAGTTTACCAAATCCCTTCCAAATAGCAGAACTATCTCTCCTAAATTTCCAACCCAAGACAAACAGGTCCTCTAAAGAAGCTCCTCCCAAATATTTATGATTAATGACATCCTGCCAAGTTCCTCCAGAATGGAGGCTTCTCCACATGGACTTCAGGCTGATCAACTAACCAGGCTCACATCTTGTTTTACCATTCCATTATGAGCTCACAGGCTGATCAACTAACCAATTAATGAAGAATAAGTCACTCTATTTTCTATATTAGAATCATTTATTTTATCTTTCAAGATTTTTACTTTACAAAATGCATATTTATAGGAATAAAATTGTGTCAGACTGGCAGCTGTCCCAAGGTTCAGGCTTCCATAAACCCGGGGAAGAATTACAATTCTCCAGGGGAACTGTTTCTCTGAAATTTCCTAAAAACAATGAACTGTTTCTCAGAAATTTCCGAACAGTTGCCGGACTTAGATATTTGAACAAAACATTCATAATTATCTTTACTTTACAAATGCATAAACATTATATATTTGAACAAAACATTCATAACCATTCAAAAGATTTACTTTAAAAATGCATAATTATCTAAATAACACTATATGGGAGATATGGCTGTAGGAGGTAGGCCTTCTGTTATAATTTCTAAATTGTCAATATCATAAAACACTTTCCCTTATTTTTCATTTTAGCTTTGTCAATTCAGTAGTCGTCTAGTTATAATAATCTTTGTTTATCTTTTTATGCAGACACATGATTTTAGAATTTTTTTATTTGTGTTGAATAACAAAATCAGGCTGACTTAGCACCGCTCCACTTTGGGACAGAAAACATGCACTTTTTCTATTTCATATCAAATCAAAACTTACAATCCACTCGATTGCAAAGGTCGCTAACAAAAATTACATCACAAAACCAAAAATCGTTTTACTTCATAAAACGGTTGGTATACACATACAAATTGAACGATATATCAAAGACTATGACATCCCTATGAAATTCCAAAATATTAGAGAAAGGGTTGGCTCAAAAAGCAGATCTGCATTGATATTTTTTCCCTATAGATATATGCAAAATATGAATATAGTTATAATTTTCTAAATGAATAATTTTCAATTCATTTTTTCCATTAAACCATTCTAATAATATATTTGAATCCTTATTATACTAATATATTTGAATCGTGCCAATTCTAATACTTTTTACCTATTTCCAAACAACTGCACTAATAGTTATCCATATTATCATTAGCTCTTTCATAATGTTGGTTTCTTTTCTCACCCCTAGCTTACATTTAATCATTACCTGGTCTTCTAGATATATAATTTTCCCAACTCCACATCTACTTTGACTGGCCCAATCAAATAATCCACAAAGAGAACCATCATTAAGCTCCATACCCTTCTCAAATCTTTTCTTTTTATTATTAAAAAGCTCTTGGCATAATGCGATCTACATTCATCTCATACTACCACTTGGATTCACAAAATGGATTTTGTTGAATGATTAGCATTAACCTCACATATCTGTTTATACTTAGACCATGCCAGATGATTCACTTCCTCCCTACTTCTGATTATGCTTGATTTCCTTAAGATTTTCAAATACCAATTCCACTCCAAAGTAGTTGGAATTATGATCTCTAACGCTGATGTCCACTCCTGATCATCCAAACCTGGGCGATCTCCGCTTACCGCATTTGCCAAATAATGAATCCCAATGGAGTTCAAATATGTTATGAAATTTTATTTCAATCTACGATTCCCATCACTTTGCACCGGAGGATCATACCTAATCAACACTTCCTCATCACTTCTTACTTACCACCTAAATCAATTCTCCACTACTTATAATCCACTTACTAAGATTCCTTTGGAGAAAAGATCCACTTCTCGTTGACGTAAAAAACATTCTTAACCATTCAATTTTTCAAATATTTTGATTTTAGGACAATGTTCCAAACACTCCTACCAAATAATATTCTTGAAGTGCTCTTACCAAAACTGGAAGCCCCAAATCTTCCCATTTTGACTTTATATTATTATTGCTTCCAAAAAATATCTCTTTATAAACCTAAAAAAAAGGGACTTGCTATTAACCACAAGAAACAAACTTGACTATGGTAGTTCACACTCTCACTCTCTTGGTTTTTAAATCTTGTCTGATTAGAACACACCATGTGAACTGTTCTATCCACCTTTTCTTATGTGGGCATCAAAGTGGTAGGAGTCATGGCCATTTTAGTTTTCATATCTATTGATACTATTTAATAGTAAAAAAAATGTTGCATCCAAGTAATTGTGATTAATTATTGGTGCACGCCCACATATTGTGCTCAAAACCCACTCGATAAATTCGGTGGAAAATCTAGAAGCCACTTTGTAAATCCGACAAAAAATCTATAACAACCACCATGCGGAGGCCCAAACACTAGTAGATGCATGTTTGCATGATATTCCATCGAAATTATTCCAGTCGTGGGTGACAGGTGAATCGATTTGTAGTGAGTGAATATTTTGTAATTTATTATATCTTGGTAAATGGATGTACTACGAGATGTTATGAGCATTAATGAAACATTGTTGTCACATCACATCCATTTGGATTTTAATTTTGCAGCGAGAAGGGTTACATGCATCCTCATGTTCATTTAAATTTGAATTCATTAGAGAAATTTTGAAGTATAAAATGGGCCTCCTAAGGAACTTATAGAATATTAGTGGAAATAATAAAATAATATTACATTATATCATTAAATTTTAGAGAAAAAATAAAAAAAATAAAACTGTTTTTTCAACTCATATTTTCAACTTATCCCCCTATGGATTTACTCAAATTTCGAGTGGGAACACTCATTGGATGAAAAATTCGATTCCTCATCTAAGGAGTACTAATGTTTCATACTTTTGATGGTCTCTGCTACACAAAAAACTAGAAATACATGAAAAATGTGATTGCAACAATCACATTTTTCATGTATTTCTCATTTTCGTGTAGTAGCATCCATCGAAAGTTTGCAGCATGACTACTCCTTGGATGAGAAAATAAATGTTGCATCTAACAAGTACTCTCACTCAAAATTCAAGTAAAACCTCAGGGAGATAAATTGAATATACAAATTGAAAAATAAGTTTTATTGTTTTATTATTTTTTAATCTTTTTAATTTTTTACTACAAAAATGGTGAATCATCCCTCATGGTTGACATCATCATCTTGAATCTTAATGGTTTTTATAAATTTTATTTTGGTTATAGAATTTTTCTTAGGAGACCCATTTTAGACCTGAAAATTTCTCTAATGTTGATATCTTGTTTACCATTCCATTGGGATTAGATGCCTTGTTTTACCACATTATATATGTTTTATAAGTAGTAATCTATCGATGATATTTTTTTAATGGTTTTTTTGGTCTCTTTTGGTTGAATTTGTTGGTGTACAAGAACATTAGTTAGTTTTAAATGGATTTAGTGCTTGCACATGGTTTACATACACATTAAGATAGCATAAAACACACTCAAATTACAAGTTTCTTCAATTATTTTCCATCTAGACCCTTACCAATGTCGGTTGTAATAATTCAACATGGTATCAGAGTAGTGAGGGGCCTGGAGAAGGTGAATAAATATTTTTTTGTAGGGTTGAAGATAAAAGCTTTGGAAATAGCTTGGAGATTAAAAGTGTTCAAAATTGTCAAAGAATAGAATTGGTGAAAGCATGAAATCCTTAGCTTCTACCATTATCACTCCGTACAATTACTATGAATGGAATTCGATGATTTTGCTTCATCTTAGGAGAAAATCCTTGTACTGGATAATCATGGTAATTGTCACAGAACCAATGTTGTAAGATGAAAAGTTTGATTGACTTAGGGATCTGACTTGGCTTATTGAATATTGTGTCTATCTATGTTTTGTGATATTCTTTATCAAATCATAGAAATTGAATCGCCACATGAAATATGGACTACATTTAAAGAATTATATGTCAATGAAGACATAGGAGAACAAAATTGGGAGAAAGAGAGCTCGGTATATCATTGCAGACATGAAACTAGTGAAGACTTCTTCAACAATGTGGACAAATATTCTTGAGACAATGTTGCACATGAAGACTCAACTTCTTCTATCGCTAATGATGTTGTTGCAAATGAGAATTGTATCTTGTTGAATAATTAAGATTTCACATAGACGGAATCTAATTCTCAAATGTTTATGAAAACTCTACTACAGATGGAGACATTTTTTTCAGAAACATAGAAGAGGATTTTTATTCCTCTATTATTGAAGATGTTGATGATGGAGATCAAATAAGGTCTCAATTCGATGATGCCCCACATCTAATTTGTGTCACATATCCATGCATACCCATGCATGAATCTAGGGAGGCACCTATAAGAAAATGCATGCATCCACAAAGGAATCCCTAAAGTGATGCATGCATCCCAAGAGATAGGCATGCTCATGGATGCCTGTATGGTACATGCATATGATCGTCAAACGCATGTTAAATTTGTGGAGAATACATATTGGAACACGGCCATGGATAAGGAGAATTAATCCTTGATGCAAATATTGGAGTTGATACCTATACTTCCAAAAGGGAAGCATGTTCCTCCAAATCCATTTTCAAAGGAGGAGTGCACCTCTATATATGTACTTAGTTAGGGTTCTGGCCCTATCTTTGGGTCAAGAAAGAAGTGGGTTTCCATTGCATTATCATCAGTAGAGGTCGAGTAGAGAGGAGTAGTCACTATTTGAATTCAATGCATTTGGATGCAACATTTCCTTTTCGATCTTGGTATCATTTTCCATCTTTTGAATGTCATATGGTGTGATAGTCTCAATACAATGAACTTTTGTAGAGATCTAGTTCAACAAAAAATAGAAAAAAAATATCAATACACACATGCACTGATTCATGATTCATGATTGGATCATCGATCTACAATATTATCATATTTTTAAGGAAACTATTGACATCTTCACTTGGACTTTCACTGAGCAAAAGTTTCACTTTATGTGAGATCGTCTGAGGGTGACAGACACAACTTCCTACTAGGTGTCTTTTGTTTTTGTTTTTCATTGTATTTTGACGAGGGGTTTTTTTCCCACTGAGTTTTCCCTATTTATTCTATCATGGAATGTACATGGATAGCAAAAATGGCATGTTTTTAGGACTCATCCATCTTACATCATACTCACTTATTTTATGCTTAAGAGTTGGTGTTGTTGTACATTAAAATTAGTTAGATTTATTTAACTTTACTGTTTGCACGTGGTGTACATGCACATTAAGATAACATAAAGAAAAATTAGCTTTAGTTAGCCTTAATTCTTGAATCGAGTTAATATTAACTTAGATTCTTTATGTATTGATTCTCTCATCAATATTGGGATACAAAATTCATTCTCTCTTATATTTTTTTTCAATTCTTGCAATTTTATGCAACTATTCTCTAGCTACGGCTTTACTTGTGTTGCTATAATAATTTAGAATAGTATTAGAGAAGTGAGGGCCCTCGGGAAGGTGCATGAAATTATTTTTGTAGTTTTAATATCAAAACATTGTAAATTTCTTGGAAATTAAAGGTCTTGGAATTTCCCACAAATTAAAATTGTTGAAAACTGTGTTGAGATTCAACAAGATGATGAAGCTTAGACTATGTCTATTTTTAGACATGGTGATAATATTTCAGAAGTTGCAGGATGCTATTTGTGGATGGTTGGTCAAGTTGGAGAAATAGATGAAATTCTATTTTTAGAATATTGGGCAAAGTCTATTTATAGATCGTCGATCTAAAAATAGAAGTGTCGATTATTATTAGTCCTTAATAATAACCAGACTCTAAATATCAAATTATTCTCTTGGAGCACTTTTTTAGTATACAGATTTGGAAAATCAGTGGGCTGTAGGAATTACACAATTCCTAGGGTTTACTGGTGGTTCATGGATGGAGGAATCAGCTAGAACTGAAGTGGCAAAGTTATGACAGAGTTGGAAGAGTAGTTACAGGAGTTGTTATTCAGTTTAACTCAGTTAATGTAGTTAAACTCAGTTGAGCTAGTTGTATCTATTCTAACTGAATGATACACTAGTAAGAGTTAAGTGAATTAATTAGTTAATTAATTGACAAATAATAACTCATTAATCAACTAAACAAGTACAACAGTTAACTACAGTGCATGTCAGTTCTAATGGAGACCAAGTGGAGATATAGGTGAAAGGGTGAGATGGACTATCTATTGTGACTATAGTGATGCATTGATTACATCACACACACATTAGAGTTGCCAATGAGGATTGCGTAGTCAAGGCAAGGCAGATTCTAATTCATTCAGGGGTCTTCTTCAGCAGGGATTGCGCAGTGGAGGCAGGCTATGAGGTGGCTAAAAATCAGTGAATGGATTTGGAGAATTTCTTCATGTTAGTGTGTGACAATTGATTGTACTGAGAGCTTGATGTACTAAGCTTTGTATGAGATTGTTACATGATATCCATGATACATAATATATGATGTTTGGGGTTTTTAGCTTTAGGCTTTCCCGTTAAACAACTGTGTTATGTGCGATTGTTTTTATTGCCTCATGTTTTTGCAAATGAGTTTTTAAATTTCCGCAAAAGATTAATAGTGGAAGGATTCTGTATTTAGCAAGAAGATAAATATTGTTAGATCAGAAGAATCTGGATATATACATGCATATGTTATATAATTTCTACATGGTATCAGAGCAGTGTTAATTCTTGAAGATTGCAATTGTGAAGAATTGCTGAGTTTTGCTAGTGGACAATTCAAATTTGTTGCAGAAATTTCTTGGTGCGACAATTGAGTATACATTGAAATGTATTTCAATGGGTTTTGATTGGAATATGCCCTTGAGGGCATCTCGAATTACATAGCCTAGAAGGATAGGATGGATGTGGTGCTGGAAGATAATGGACAGAAGGAGTTCATCGATAGAGATGTTCCTAAGCCTGGTTCTAGCGATGCTGCATTACTTGACGCATGGAAAAAGAAGGTAGCAAAGACAAGAAGAATTCTGTTGGAAGGTGTGAAGGAACATATTGTGTCCAAACTTCAAGGGAAAGCCAATTCATTTGCAATGTGGAAGGCTTTGACAGATTTGTTCCAAAGAAACAGCGACCAGAGGAAGTTGGCGCTGAAAGATAAGCCCAGAAAAATAAAAATGGAGAAGGGAAATAGTATTCCAAAACATCTCACGAAGTTTTTCCACTGTAGGGATGAACTGGGAAGTGTGGGGATTACTGTTGATGATGATGACTTGATGAAATTGGCTCTCCTTGGGCTTCTGAAGAGTTGGCATAGCTACGATGACTCTATCAATGGATGGGAGAAACTGTCGGGTTGGGAGAAACTTTGGTCGGATCTTGTGCAAAAGGAGATAAGGCGAAGTACCAAGGATGGCTCTTCATCGAAGAATGAAGATGAAGAGAATTTCACTTTGGCTGCCAAATCAAGGAAAGGGAAGGGGAATAAATTCCCTTCAAAATATGAGGCTAAAGGCAAGAAGTAGGATTTGTCCAAGGTGAAGTGTTTTCACTATCACAAACATGGGCATCTTTCCACTAACTGCCCATAGAAGAAGAAGAAAAAGAAGGTTGCTGGAGCTGCACCGAGTGAGGCCTTAGCCTCAAAATTTGAACTTGATTTCTCTTTGATCACATGCTTGGTTTCAAGCTCAATGGGATCGATGTGGTATCTTGATAGTGGTGCATCTTTCCATATGATGGGAGACAAGGAGTTGTTTAGTGACTTAGAGGAGAAGGATCTCCAAATGCATATAGAGATGGGCAACGATGGTTGATATAGTGTGACCGACATTGGGACCATTAGCTTTGAGAGGGATTTAGGTAATCCATTTCTGTTTAAAGATGTTATGCATGTTCTAGGTTTGAAGAATAACTTGGTCTCAGTCGCAATGTTGGAAGACAGAGGTTATGACGTTGTTTTTAGTGATGGAAAAGCTTTCTTGTGACAGAAAACAATGGGTCAAACCAAGAGGATAGTGATTTGAGTTAAGAATCTCTACAAGCTGGAGGTAGATGGCTGTGCTGCAATGATGGGTAAAGTAGAAGAAGTGGTGAGTCGGGATGAGGGCGAATTGTGGCACAGGATATTAGGCCATCTTCACCATGGCACCTTGAAGATTTTGCAGCAGATTTCTACTGGACTTCCCAAGGGTACTCTTGCGCAGTCAGATCAGTGCAAGGGATGTACTATGGGTAAGTTTGTGAAGACCTCCTTTCATGAGAAGGAGAATCATGCTTCGGTGATCCTAGAGAGAATTCACACACATGTGTGTGGACCTTTCTCGGTTGCTTCAACAGAAAAACACAAGTATTATGTTATATTTTTTTATGACTATTCTCGTAGGTGTTGGATCTTCTTCATGCAAAAGAAGAGCGAAACATTCTCAAAGTTCTGTGGGTTTAAAGCTTTGGTGGAGAAGTAGTCGGGGAAGCGAGTGAAAGCTCTATGGAGCGAGAATGGTGGTGAATACATCTCAGTTGAATTAAAATACTTCTGTAGTGAAGAAGGAATTTGAAGAGAAATCATAGCTCCTCATAACCCACACCAAAATGGGGTCGCAAAGAGGAAGAACTAAACAATCGTGGGTGCTGCACAAGCTATGCTTGAGAGGGAGCTAGACTTGCATGCAGTGGAGGAACTGCCTGTTCTAAAATATGAGCCTCCAGATGTCGACCAGCCATAGGAGGAGATTCATGGAGTGGAGAAGTCCATTCATGCAGAACCAAACATTAGAACTCGTAGAAAGCGTACCACACAATTTGAGAAACTGAAGCTTGATGCGGCATAGAATGTAGGAGTCCCTACATCATATCATATCATAGACAGAGACAGTCACCTGAACGATTTACTGGATACATGGCTCTCATGAGAAAGTGTATCGTGACAGAGCCATCTTCTTTTGAAGAAGCAGTGCAGAAGCCCACATGGGTAGATGCCATGGTGGAGGAGTATGACTCCATTGTCAGAAACAATGCTTGGGATATTGTTCCAAGGCCGGTGGGTAAATCAGTTGTAGGATCAAGATAGATCTACAAGGTAAAGCAAGCTATTGATGGGAGCGTCGAGAATTATAAGGAAATATTTATTGCTCGGGGCTTCTCACAGATCGAGGGGATTTATAATGAAGAAACCTTTGCACCTATCACACAGTATTCTTCCATAAGGACCATCCTTGCTCTCTCAGCGTAGATGTTTTGGCACATTCATCAGATGGATGTGAAGACTATGTTCCTTAATGGGATCATTGAGGAAGAGGTGTACATTAAGCAGCCTGAAGTATTTGAGATCTTCAGCAATGAGTCGCATGTGTGCAGGCTCAAAAGAGCGTTGTATGGGCTGAAGCAAGCACCTCGTGCTTGGTACACACAAATTGACAGCTATTTCAATGGACTTGGCTTCACCAAGAGTGAGGCAGATGCAAATATGTACCAAATTGTGGTGGAGGGTAAGATTTTAATAATTTTTCTTTATGTTGATGATTTAATACTAACAAGTGATGAGAAGTTGATACACTCATGCAAGGCAGATCTTGCAGAGTTTGACATGAAGGATTTGGGCCTCCTTCATATTTCCTTGGATTGGAAATATGGTAGCAGGAAGGTGAACTGTTTGTGTCTCAAGACAAGTATGCTCGACAGATACTAGAGAAGTTTCACATGCAAGGCTACAAGCCTATCGACACTCCTCTTCTAGGAAATTGGAGGAAAGAGGATGCTACATCGGCATTGGTAGTGGATTCCATTTTTTATCGACAGTTGGTGGGTTCACTCATGTATTTAGTTAATACAAGACCGAACATATGCTATGCGGTGAACCATCTTTCACAAGCGATGGTTAAGCCTACCAAGATCTTTTGGAAGGAAGGAAAGCATGTCTTGAGGTATCTCAGGGGCACATCTGAGAATGGCTTATGGTACATATAGACGGATGAGGTGAAGTTGCGTGGCTTCATGGATGCAGATTGGGCAGGCAGCCCAATGGACAGAAAGAGCACATCGGGAGGGGTTTTCAGTATCAGATCTATATCAGTTTCTTGGTACCGCAGGAAACAAATATATGTGGCACTCAATTCAGCAGAAGTAGAAAACGTGGCAACAATTCAAGCTACATGTGAGGCTATCTAGATGAGGAAGATCATGGTCGGTTTGTTCGATTTACATTTGGATCCTACAGTGATACATTGTGATAATCAAAGTTGCATTAAACTCTCAATTAATCCTGTGTTTCATGATAGATCTAAACATATTGATATTCGGTATCATCATATCAGAGATTGTGTACAGCGGAAGATCATGTTGCTTCAGTACATTCCTACAGAAGATCAAGATGTAGATATTCTGACGAAGGCGCTCAGCAGGAGCAAATTCAAATACCATAGAAGCGGGATTGGGGTGAAGGATAATCCCTATCTTGTTGAGAGGAAGTGTTGAGATTCAACAAGATGATGAGCTTAGTGAAAATCAGTCACCTTCACTAAGTGGGCCTGCAGGCTATTTTTAGGCGTAAGTCTATTTTTAGACTATGTCTATTTTTGGACATGGTGATCATATTTCAGAAGTTGTGGGATGTTATTTGTGGATGGTTGGTCAATTCAGAAAAATAGATGAAATTTTATTTTTAGAATATTGGGTGAAGTCTATTTATAGATCGTCAATCTAAAAATAGAAATGTCGATTATTATTAGCCCTTAATAATAATCAGACTCTAAATATCAACTTATTCTCTTGCAACACTTTATTTCACTATACAGATTTGGAAAATCAGTGAGCTGAAGGAATTATGCAATTCCTAGGGTTTACTAGTGGTTCATGCATGGAGGAATCAGTTATAACTGAAGTGGGAAAGTTTTGACAGATTTGGAAGAGTAGTTACAGGAGTTGTTATTCAATTTAACTCAGTTAATGGAGTTAAACTTAGTTGATCTAGTTGTATCTAGTCTAACTGAATGATACACTAGTGAGAGTTAAGTGAATTAATTAGTTAATTAATTCACAAATAATAACTCATTAATCAACTGAACAAATACAACAGTTAACTAAAATGCATGTGAGTTCCAGTGGAGACCCAGTGGAGAGATAGGTGAAATGGTGAGATGGACTATCTATTGTGACTCTAGTGATGCATTGATTGCATCAGACACACATTAGAGTTGCCAATGAGGATTTCGTAGTCAAGGCAAGGTAGATTCGAATTCATTCAGGGGTCTTCTTTAGCATGGATTGCGCAGTGGAGGTAGGCTATCAGGTGGCAAGAAATCAGGTCATGGATTTGCATATTTCTTCATGTTAGTGTGTGACGATTGATTGTAATGAGAGCTTGATGTACTAAGCTTTGTATGAGATTGTTACATGATCTCTATGATACATAATATATGATAGTCGGGGTTTTTAGCCTTAGGATTTCCCATTAAACAACTGTGTTATATGCGATTGTTTTTATTGCTTCATGTGTTTGCAATTGAGTTTTTAAATTTCCACAAAAGATTAACAGTGGAAGGATTTTGTATTTAGAAAGAAGATAAATGTTGTTAGATCAGGATAATCTGGATATATACATGCATATGTTATATAATTTCTACGAACTGATGGGGAATTGAATTGGTGAAAAATGGAATTCGTAGCTTCCACCATTCTCACTACTTACAATTATGATGAATGGAACCTAGTCATTTTTCTTCATCTTAGGAACAACTGCATGTACTAGATAGTCATGGGAATTGAGACAAAACCAATGTCACATGATAAAAATTTTGATTGTCTTAACAAGTTTGGAATTGCTTACGAAAGGTTATGTTTGTCTTTGTCTTGTAATATTATTTATCAAATCATAGATATTGAATCGCCACATGAAATTATTATATGGTGATGGGGCTGATCTATAAGAACACCATTTAGAGACAAAGAGCTCAATCTATCATAGAAATCATGAAACCAATGAATACTTCTTCAACAAGATGGAAAAATATTCTCAAGATAGTGTTGCACATGAACACTTTGTTTTTTCTATTGTTAATGAAGCTATTTTTGTACTAAGGAATTAGTAAGGGGGGGTGGGGTGTTTTGAATCAGTAATAAGTGATTTTCTTAAAATTTCAAGATGTATTCTTCATTTCTTATACTCTTATTCAAATACTTATTTGAACATACTTTAATATAAAACATGTGTAGCAAAGTAAATCATTGACATGAATACACAAACCATTAATATAGTAGCATACACATATTTCCACCATTGTTTTTACATGGAAACCCAAAGAGAGAAAACCACCACTTTATTTGTTATTATGATGTAAATTGAGCACCCACTCATAAGAGGCCCCAACCCCCCTTAATATAGAAATCCACAACATTCCAAGGGGAACCAACCTCTTATGAATGCACACCACTACCTACTGTAGCCATTGTTCTGCTTTTCATGCAATTTTAAAACTAAGAACAAAAACGTCAAAAAATGCTCAAAATTAAACCTGATGAGTTTTTTCATCCAAACCCTTCACCTTCTACTCTACAGTTCCTCTATGCATTTCTCTTCTTCACTATTCAACCAAAACTTATCACTACACTCAGTCAATCTTCAACTATATAACACACATACATCACCTCACACCTTTCCACACTTCAACGCACAATAATGTTACATTCCCAACTTTGCACTACAATAATCCACCGTTTTTTTCCCTTGTTGTACTAGGAATGATTTTGTCCCTACTATCCTCCATTCCTCCATAAAACTTCACGGAATGCACCATAATACCTACCCATGAGATGGTTTCAACAAATTTTCTGACCTATGCAATCAAATTAAACTCCTTAAATTGGGCTTCATTTACTAAACTATTGTATTGCATTAAATCAAAAAATAGACACATGAGTGTCTCCCATATTGATAATAAATTCCTAGTCAAAATACACACTACAACAAAGCCCCCCATGCTTATTAATTTCCCACATAACATAGAATGTATCTCAGCAATTGCTTTGTCCCTCTGTGATCAAATCTTGTGCACTCAATGATATTATATATTTAATTATTTATGGCGTGCAAGTGAGAATAGATAAAAATTTCTTCTTCTCGGGACAGGATTTGAGATCACCATTAATCCATTCAATAGCCTTGTTATGTGCATTTACTTAGTTGTCGAATCCTCATCCAAGTGCCCAAGAGTTTTTATATAGACCCACAGGCCTTGTCAAAATGCTTCTACAAAATTAACTTATGTTGACCCCTTTTTATTTTATTAAACACTGCTTCCAAAACTCATTTTGTCCTTAAGCCCATTTGGAACTAGCACGAGTTTTATTTTCCACCATTAGACCACTTACTATGACTTTCCAAGCAGGAAAAATTCCCTTTGTTTTCTACACCATGACCTTGGTCTCATTTTTACGCTAAATGAACTTTTGTGGTGCTAATCATAGAGCTCCCAAGCTCGATGCTTTTAGACTTTTCGCTCTTTATAAACCGCTTGGTTGGGACTTTTTTTTTTACCTATCCTATGGGTTCCTTCCGAAACATTCCTAATTGGTTGTCGTTCCACCACAACACGACGTGAGCATGTTGCCTACCACTAGACCCATCCTATCTACGTATCATTAAAAATCGTTGGGATCATACCTTCGAGGTGATTCCACTTGTATCCCTTTGATCGGTTGTCACTACCAATGTGTATCTCCTCTGTGTCCTAACACTTTACTCCCATCACATTTCCTTTGCAGGCCTTAAAATTCTTTCGGGCTCATTCCTAGTAGATTAGTTTTCAATGGGGTCTGACATAACTACTTCTTATTATTTATTGACTACCATAATTCCAATTTAGTTATAAAATGGCCCAAAAAACATCTCTCGATTCTTTCCTTATCATATACCTATTTTCTTGAGGGATCCTAACCCAGGTTCAAAGTAATTGTGAAACCAACAAAATCCTGAAACTACTCGCCCTTTCGGCAGTGATGTTCTTGTTCTGACCAAAGCCTCACCCGAAGCAGTATGGGGGGTGATGGAACCATATTTTTGCACCCTGAGGGAGCTTTTTATGTGATAGATATAATTGGACATACTGCAGATAATATAATAGATTTTCACTCCCGCAGTTAATGGTAACAGGATTAATATTTCAATATATTTCACGCACAATAGCTAATTGTACTTCATATAGATCTATTTATCTAACATCAACTAACTCTCACACATAGATGAACTTAACCAATTACAAAATTGAATAGGCAATGAAAAAATAGATTCATATCTATAACATATAACAGATAATCTAAGATAGTAAATCACATAGGAATATGGGTGTTTGTGCCAACCTAGTTTCCTAAATTGAGTTCATTTAATTGTTAACCAGTTTAGTGGCTAACTTGAGGTGAGGTGCCTTTGTATGTGCTTTAGGTGTTTTGTTCTTGTTGCGTTGTGTCTAGTGTTTTATGATGTTTTTGGATTTTTTATGGTTTTATGTTCACAAGGGAAAGAACTAAATGCTGGTGGAAAGAAGCTACTGGTTAAAAACAGAGTGAAGCCTAAATTATGGATGACAAATGACAAATGAAAATACTGAAACAGAACCAAACCTAAACTATGACTTAGCAAAATACAAAGCTTGATAATGACTTCAAGAAAATAAATCACAACATGAACTTAACTTGTCCAATTCTTTCATTAAAGGTATTTTGGAAGAGCTTGAGAAATGGGCAGCTAAGTATAAAAATTCTCCTAACTAAACAATTAAACAATCAGCTTATAATGATACAACATCTCATCCATGATTAAAGGTTTGTTGAAACATATTTGTAGAAGAACATTGGTAACATCATAAGATCTCTACTCTAAAACTAGCTCCTAATTCTATTCTGCAACTTAGTTTAACACCACTAAACCTCACTCAAAAGTTATAGATTTCCTTTTAGAATAGTCTTTTGAGGAAAGGCTTGTTTGTGAAATGGTAAAAAGGTTGCAAAAGTACTCCAGGCCTTAGACTGATACTATCTTCTGTCCAGATGATTATGAGTTAATATAGGTTTGGAACAAAAGAAGTTTTGTAAATAATGAAGACCGTGGTATTTAAGTTTAACAACTAATGCAATTTAAAATGCAATGGATGGAAACTAATCTTGGAATGTAAATACAGTGAGCTAAGCTGGAACTGAACTAGGGTGCTACTAGTCTACAGTGAACAGTGCTAAATTAAAAAGCCATTATCAAACTTGAAACGAAATAACAGAGCATGAATTAAATGCAATTTGCCTCCAGAGTGCTCTAACTAAGTTATCATGCAATTAATCTATGGGATTCTACAGCCTATTTCGTTCATCATGAATGGTATTTTGGAAGAGCTTGTTAGAAAAATCCTGGCTGTACAATTCAATGCAAATGCAAACATGAAAACTGAAAGCAATTACAATTAAAAACTAAGACATCACAGCTATTTCCTACCCATTGTTATGATGTTTTGGAAGAGCTTTTTAAGAGTAAGATCAGCTATGCTACTTAGTATAAACAAGCAACTGAAACCTACAGTATCACAGTCATGCCTTAGTCATCATAATGATTTTTTGGAAGAGTTTACTAGAATAAGTTCAACTGTGATAATGAACAAAAGAAATTGCAATTAAAATCTATAACACTACAACCATTTCTCATTCATTATAATGATCTTTTGGAAGAGTTTCTTAGAACAAGTATAGCTATAGTGACTAATGAAATTAACTATGAACTCAAACTTCAAAAACTTGAAAACGAACTAAGATACTTATCTAGATTGCAAAAGTAAAGCCGCTCAGGAGGCAGGGGCCCTCTACCACCAGACGGAATCTAACTCAAAATCAACTCAACGCGTTCAAAGCAATGTTGTCTTCTTCATTAAAGGAAAATAACTTAAAACAGAGTATTCTCGGTCTTCATAAATATAGCAGTCAATCCATGAAATCTAATCAAAATCTAGAGCTTGTCTCTCGGTTTCCCGAGTACATTTATAACAAATCTTCATAACAGAACTTGCAACAATACGGGGATCATTGTCTTTTCATATCAAAATCGTACTAGAACTCTAAAGATGGCAGCGTAAAGTGACAAAGGACATCTGGACTGTCCTTGTCCTATTAGAAGTCTGCCTCCTTGTGTGAGTTCCCACGTACAAAACCACGTCCAGAATTCCGTTCATTCTTCATGGTGAGCAAAAAATGTTGAGGACATGATGTGGAATATACCCATGTGTGGATTTTCCTGAGAGGACACCTAGAACATGCTTGAACGTGAAGACAGCTGCAGAATTGGCAACTAGCTACGGAATGTTTGCATTCTGTAGCTAGTTTCAGTTCAAAATGCATTACAATGACAAAATCACAAAACTTAGCAAGTTAGCCATGATATTCATTCTTAATGTAATTTTAACTAATTTCATTGATCATTTGAGCCCGGGATAACAATGGACAAAAGAAAATGGAGTGAAGTATGATGGAAGAAAGAATAATCTTGGGGCTCAACAATGGGTTTGCCAAAAATTCTCTTATTAAGAGATTTGCAATTAAGTATTAATCTATATCTCCGCACACTACGTGAGCGCAGTCCTCATTATTAGCTCAGAACTTAGGTCTTTGCTCACATAAATCAACAGAAGCCTTTGTACCCATACAAAAACCCAGACTAACAAAGATGCATAACAAAATTGATCCAATATTTCCTCCATATCCTTCCTCACTCGACTCTTACATATTTATATTATCAAAAACACGCACATACCATGGTATAAAACCATGGTTTGAGACTCATGGTTTTTCCCTAACCCCATTATAATGAAGGGACTTTGACCCACCCCAAAGCCCCTTCCGACCATCCGCATGCAACGCGTACAAAAAATTAAGAAAAATTATCCCAAAATTACCCTGTAAATATCTCGAGCAACCCCCAACAAATTCTCGTGACTCATCTCGAGTCACCTGTGGTGGTCGCTCATATTTTCCTTCAATGTGTCCACAAAGTTCTTGAGTGGCACTATGAATTCAATGCTCTGTGTGGTGCCACTCTCTGGTTCATCTACCAATTTTGTTGTTGTTGGCCCCTCAGCTACTAGGCTGATGCTACACTGAGTTTGTTGTAGGATTTTTAGGGTGTTGTTGAGGCTGGATACCGACACACTCGCTTGTTTCAGGCTCACTTGCTTCACTCTCTCTTGAATCATCATCGCTTGCATTTTTAGCTCCTAAAGGCCTCACTGTACACCCTCGAGAAATGATTTGTATTTCACTTCCATATCATTCCAAATGTCCTCAGTGGAAATCTTGATCATGTTATCAATCTCGTTGAGGTCATCTTCTATGAGAGTGAGGTCCTTTTATCCTACCTATGTGGAACCCTTCTTCTTTTTGTGTGTGCCTGGGGAGGCCTAAGCGCCTCACTTAGTACCTTTGGCTGTCTACGTCATAGGTGCCTTGGTACCTTCACAAACTTTCTCCTCTACTTCCTTCTCTAGATCAATAGTTCCTTCCATTGTGGTAGGCTCAGGCTCTGTCTCTCTATCCTTTCCATTCTACTGAGTGTCCTTTGTTGTGCATGGCTTGGTAGGAGTCTTCAACATAGACGAAGAGGCATTACCAGTGGTGCGTGAATCTAACCATGCAGGTCACCACTCAGTTGTTATGCACACTAGGTCGTCCTCCATGAACAGGTATGGCATTTCATACCATATTCCTTCCACAATTCCCTTCGCGCAGATGTTCATGTTATGAAATATGGGTTTAAAATCTGCAACCTTCTTGTATTGTTCGTAGAAGGTCAGCGAGAACCGGGGCTTTGACTAAATCACTTGGAATAAGGTAGACTGGAATTACACCCAAAAAATCTTATTCTCCGTGATTCTAGAGGGGATATTATAATTCCATAAGGTGGTGTAGTGCATGGCTTCGTACAAATATGGCTCAATGCTAGGGAATTGTTTATCCTACGTTGTCTTCCACTCGATTAGCACGATCATGAGGAGCATCAACCAAGCATAATATAAATTCTTTCCTTCCTCCTAGACTTAGCGAACATTGGCCAAAATTTGAGTTCAGAGGTATTTGGACCAATTAAATTTCATTCCCTTCTCGCATTTCCTAGCTAATTAAATGACATGGATGGAAAGTTCCTTTATCGAGCACTTCTTTATCACCATTCATGCGAGGATCAGTTTTCCAATCTGGACTGTAGGATCATTAATTTCAGGGAATAGTAAACCTTGGGTATTGCACAAGACCTTGAATTTCTCCTTCACATCCTTGGTAACTTTGCACTGTTCTATTTTTACTCCAAAATTCATCGTAGGGTCGTCCCCATGGTCGGGTAGCTTTGTGATACGACATATCCGTGAAACATCATTGGAATTGGCCCTCCTAGCCACAAGCAGTCATCGTGCACCAAGTCGAGAAATTGGCGCACACATATGTTATTGATAGAGCTGCACCCAAAGTGAGGAATGTGCAAGAGCTTTAGAAACCCTGATTTCTACATGCCCATCACCCAGGACTTCGGTTCAAAACTCACTATCATATGGGATCTTTTTCAAGTAAATGGAATGTGCAAGCTAAGGGAATGTCTCCTGATCTTCCAAGCCCCAGTTTTCCATCATCAATAATGTGATATTTAAAAACATATTTCTTTTGATAGGAACGTCTTCCCAGATCAGCGACATGTTGATATATGACCGCACCTTGTTTAAATCCTTTGGTAATTTTACCGAGGATTTACGTGGCATGAAATACGTGGGCAGCCATGAGATGGGATCAACCACCTCCACGAAATCCTCTTCCACAATTGTTTCAGCTAATTTAGCCATAGGTATCTTTTGGTGCTCCGCAGCGGTCAATCAAGGCTTTAGGGTCTTCTGGCCTGGTAACTTTCAGGACCTCGAGGACTGCCCTTCTTATATTTCTGCAGAGGAATAGGCGCAGGGGTCTTAGTGGCCTGCACAGGGGTCTCCTCAGTCAATGTCGCAGAAGGTGTGGGCTTAGTGGCAATCATACTTGGCAGAATGAGATGATCCAAACCTTCGCGGTGTAGCTACTCCTTAAAGATTGGATCAAGGCTAGACATAAGCTGTAGACAATACATAAAGAGAAAAGAGAACAAATCACATGGAAAGTAAAGGGAACTAATGCACCCTTCCAGTCATATTTATAGCGTAGGCGCATCTTAAATGGTCTTCAGCTCATTAACGTAAACCCATAAATTCGAAAATGGCTCCAAATCTGGCATAATCCCCTCATTAAATGCAGTTTATATGCTCCTCCAAATCGTAAGAAAACTATCTTGTCTATATTTATTATTCCAATGGCTACATTCTGACTCCAATGTGACCGAGTCAACCTTCTAGTGCAGCTATTGTGGGATCGTCACACCTGTTTGCGTATCTACTATCCTTGTTGCACAAACCCATACTTCCGCCCATTTAGTCATTCAGTCTGTTCAGCGATAGGGTCATCCATGTATGGTTTCAATCGACTTCCATTGATATACCTAGGAAGGTCTTCTTCGCTTAATGTGGCTAGGCGTACCGCAACTCCTTCTATCATTTCCTTGACAATAAACAGTCTGAGCCAATGCATTTTGAACTTAACATGGTGGCACAAAAACTTAATGTCATATAAAAAAATTAGATCCTCTTCTTTAAAAACCTTTTGCCTAATGTTTTTGTCATGCCATGCCTTTTCACACTCCTTTTGCACCTGCTGATGGAAATTGGCAATGAACCAGTCTTCTTCCAATGCGACCAACTGTGACAATTTTTCTTCCATAATATCATTCTATGACATATTAGTGAACCCTCCAATATGCAAAATTCAGACAATATACTCCATAGGAATAAAAATTTGTTGCCCATAAACCTTTCTGAATAGTGTCCTTCCTGTCATCTTCTTGAATGTGTCTATATGCCCAAAGAACCATAGATATGTGCATATCCATATCATTTCTATTAGCATTGTAAATCTTAGTGAGTGTGGGTTATACAAAGTACTCTTCTGGTGATGAATCTCGAATTCTTTAGTCAGAGCTTGAATAGTTTCATTCAAAAAGTGTGTACCCCAATTGCTCATAAAAATGTTAGGTCACCCAAACCGAATCAATATGTTCTCAAAAATGAAGTGTGCAGTTGTTTCTGCACTATAATCATTCACAGGCTTAGTCTCGACCCATCTGGAAACATAGTCTATCACAATGATTATGTAGCATGCACCCGCCTTCTTTCCTCGAGGATCGATAGGTCTGAAAAAATCAATGGCCCATTTGTCAAAATATTGCAAAGTCATTTGTGGCTGGAAGGGCATCTCATCTCTGTGCGATGGTCACCTCGTCATTTGAAATACATCAGAAGAATGGAAATACTCATGTGTGTCACTTTGTACCATGGGCCACCATAATCTAGCTCATAAAATATTCTGCGTAGTTTCTTTCCTTTCATAGTGATCTCCTGGAACTACTCCATGAGCCTCGACTAATATATCCCATCTTTCGAATTCCAACCCATACCTTCTTATCATTTCATCAATGCCCATCTTGTACAGCTAGCCAGCAATCAAGATAAAATTTGCAACGCGCGTGACTAGTTATTTCTTATATTTCAGCGTATATTCCCTGGCTGCATTTCCAGTATTAAAAAAATGAATAATATCTGCCTAATTATCAGCAGCTACTTTAATGGAAATTAGTTGCGAATCTAGTAAGCCGTCTGCCAATCTAGTTTTCTTTTCTCCACTTTTAATGTGCAACAGATGGTCAAACCCAACATTCAGTCTCCCAAGTTTCACAATTACTTCAAAGTCATATTCCTCAAATAACAACAACCACCTGTAAATCTTCCCTCCAACATAGGCTTTTTGAACAGGTACTTCAAAGCAAAGTGGTCACTAAAAATATTAAAATGGCCTCCCAATAGATAGTGGCAGAAGTTCTGCAATGTGTAGACCATAGCTAATCCTTCTCTCTCTGTGGTCGATTAGTTACAATCCGTACTTGAAAATTTCCGACTTGCAAATGAAATAGGGTGGTCAATCTCCTCGGCTCTTGGCTGCACTAAGACAACTCCCAGCACGATGTAGGAAACATCGACATCTACATGGAATTCCTATGTCTAGTCTGGAAAGACCAATATGGGCGCAGTGACCATCTTCTCCTTAAGCAATTCAAATCTCTTCTGGAAGTTTGTGTCCCAACAAAATGAGGCATCTTTCTTCAAAAAATTGTCCATGGGCGCAATGATCAGCGCGTAGCCTTTAATGAATTTCTGGTAATACCCCGTATGCCCCAAAATTTAGTACAATTATTTCACATTTGTGGGAACTTCTAGGTGAACAATAATGATGATATTTTACGGATCCACCATCAAACCTTGCTAACAAAAAATATGACCTAGAAATATCTCGAATGGGATGCAAAATATCCACTTTTTCAGATTGAGTGAATTCCACATTCGACAAGTATCCAACATTAGGTGCAGGCTCAACACATGTTTCTTCAATAATCCAAATATAGTCCAGTCATCAAATTATACGTCTAAGAATTTATGGATGTATACTTTGAATGCAGCTACTACCACGTGTGAGAATATAGCTGACACATTCTTAAGACCTAATGGCATGACTCTGTACCGAAAGGATCCCCATTCTATTGCAAAGGTCATCTTGCTTCTGTTTTTCAACGCGATTATTATTTGGTGGAATCCTGAAAAACCATCCGTTAATGAGTAGGCTTCTTGCCCTCTCACATTTTCCATGATTTCATCCAAACATGGGGTGGGGAATGGGTCGTGGACGCAAGCATCATTAATATTTTGCAAATCCAAACAGATCATTATTTCTACCTTGGTTTTCTTTTCCTGCACCACAATAGGCTTACAAAATTTGATTCTTCCATTGGTTCTATGATCCCTACAAAAACTATTTTCCCCAATTCCTCTTTGACTTTCTGCTTATATTTGGGATTCAGCCTATACGAGCGCTGCTTCACAGTTCGTGCATCTAGTTTCAAGGTGGTTTTCATTTCCCTGAGGTCTCCTAATTTCCCCTTCAACTTAGAAAATTTCGTCGGAAACAGCTCCTGATATTAATTCAATAGCTTGGTGACCTTACCCACTGTATCATCATCCCAATAGTCCCTTATCTTTGCTAATTTTGGTTGTTCCTCTAACCCAATGTTGACTTGCTAAATATTCAAATGCTTAGTTACATCTAGTGACTCAATCATAGGCCCAACAACTACACGATGTCCTTCGAATTCAAGGATCATAATGTTCCTTGGGTCTTCCTCCTTATCTTCAAATGAAAAAATTTGACAGTTAATGATGTCCTTTATCTACGCATCCCATGTTGGCAAGGTGCATTCAACCGTTGGTTTTGTGGTGTCAAAGATAACTTCTTGAATATCCTATAGTGCATCATCTAGGAAATCGATCCCACTTTCAAAACTAAAGGTTAGGATAAAAGATTATTTCAGCACAATCCATTTAGTGGTTCCTCACCGCAGCTCAGTTTCGAGGTACCAGTCCATAGGAACCTTCCCCAAAGTGGGAATGAATATATGAACCCATTCTAGCCTAGACTCCTCGTGCCATGCTTCAATCCATCTAGCCAAATGTTTTTGCGAATGGCCTTCTCCAAAATAGGTCTCTCCCATTCTAGTATTTGGATGCTCAAATCGCAGATGCATCATGCAGGTGAATTCTTCCCAGTTAGGCAAGTTTCCCTTGTGCATCTCCCCCAAGCATGCTGGGGTTGAGTACAATGCTATATCAAGTGCATGGAACCTTTGTGCTTCTGGAACAATTTTTTTAAGTTCTTCTAAAAATAAGAAACTCTCCCAATTGCAGCACAACGCAAAGACTGCATGCAACTGGTTCTGCCAGTTCTCCAGTTCCTCATCTGAATCTGAAAAGCAGGAGCTATCGTTCTCCTAGTTAAGTCTTCCATCAACTATTGTGTTGATCTAGTATTCATGTCATGTAGTCAACTTATAGATATGATCAACATCATGAGCTACATAACCTGGCTCTATATATCTTTCTCCTTCTACAGGATCTAGGGGGACCACCACCCTGGTTCCATGATTTTCAAATACCATAATTTTTCTCTTAATATTCATGATTTCACCCATATCAATAGCCCAATCTAAACCCAATAGCACAAGATAGGGGTCAGTATCATCAAAAATCTATATAACTTCAAAGTTTGTGAGTACCCTTACTCCTTCGACATCTAATACTACTTGTGAGAGCCTTACTAATGGGATAATATTTTGCGGTTTTTCCGTGGGCAGTTGGATAGTGGACCATTCCAACTTAGGTTCTCCCATTCATTTCCAAGTCTGATTTTTTAAAACATTTGCATCAAATCCGAGATCTAGAATGACCTAAGCCATCTCGTATGCACCAATCTGACAAGTCAGGTGCATTTCCAATCCAGTTCCTCTTTTATTATTATAAATCTTATTAACAGCCTTCTGCTCCATATGGGGTTGTTCTTTCTCTGCATAGTTATCTATTAACACTTGGAGGTTCTCGATTGCCTTATTATTGTGCAACAATTTGATGCAAACCTACATGAAGGTATTTATCTCTTCATCTCCTTCGACCAAGTCCATAGGCTTACTCGATGCTTTAGACGTTGAGGTGCCCACCATTGTGAAATCCTTCTTCCCTTCTACAAAGGTTTCTTTTTCTCTTTTTTAAGTTGAATCCTTCCTTTTTTATAGGTTCTTTTCATATTGAGAGATCAATATCATGCTTTGTCCCCTTATATTCATCGATGGATTCACCACTCCTAGTAACGATATTCACACTTGGTTCTTCTTCGTGCAGCTTAGCTATTACCATATGAATATTTTGAGTGGGGGTTTGTGTTTTATTTTCCTATATTTTTGAAATCAAGAGAGGGAAATATTCAATAACATGATCAAATAGTCTAGAATACCTACATGATTGTTGTGTTGGGTTTGGATAGTCACGCGAATAATGACCCACATCTCCACAATTATAGCAGATGAGTTGCCCCCTTCCTTGACCAACTCCTACTGATCTTCCTCATCCTCTATTTTGGAATCCACCATGCCCATATGGGGATGCTGGTGAGTTTGGTTCAATGTGCATCCTATATAGGTCATACCGGTAAATCATCAAATAGAAGTTGCGACAGTGATGCTCATCATGTCTCAAAGATGAGAAAAAATTGCAGAAAGGTTGCTTACGCTTAGGGATATATTTACCAATCCTCAGGAAAAATTTTGTCATGTGCATACCCATTTCTTGACAAATAATGCACCATAATGTGGGAGTTCTACTTGGTCCTGCTACATTCTTCAGTGGGCTTGGTCGTCTAGCTATCAGATAATCATTGAATATGGGGCACTGATACTTATGATGCATGGAAACTTTGCAGCGTATACACCATACATCTATACATGCCTCCTTTGTCTTATCCTTGAAAAAAATCTATATTTCTAATTTAATTTCCTTCAACTGGATTTAGATTTATTGAGCCCCTAATTGTGCAACTAGTACTAGAGAAGATTCTAGCTTCATTAAAATCTATACAACTTCGACCTGTGTTGCAATATTCTACTGACTTAGGGGTTGGCGTAGATGCGGTAGTATCATGGAAATGAACCACTCTTTATGTTTCATCTCATCAATAGTAAATCCTCCATCTCTGATTGTGCGCTTCATCCATTGATCTGATTCTCATACGAATTCAGTCAATTCTTGGCAAATCTTCTTCAACTCAGTTACACATTGAGCAAACGATTTCGGCTTCTTGAATTTTTTCTTTAATGTGGTCTTGAGGTTATTGATAGTTGCATTATATTTTTTCACCACATACCTTATGTACCAATCCAACGCGTGGTATTGAAAATTATTAGCCAACCGTGCTTCCTTAACATAGTCATTCTTAATCTATTGCAATATCCATACAATGTCAGTAACAAACCAGAATTGGTCTATGTCTTTGTTCATGATACCACATGAATTTGGGTAACTTCATGGAGGCGTTCATATCAGCATCTGGTGGTGGAGGTGGAGGTGGATTGGATGGCTTGTTAGGGTGAGCTAAGATTGGGAGTCGTGTGGATGGGATCTGAACTATGGCCAACGACCCAAGATCAGCATGATCTTACAATTCCTCTTCTTCCGAGTGCACAGATTCACCATTTCTATTGATTTCATATTCCCCGTCACTTTCAGATTTAACTTTGAGAGGGATATTAAAAAACCTTCTTCTATATCTACTCTATAAGTTCTTCCATTGTGCATAGTTGGGCCTCTATGGGACATTCACTCAATATGACTACACAAATTACCTTGTTCACATGATAGAATTTTAATCCATAGTTTTAGAGAGTGCAAGAACTTACCTCTAGGGCCCTTCAAAAACCTTCGTTCAACTTCAAAATATGATATAAATTGATCAATAGTGAATTCAGTCACATATCCTCCCATAACACTATTGATGCAAGGATCGACCCTGTGGGTGATTTTGTTGCTAGATTTCTCTAATTGGTGTACCAACTCCGGGGTCCACTGAGTGATCGCATTCTCCTTTGCATAGGTATAGAATTCAACAAACCAAGACAACCACTCATACAAATCAGTTGCAAAGGAAACAAAGAAAATTCTGTGGACCTCTTTGTATATATACCTTTGCGCCCAATCTTCGGTCAAAAATTTAGATCTTATGTTTTCTTGGATCGAAAATTCACTTATTTTATTATCAAACCAATCTTGCAGTTCGTTCTTTGTCGGGTGCCACACCAACTCTCCCTCAGACTGATTTCGGTCCCACAATGGAACCATTTTTTGGCTTGATTGGTCGTGATGCAGGTTGGAGTAATCAGACAACCAACAAAAGCATCCAAATACTATCCCTTTCAGCAACGATCTACTTGCGCAGACCAAATTCTCACATGAAGCAGTATGGGGGGGTGCTGGAACTAGGTCTCCACACCCTGAGGGAGATTTTGATGTGGTATATCTAATCATACTTACTGCAGATAATATAATATATTTGCGCACCCACAATCAATGGTAACAGGTCTAGTATTTCAATATATTTTGTCCACAGTAGCTAATTGTACTTCATTCAGATATATTTATCTAGCATCGACTAATTCTCAAGCATAGATGCAATTAACCAAATACAAAAGTAAATATGCAACGACAGAACAGATTCAGATATACAAAAAATAATAGATAATATAAGATAGTAAATCACATAAGAATATGGGTTCATAAAAAATGCCTTATTTATTAAGAGATTTGCAATTCATTACAACCTATCTTTCTTCGCACATAGGAGGAGAGTCCACACACAGCTCAAAACTTAGTTCTCCGTGCACACAGACAGGAGGATCCTTTCTACCCAAATAAAAACCCCGACTAATGAAGATGCATAAAAAAACAAATCCAAGGTTTCATTCATTCTTTTCTATCTCTCCTCGCTCGACTCTTACATATTTATATTATCAAGGACACACATATATTTTGAGTCGAATATGGGCCATTCAAGTATCGAAAAATACTGAATCTACATGCCTCGTGTCCACCTTTGATTGGAATATGCTAATGTCGCACTCGACAATTAGTAAGATGGCACCTGTCCTCCATTATAGGAGAGAGAAGAGGGCCCTGGAGGTTTATTTTACATCGAATTTTATTTATATAGATTACATTGGTCCCATCTATTTTCTTTGTATCACTCTATATATTCCTCTAGGTCGATGCTCTCTTGCCAACTTTCTATTTTATTCCTCCTAAATTTCTTCTCCATGCTATCCCTCAATAGGATGAGTTGTTGGTGTGGGGACCTCTAGCTCACTTTCATTAGTATGCACTCTTATGTCATGTACCAATAACTACCTCTTGGTTCATTCCATTTGTGAGCCGAAATGTTACACTAGGGTGATAACTCTACCTGCATCAATAAGGTTTTACACTATAGTGTTGGCACTCCATGTCAAATCTCATGATTTTATCTTAACACTTTAACTTGTGCGACCTTTGCAAACTGTCATGGTACATCCGTCGGGTGGGATCCACTTGAGCCAATAGAAAACGCTCTTGTTGTTGCACTGTTAGCCACGCTAGCCAAGTCCTCTTTTGATTATTCTACTAAATTTTCCACTTGGTTTGGAGACTGTGATAAACTTCAATTTACTCGAGAATGGTATTCAATCCTTTTATGCCTACACATTTTAACTTTTGGGGTCCATAGATTTGACTAGCTCTATCTTTTAATTTAGGATTCTATTTTCAGACTTCCACATACCATTAGAAATATATTTCCAAACAATGACCAACTATGCCACTTCCATGAGCCTTTAAGCTAATATGTTAATTTAAAATCTCCCCCAAAGCTTGGGACTCCCAACCATCATAAATATAAGGTTTTATAACTTCTCTTCATATAGTGCTACTATGATGGTTCTATACCTAAGACTAAAACAACCATGGACACCCCCTGAAACCAATGCTAGCTTGGTTTACGTCAATGAAAACACACAAGATGCCACCAACCATTCAGACAATGCTAGCTTCCCAAAAATATCCCCCTAAAACCAAGCATGGTTTAATCGATTGTTGATATTCCCCTTGGCATTAATAAAATTATCCCCCTTTGACTTCAATGATAAAGGATGCTCCCAAAAGCTTCAATGTACTCTTCAATTCATCCAACATTATAAGTAGCTACCAAGAATCATCATATTTTATTCATTTGGATGAAGGAGTCGCCACTCCTATCTGCTACCATAGATACACAAAGGTTTCTCTTGCTAGTGGCTTAGTGAAAATGTCTACAAGTTGTTCTTTAGTCTCCACATATTAAAGTCGAAAAACATTAGCAAAAAATTGTTCTATTATGAAATGAAACTTTATAGGAATGGGATTCCTGTTTGAGTGCATAACAAAGGTAGTTCATGGTTGGGTGGAAGGTGTTCCATTCCTGAGTATTTTCCCAAGCAAAGTACTCTAGTGAAACATTCATTTTTTGTTAAATTTGTTTATTTTATTCATTTATAATGTAAAGGAAGCATGTTCTTACCTCCATTATGTATATTTAGTCAGTGTAGGAGAAACTATAAAAATTTTAGGCCTTTTGTTCTCTGGTTATTAATTATGTTGATATGTGTAAAAAAACATTATGGATATTGATGTTAATGAATCCTGAGTAGAAACAGTCAATTTCACAAGGACATGATGTCATTATTAAGACCATAACTACATCCATACATGTGTATTCTTTTATAACATTCTTCCTTAATATTAAATCTATATTCATGTAGGAGATGTATTTAATTATAGGAAATGTTTATTAAAAATGGATTGAAAGTTAACAACATCAAAGAGGAAGTTTTCTAGTGTTATTGAGTTATGGGAATAACATCGAAGCCTTATTATGATCATGTATTATTTATGGGGAATATTCATAGTTATAATAGGAAGATAATCCATAGGAAACTGATGTTTCTTTTATGTGTAAGTCTGCAACATTTTCCGCTGTTAAGTTTAGCTAAGGATATAAATGATAGATAGAGAAACTTTCTACTAACCAGTAAACCAGTAATTATACAGGGTTATGTACAATAATATTATATTCATTAGTTAAACCAGTTAATATCATTGTTTATGGTCGACTGGTAGAACCATTCACTAGAAGAACATTAAAATAGTAAGAGTCTATATATGTGGTTAGATAATTCCTTGGAATTAAATAAGAGTGATAATTCAAATCTATTTTTGAGAAATATTATCGATTTAGACAATAACAAAAGGTAGCTATGATATATCTAATAAAGGATGTATACAATAATTATACGAAAGTATTACTTTAAAGTAGTCAATATGGTACAAAAATGGCAAGCTTACAAACAATAGAATTTAATTAAACAATGTGTCTCAGCTAATCTTAGTTGGATGAGACCATAAAAAAAGCAAGGGTATCCCACTTGTGCTTAACGAGAGTAATCACGTCAATTCTATTATGTCACATGAACATTGAAGGATTTCACGTAAGATGAGAATACAAATAGCTAAATTAAAACCACTTAGTAGATTGACATCCATACATTTTATATATGAGCTTAAACTCAGGTTCAGAAAGTAAAGGGATGAAGCTTATTATTAACCTTATATTGATATAGAGGGAGTGTAGCATTATGAAATAAGTACCAATTCTGAATATAAAGAAAATAATCCTAAATAGTTAAAGTAGAGAATTATAATCGAAGCTTAGACAAAATATCTTGTAGCTTATTCCGTAAAAAATATTGAAGAAATTGTGCAAGTTATAAAATAAGTGTCTATAATACTAATATGCATAGGTTGCATGAATGAAGGAATACCTACATACAAATTAATGGGAATAATACAGGAAGTATACATAAGCATCATTAGACATAGACCTAAGAAATAATTTTTTCCATAGGTATAATATGAACTGAATTCCGAAACAATGGTTGTACATAGTAAAAATATAACCATAATGATAATGAAATGAGGTACAATTATTCCATAATAGCACATAAGAATTACAGGAAGAGAAAAGTAACCATGCAATGAATTGAACATATATATATAGATATAACTTCAAATCTAGTCATAACTATTCCACTAAAATTGAGGCCCATGGCCATAAAAGTAATAATAGTGGAGAACACACCAAAAATGAAATTGGAATTACATCCTCATAGGGTATCTTAAATAAATTTGAGGAAACTATGATTAGGGTTGGAAACTACAATTCAAAAATGTGTTGAGTCTTAGCTTATATATCGAGTGGATGAAAGTTAGTAGGAACCAACGTATAACACTGCGAGTGAAAGTTAAATGCTTGAAAATGTAGTTAAACTCCAGCGACAATTTCAACTTTGAACTATAAATGTACCTACAAATAAAAGAATCGATTAGGGTTAGAAATACCCTATGACAAAATTGAAAGTTACAATGTTCGAGTAGGAGGAGAGAAGTATGTTATATTTTCCAAAAGCTAGATATACACATTCTCTAAACCTATGTACAATAGAGTACATTATTTTTAGGGTAGTCATTGAGAAATATAAATATCTTAAAGAAACTCTGAAAAATCGGTTACAAATTTTGCACTAAGAGGAGTCAAAAACCGCAAATGCCAATATACGATCCATACTGCAAAGAAGAATAAAGCAAAATTTGACCTAGAAAAATGGCCATAGGCATATGAGGGTTTATTCCTTCCTAGAAATTAATAAAAAGAACCCATAAAACCTTGTATGGAACATATTAGTATATAGAAGTTGTGGCTAAATGAAACCAAATGAGAAAATTATACCAAGCCCTCCTTTTACACTCGAGATAATTGAGTGGTTGGGAGAAGAGAATAAAGTTGAACCTGTGAAATTACTTGTCTTCCCTCTTGAGTCCACACTAAAATCTAGCCTTTGCCAGAACTATTGAATTAAATTAAGGATTGTAAGCTCCAAATTTGGGGTCTACAAACTAGGGATACAACCTTGAAAATGAATATACCAGTTGGGTCACAATGATTTCCAAAAAGTACCTTTGTGGTACTAGGAGGAAAAACTAAAACTTGAACCTTAAACCTTAGTCCACTAAGGGGGTTATAATTCTTTTCTAAATTACACCATGAAATTAGTAGAACAAATCAGAACCTGCAAGACACCGAAAAGTAGTTTATAATAATGGCATATGAGAAACTAAAAATAGGTACAAAATAGGTACCGAAATACAAGAAATACAGAATAGGTATTGAAGAAATATCAGACATTATATCTATGTGAGCCTTTCCTTTTCCTACTAGAGACAATGAGTGCCTTGATAGAAAAGCTATAAGTGTAGGAAAGCCCAAATGACCATCGAATAATGGAACAAATGCAATGGTGTCTTAGAACTCCAAAACAAAACTATGTTGAATTTCAAAAGAAAAAGAAGGAAAAATAAAGAAATGGATACTAGGGCATATGCTTAGGGTTTGTCCTAATCACATCTCATCCCTTGGATGAACCCAGTTTTATCTCAACCATTAATATTAATAAGTAACAGGGTTACATAGGAATCACATGCGTAGGAGCCACATGGGCCACTCTGGAATCACATGACAACAATAAAACCCATGCAAGTCCCATTATCCCATTATGCACCATAACATAATAGCACAAGTTATAAAAGACAATGAAAAAACCAAAGGATACAGATTCAAAGGGATATTATAGCTAGACCAAAACATATTCTATGATATGTGCTTGGAACAAAGATAAACTATTAATTCATATGTGCAACATGGATTATCAACCTCAACATGGGTATTTTGGTTAACATGAAATTATATATTTATACACATCAAGTTTGATACAATTAAAAAGAAAACATTAAATAAGTATAAATTATTGTTACAAGTGGAAAATAATATTACACCAAAGAAGTGATTGTACAAGTCAAAGTGGAAAAATCCCATACTTCACTATTGACAACATATGCAAGTTTACGATGGAAAAAAACGCATGAGAAGTACTACTATTTAAATAAAAATAGTTTGTAAGATAAAAAAATGGATTTAAATTTGAAAGTTAGGTATGTGACACTAGGTCCCTATCCCAGTCGTTGATTGCCCCCATTCAATCTTGGTGGCTCATTACATTGCCATTGCACTCGGTTCAAATTTCTAGTCTTCTGCCTGGTAAACTAGCCTTGAAGCTAGCCCTTACTCAACCTAATAAATTTCACTGTGACCATAAATAAGATAAAAGAGGTTAAGGATAAGCCCTTTCTGCAGGAGTCATTTTTGAAGGCTTTTGAGCATGGCTCTACCATGGTGTTTTTGTAAACGGTTAAACTCACACTAGAACTCAACATTTCTACTAAGTTATGTGAAGTATCTAGTGGTTTTATCCCTTCTCAGCTTACGAATAGATCATCTCCTAGATGTTTTTAACTTTCCCATTCAACCCTTGAAAACTTTCAGTCTCCATGGTTCCTCTGTAATATATGGAGAACATGTCGATCTTAGCCCAGAGATCCAAATACCAATTTTGAAGGTCCAACCAACACAAAAAGATTACAATGACGATCGAAAAGAATGTGATTCAAAAAAGGTTTCAAGGTAATAAAAAATACTCAAAGAAACAAGTAATTATCCTATTAAGTTCAATTAAAAGCGTGGACCATAAGCACGGTCAGTTAACCAACAATAACACAGGCCTATGCTCATCTCATTTCTTTGAACAAGAATTCCAAGAAATTTGGCTACAAAATTGCCAATATATAAATACCCACTATTGAGTACTAATCGAACTGAACACCATGTTTGAAACCAATTATTTAGGAAGGGATTTTTCCATGCCATCTCTGTACGGAGATATAACACTTAGCATTGAGACTTGAACATTAATAAGTACCTAGCAGGGATGCATCTTTGTATGAAATACATGGATTTTAAATTCAATTCATTAAATCTCATAAGGTCATGCCTGACACAACACATGGCATAAATATATTAGACTAAGCCCTTGATAAACTGGATGGACATCCCTAACACTATGGAAATATATGGAAAATTCAAACAATAATATAAACATGTTATTTAAAATATCATCAAATTAAAATAAGAAATCCAATAAAAATCAGATCATGTACATATTAAATTTCTATATATATATATATATATATATATATATATATGTACATGCACCTTTGTATTTCCCTAGACTTGCCAGTCTTTGGCTTACTGCAGCGATGTACCATTTAACAACTTGTTCAGCTCAGACAAGTCAATTTGCACAGTGGTCCATTTGATATCTTCGAAGTGCTCGTTTTATACATTCCCCTACACCATCATGTTCTTCTTTTCCATGACCAGTCTCAAACTAACACGTCTGCAACTATGCAACAGTGGGACTCCAAACACATTTCTTCAACTTTGGAATGATTAAACTCCATCAAAATTTATGAATTAACTTTCAAATCCAAGACAAGCATTTGCAGAATTCAATCTACTGTCAAGAAATTTAACTTTTATAGAATTCCATAGATATTTACTAATTTTAATTAATTTTTTAATAAAAATTAGGTTTTTTTGGCATATTGGGGTCAAAGATGTAGATATATAGATTGGAGATGATGTTAAAACAATAAAATGGACTCGAAAATTGCATTCAATTAAAACAAAGAAATACCAAAATGTGTTTGCATTTGATAAAAGAAAATATTCTTGTTTTTGTCATGTTTGTATAGACAACACAGAATCCAATGATGTTTGTGAAAACAAATTATATGTAAAAAATTAGCAACATACAAAACTAAACACAAAGGGTAAAATGTTTCTTGCAAACTTTGAAGAAATGTAATGAGAGGAGACTATAGTATCATCTAAAGTTGATCGAGTTTCTGATCTTGTTAGAGAAGGTAACATTTCAATTGCTTTCAAATGATAGATATATAGAAATATATAATAAAATCAAGAACACATGTTAATTTTAAAATTAAATTTTCATGTTAATTATGATCTAAATTTATGTAAGTTTCTTTAATTTTGCAGGAGATTTTTTTGTTCTAGTTGCACCTACTACCAACATAGAAAATGTGAAGTATTACTTGATGCGTTTCACTAAATGAAAGATGAAATTATTGGAAAGCTATGATGATAACAGGTTTATGTATGACAAAGGGTCTATTATACTGAAAGGTTATTTTTTCCAACAAACTCATCAAAGTCTGGATTTTTTTTACTTGCACGACTATGAACCTGATGTCATAAGTTGTCAATATAGTCACTTGGTTTGTGCAATACGCATAAAGTTGATAGAAGTTAAATCAAAGAAAAATTTTAAAATTAAGAAATGGAAAATGTCAAAATTCGATCATGAACGAATCATTGAAGATGGAATTTCATAAGAATTTTTTTTATTGAACTTCCCAATGATTTCTTCTCCTTGGATTCATATTTTAGAACTTACTTCAACTAGAAATTGTTAGCCTTTTTTTGTGCATTCTTAAGTTTTACAATTATTGCAATATCTTTATTTTATGTTATATTTATAAGTGTTGGCACATGTACATTGTTTTGGTACATGCACATGAATAATTTATATAGATGTAGATTATATGTTCTTAAACGATTTCGTACATTCTCTAGTACAATTTATGTCATAATGTCATTATTGCAAAAAGTGCATGTGTATCTAGCATAGTTGATATAATGCAAATTTTAAGTTGTGATTTTGTTTTAGACATCTATTAAGAAAATTATAATATTCATTCTTGAGTGCAAAATGTGTGGTACGTGTTTTGTAATTTCCAATTTACTATCAACTAACATCCATACTTGCTTTTCTATGTACATTTTAATGAAAAACGTTGTGTACTTGATACGTTTTAATGAAATTTTAAATTTTATGATTTTTTGACACATCTATGAACACCGAGAATTTTATGATTGTTTTTCGATATATACATCGATATGTATTGTACTTCAATCATTTTTACATGTATTCAAATGTACTTTTGTCATTTTTAAATATATTCAAGTGTACTTAAATCATTTCTACATATATTCGAATGTAATTCAATATGTAAAAACATCTATGATTGTTTTAAATGACATGTATTATCATGCAAAATGTACCTAAATATCACCTTCCATAGACATCCTAATTATATAACATTCAAACATGTTCAAATGCATAACATGTACCACATGTGTTTTGTAATTTGAAATTTCCATCTAGATTAATTTTAAATAACAAATAACAAAACAATTTAAGTTTTAAAAACAAAACATTATATCACAACATGTGATCACATGCCAAACGTAATAAATATCCAAAATTTAAAATCATTCTTGATAAAAGTAAATGTAGTTTAAAACTATATCCAAACAGTATAATATGTCCAAAATTTGTATCTCACATGAACAATAAAATTAAATATATATATATATATATATATATATATATATATATATATATATATATATATATATATATATATATATATATATATATATATATATATATATATATATATATATATATATATATATATATATATATATATATATATCAACGTATAGTGTTATTGTTTTTAAATATATACATCGATATGTATTATACTTCAATTATTTTTACATATATTCAAATGTACTTCCATCATTTTTACATATATTCATGAACTTAAATATTTAAACCATCTGTGATTGTTTTAAATGGCATGTGTGATCATGTAAAATGTACCTAAATATTACCTTTAATACACATCCTAATTATATAACATTCACACATGTTCAAATGCATAACATGTACCACATGTGTTTTGTAATTTGAAATTTCCATCTAGATTCATTTTAAAGAAGAAATAACAAAACAACTTGAGTTTAAAAATAAAAATAAAAACATTATATCACAACAACTCATCACATGCCAAATGTAACAACTATCCAAAATTTAAAATCATTCTTGATAAAAGTAAATGTAGTTCAACTATCCAAAATGTTAAATATGCCCAAAATTTCTATCGTGAACAATAAAATTAAATATATGTAACAACGTATAGTGTTACAAGTATCAAGTTATATAAAAAAGTATATATGACTACATAAATAAGACTATCTATATAGAAAACTAAATTTAAGACTATCTATCAAATAAAATATTGCATGTGCATTATCAATCAAATAGAGATGGATGCAGTGTATTTTGCGTCCTGAGCCTCCTTGTGCTATCATATGAAGAATGGGGAACCTGTACATAACATGTAAACATTAAAATTTAATGTTTTAAAATTTAATAAGAATGTAGAACTTCATTAAAAAAAAATTAAAAAAAAAATCATGCAATACTTCATGTAGTGGCCTCTCCATTATCTCGTGTTGGTCGTCCATCAATACATCCTCCACAGTAAATTTTACAATATACATGTACAATTATATATCTATATATATATATATATATATATATATATATATATATATATATATATATATATATATATATATATATATATATATATATATATATATTAAAAATTTTCAAATTAAAATGCATAAACTTATTTGCAATAATATAAGAAAAAAATAAGTTAGACAACTTCTTGTTCAAATCTTATGGATGTTCCTATCTCCATCATACACTCCATTTCTAGAGTCCCTGGAGAATGGAAATCATCTCCATTAACCTAAAATTCAAAAAAATTAGAACTGTAAAATAACTCAAGATCTAGATCTCATTTTTTAATAAAATTGCTACTTCAATTTACAACTTAAACATAAGTGAAAAATTGAATACTTGTGACAGTGGATTTGACACATCTCCTAACACGGAAGAAGAGGGTAGCTCTAAACAAAAATTATCTCCATAAACGTAAAATTCAAAAAATTGAGAACAATAAAATAAATAAAGATCTGTATCTCATTTTTTAATGAAACTTTCACTTGAAATTATAACTTAAAAACATAAGTGAAAAATTGAATACTTGTGATGGTGTATTTGGCACATCTCCTAACAGGGAAGAAGAAGGTGGATAGGAATGAAAATAAACTCCACAAACCTAAAATTTTAAAATTTTAAAACTGTAAAATAACCCAAAATCTAGATCTCATCTTTTAATGAAGCTTTCACTTCAATTTATAACTTAAAAACATATTTAAGTCAAAAATTGTTAATACTTGTGACCTTGATTTGGCACACCTCCTAACAGGGAAGCAGAGGGTAGCTCCATTGCGAAAACATAATATGGAACCATATTTTGTTAACATTTAATTATATACATACATGTGTACACAATTATTTATTTTAAAAATATGTCATCATGATATCGATATAATAATAGATTAACAATTGTTGATCAGCATCATGAACGATTAAAAAACACTAACATTTGCCAACACATCATCTTCATTGTGAAAACCTGAAGCTTCGACTGTGATAGTATCAAAATATTCATTCATGAAGCGTGTTAACTGCAAATGGTGTTCACATATGATACATTTTTGTAATATTAACATATACAAATAAACATGTATATGTATTTATTACAAATTGTACATTAAAATATTCACCTTAACCATTAACACATACCCATCCCATGCCCTTTTCCTCATGAATAATTTAGTCATGCCAACCATTGTGAAGATGCTTTGCATATGTTGTAAGATATTCAATACTCATGTTTTCTATCTCATCATCTGTATAATACAAAAAATTAGCAGTGAATTCTCTCATGCTCTTTCTCGATTCAAACAAGTATCAATTCCACCAATTCCACTCTGAACATTGTCTATGTTGGCATCCCTTGCTTCTTGACTAATTTGAGAAGTGGCATCCATCTCTGACTGCAAAGTTTCCACATGAAGATGTCGGCCTACCAATGGGTGCTTGGAGCGAGAAAACTCATCATCATGCTTAGCGCCCCTGAGGTCACATAATCTACCTTTCCCAGGACCAAAATATTCAGAGGGAAGGTCATTATAATTTGGTTTCATTCTCAAAAAGAATTCTGCATGAAATAATTTTACAAAATTAAGAGGAACCTGATCGTTCCATGGTAGTCTTCCATAGGAAGAAAGGTGTCTATCATACAAATGGAAAGCTATATCAAGGTGCTTAAAATATTACACCTTTAGCATATTTATTTTCGGCCCTTGTTTGAAATTAAACATATATTTTTCCATTTCTTTTGTAACTTTCTTTTTAACATCCTCCCATGTATCGGGACCCATCGCTCTTTCCTTTATTTTCCTCATCGCTTCTAAAAAATTATCAGTGGTTGGCCTAATCTTTTTCTAAACCTCTACAAGTGTGCTTAAAGAGTGCATAACTATTTCTAAGCTTTCGCGACTCTCAACAGGGAGCTTCAAAGACAAAATTTCTTTCTTCAATTTTGAATAAACATGTTCACACGCTTGTAATGTGCATTGTTGCATGTTTTTTTCCAAAGGTAAATCGGAAATGTCAGAAGGAGAAGTCATGGTCGATGTACAACATTATTCTTGAATAATGCGGTCTAGTCTATGTCTTTTTCGAGTGTCATTTTCACCCTCTGCATCAATATATAAAATTACATATATAAATAAAAAAAACATGTGAACAAATTTGTACAAATTTTATTTTTAACCATAAAATAATTATATAAATCATTTAAAAATAATAATAATTGAATGAAAATAAAATTTAGATTGATAGCCAACTCAAGATGGCTGGGCAGCATCATGTCGACCCTGAGATCGTTGATAACCAGCATGAACACCCATTGATTGGAAGCCACCGATTGGTTGAGAACCAACATGACCACCCATTGACTGGCCACTTAGAAAATACATACCATCACCCTCACGTGATTGGCCACCAGGGGAATGTGTACCACCACCACCCTCACACGACAAGAGGGAAGCTTCATATAAGAATATAAATTTATAATCAATTAAAAAATACATACATACATATAAATACATACATATGATTGATTAGATTGCGTGACCCATATCATGATTGCATGAAACATGGCCAAGCTCCATTGATGGAGTAGATACTCTTTTCCTCCGAACTCCTAAAAAATAAAAAATGAAATTTATTAAAAACTAATTTAACTCACAAATTTGAGAAAAAATAAATTTCATATATATACATGTATGTAAATGGGGATAAAATTATATATATTCGATAAAAAAATCAATTCCACATGTATACATGTATGTATGGGGATAAGATAATATATTCAAATGCCATTTCAAAACATACACATTTAATATAAATACCATCAACATCTCTCGATCCATGATCCCCCTCTCTCGTAGAGGCATGGGATTCTATTGATGTTCGCCTTTCATCCTCCATGATATATATATGGATATCTACCGTGGAAATTTACAATTATTTTTAAAAATATTATTTAAAATAAATTCAAATAATTCAAAAAATTGATCTAATTTAGTACAAAAATGTTGAGCACTAACATAAATGATGTAAAACACAAAACGTTCGAAGCATAAATCAATGTGTAAAACTCCCTTTAAACAAAAATTTGTTGATGTACTGCACAGTTTAATTTTACATGAATTTCACCAAGTTATGTTTACATGGTGAAAGCACACTTGGTATATAATTGAAAAAAATACATGGTATTTAAAAATTACGCATTTATAATTAAAAAAAACACACATATCAAAGATATGTTACAATGTCCATCAATAAATTTTGAAGGAGAGTGTCTCAACACTAATTCATCTTTCAGAGATGAATCTTGAATTGGCATTTCCCCATACAATACTAATTCATCTTTGACAGATTAATATTGAATTGGCATTGCCCCCACACAATAGATCACCATACATCTTATTAACAATTGCAAAATGTCTTATACTAAAATATTGAAATTGTCTAACAATATTGTTTTTTTTTCCATGTAGTTGTTTTAGCATCTCCTTATTAAATTGGTACATGCTTTTCATTTGGTTGTAGACAAGGTCAGAATTGGTGAATACTACAATTCCGTTTGATCCATACTCCCTAGTTGTTCCCAAGATTTCTATCAATGCAATATAATCTGCTTCATTATTTGTTGTTCTTCCCAGTATATTCATTTTCCTTTGGAGGACCTTGTTAGTCGCAATATTGGCAAGCACATATGTAATAAATTCTTTGCCTGGATTGGGATAGCAAGAAACATCTATGCATGATGCCCATTTTCAACCATTTTTAGTGGGTTGTTTGATCCCTGAAAGAACAAAAATCAATAAAATATATTAAATGAACATGTATTGCAAATGCCTTGAATTTTATGGGAGAAATGACATGTACATGGTATGCCTTAAATTTTATGGGAGAAATGACATGCACATGGTTTTCCTTAAATTTTATGGGACAAATGACCTGTACATGGTTCCCAAAAACACTAGAAAATTCCTTCAATTTTATGGGAGAAATGATATGTACATGGTTTCCAAAAAAGCTAGCATTTTTCTTAAAAAAATATTAAATTAAATTTTATGGGAGAAATTACATGTACATGGTTTTCCTTAAAGTTTATGGGAGAAATGACATGTACATGGTTTCCAAAAACACTAGCATTTTCCTTAAAAATATATTAAATGAACATTTATTGCAATTTCCTTGAATTTGTTAGGAAAATCAACATGTACATGGTTTGCCTTAAATTTTATGGGATAAATGACATGTACATGGTTCCCAAAAAAACTATATAATGCCTTAAATTTTATTGGAGAATTGACATGTACATGGTTTCCAAAAAGACCAAAATTTTCTTTAAAGTTTAAGTTTATGAGAGAAATGGCATGTACATGGTTTCCAAAAACACTAGCATTTTCATTTTCCTTAAAGTTTAAGTTTATGGGAGAAATGACATGTACATGGTTTCCAAAAACACTAGCATTTTCCTTGAAGTTTATGGGAGAAATGACATGTACATGGTTTCCAAAAACATTAGCAAATTCCGTAAATTTTATGGGAGAAGTGACATGTCCTTGCATTTAGCTATAAGTTTTATAAAGGTGATAGACATGTTATTTTGAAATAATCCTTGAATTTAGTTATAAGTTTGATAAAGGTGATAGACATGTGATTTTGAAGCATCATTGTTGTTAAATGAGTAACAACACATCCTGGACATTATGATTGGATGGTTAGGTGAGAGTGGACCCCTATGAGGTGATCGAAACATTTAGCTAAAAGTTTTATAAAGGTGATAAACATGTCATTTTGAAAGCATCCTTGTTGTAAAGAAGGTCATGGGCTAAATGAGTAACAACACACCCTAGCCATTATGGTTGATTAAGTGATAGCGGACCCCTATGAGGTGATAGGCACATTTAGCTAAGATTTTTATAAAGGTGATAGACAAGTGATTTTGAAAGATTCCATGTTGTTAAAAAGGACAGGGGCTAAATGAGTAACAACACATCCGAGCAATTATGAAGTTGGTCTAATTGTTAGGTGGAGAGTTGTAGTCTCCATAGGTCTCAGATTTGAGAATTACACCATTGAGTTGTCATCAGAGTCCTATGGAATGTGTCATATGCTTCATATATTGAAACATAACATTGTCAAGTTTGACTAGTAATTTCATATATTGAAATTAACTTGGTCGATTTTGAGCAGTAATGCTAATTTCAAATAGATTTTGAAAAGGAACGGTATTTTAGGCAATAATATTGGATGGATGTTGATTTTGTTGTTTGGTTTTTTATATTCTCCAATGTTCTTTCACATGGTGTTATAATTTATGGGTGCATGAGTGAGCATGAAAATTGAGATTAAGCGAATAACATATTCAACTCTGCAAAATATAAAAAGATATCATTTCCTTCCTTGGCGAGGTATTAGCTCTATTATGTATAGTACACTCTTCTTGTCAGTTATGAAACATATCTGGTCTAATTTGGTGTCAATATAAAGATCATGTAGCCTCTCAAATGTTTTTTTAGTTGGTACTTGGAATCATGTTCTCTCATTTACTTTGAGAGATGGTTAAAATTTAGAGGTCCATGAGTGAGCATGAAAAATTAGACTAAGAAGAGAGCACATTAAACTCTGCAAAATATAAAAATATATTATTTCATTTCTTAAATATAAAAAGACATCATTTCATTTCTTGACCAAGTATAAGCTCTCTTATGCATATTACACTTTGGCTCAATCTGAAAAATTAGAAAAATTATATAGAGTTGAGAGCTACTCCAAATGCATTTCTTTAATTGAAAAAAAAATCATTGTCTTTTGATACAAAATTATGGAAATACAGACAGACAAACAAATTAGAAAAAATATATAGACTTGAGGGCTACTCAAAATGAATTTCTTTAATTAAAAAGAAAAAATTATTGTTTTCTTATGTACAAACTTATGTAAATACAGGCAGACACACAAATTAGAAAAATTATATGGACTTCAGAGCTACTCCAAATGCATTTCTTTAAGCAGGACATACCGGACTAATGAATCTAGGCACAGAGACAAATAAAAGAGTTCATCCATCACATCCCATCCCATTCCATCCCACTCCAAAGGAAACGTGAAATGGGTACAGGGCGGCAACCATATCCCTAATACTCTACCTCTAACAACTATACGTTTATAGGCAACAACGACGACTTCTATTCATACCCTACCTTACAAGCTAATACTAGAGCAACGAAATTTTAAATTGGACTCCTTAAATAATAGAGATGAAATTTGTTTGCAGGAGATTAAATAACAAAGATGAAATTTGTCAAAGACTTCCATCAATGGAAAACCAAAGCTTTACAACAGGAATATTTATTAGTTGGAAATGATAACACATTATCCTTCAATGGCTACAATCCATTTATCAAAATTGTAAACATTAAAAGGGGAGCGTTACAATAACAAGACAACCTTAGAAGGCTTTAAACTGATTAATATGGGTGCTATAAATACTGTGGAACATATTGTCCTCAAAATTGACTCCTTATATGGTTTTGTAATTCAAACCCACGCACAAACAGAAGTTTAGGAAACCCGACTTAAACTTTTTGTAATTCAAACCCACACACATATTGAATTGCAGGAAAGCTGACTTATATTTATACCCTCTACGAATTCTAAAAATATGCAATCATTACAGGTAATGATTGTAACAACTCTGACCATATCCCTAATGCTCTACATCTAACAACTATACTTCTATAGATGGCAGGGGTGACTTCTATTCATACCCCTACCTTACAAGCTAATACTAGAGTAGCAGAATTTTAAATTGGACTCCTTAAATAACAAAGATGAAATTTGTTTGCAGGATATTAAATAACAGAGATTTTTTTTTTTTCAGGAGATTAAATAACAGAGATGAAATTTGTTTGCATGAATATGCACTTGGAAATAGACATCACACATCGAGGAAGAAAACGAGGAGACAACGAGACAACGCACGCCGAGGACGCAGAGCAGACCCTACACAAAACATGCAAACAAAACAAACTAAAAATTAGATTTAAACAACAAAAAAAACCATAAACAAACAAATTAAAAAATTTACGTAACCTTTAACTTACCTTTGCATCTTCGCTTGCTCCCTTACTAGCCCCTGCAACAACACAACACACCTAAATTAATCGAAAACTCTAATCGAACAAAATTATGAAAGCGCAACACACCACAGAGCTCTCCAGCAATAACAAATTGACCAAAAACTTGTTGTGGTCTAGGGGCCGATATATTTATAAAAAATGTTCAGCTAAATTATAATTAAAAGTTTCTCCGAACTCATAGTTTGGCCGAAATTTTGTTGTCGTTTTTCCTATCCCCGGCCAAAAATCTGTTTACCCACATCATCAATGTTAACGACTAAAATAGTTCGATCGAATTAATTTCAAAACTTCGGCCGAACTTTCTAAAAGTTTGGCCGAGCTTCCTAAAAGTTGGACCGAACTATTGGGAAAATGAAATTTTTGAACACAATTCTCATGAAAGTGTAACTCATCTTCACATGTTTACGGAAGGGTAAAATAAATGAAATCCTTTATATTATCACATTGCAACGCAACAATGCAACATAAGCATGAAATCGATAGAGATGTCATACTTCTATAAAGAGGAAGAATGCTCAAGTTAAATGATTCTACTCTTAGTCATTATTCTTACACACTATCATAGAGACTATATCATTAGAGCAACATGTTAGTCAATCTTGTAATAATTCTTCATACAATCATGTCTCATCTATAGTTACACTATTCTAAACTAGAATGTAATGACATAATTCATTAACATAGAGGATACATGAGAGACACTTTCCTTATGACTTCTGGGAATGAGTCTCGGGCTATGACTATCCACCCAACCATAAATAGAAGAAATCAATTCTCACTTGCAGCAATCACCCTTGAGCCAGATTCTAGAGACTGAGGGGTCTTTTTCTTAAAGGTTGAAAACAAAGTCTTTAGTTTCCTCAGGGACTCCAAAGATCCTTCCACCTCCACCATCCAACTTTGTCGCAAACAACAAAAGCACCCATAATGAAGAGACTCATTGTCTTTGCCCTTCAAAATTCAGCACCATGTTCGACCGAACTTGGGGACTCTGGAACAACAGAAGTCAAACCTACAACAAGGAAGCCACCTAGAAATCCTCCATAAATATTTCAGGGAATAATTCCTCCACCGTAGCCCTTCATGCTTTTCCAAGAATCACAATATCCACCCTTTGGCTACTAGGGACTCCAAATGAAATTTATTTCCCATCTGGAAGTTATTTCATCCCCAAATCCTTGCAAACTGAAAGTTATCTCTTCATTTTTGTTGTTGCACTATTTCTCTACTGACTGTGGCACTGAACTCTGTGTTCCCTACCTCTTCTTTTCTTGTTTCATTCCCCTCTCCACGACCCATGCTCAATAAATTCTCATCATGTTTGCTTCCCCCATCTCCCAAGGAGTATATGGTTCTTGTACTTCTAATTCAGTCCTATAAATTAGAGGAACACCAGTTCATTAAAGAAAAACATCTAATATTCAATGGCGATCATATAATTGATATGTTTCCTACAACACGTAGACTTGAGTGTCCCAAGAAATTACCCTCCCCAACATCTATAATATGTGTCCCTTTACTTAACCCATATTTATGTTGTAGAATTATAGAGATTGCATACATGAGGTCAAGTAATTGGGTTGTTACAAAATAATTTTCAACTAAAAGAATCTTCTTTTCCAGTGTAAATTTTTAAAAGGAAACAAAATCATACAAAAATTTTATGAATAGAAATGTAAAATTTTAGAAGCTAATTTGATTTAATGAAAATTATATTCTTTCACAATATTGAAATTCATTATAAAGTATTTTCAATCATCTCTAAATTAACAAATTATTTTTTCTCTAAATTAATATATTAGTTTTTTTCTATATTTATATCTAGAAAAAGTTTGCATACACCTTCCTTCTTGTGTTAGTGTTCAACTTCAATATCTCTTCCCTTTATTATTCAAATATCAATGTTTGACTACAAAATTGAAAATAAATGAATTGTCTCATCCATCTTTTTTTTTTTTTTGATGTACATTATTATCATGGCTATAATCATGATTTAATCTTGCTATCATTTCTACCTTGAAGTTTTATTTTAGAATGTTTAGATGGGATTGGTTTTTTGATATAGATAATGACAAGACTTTCTCCAGCTTGTTATATCATTCTTCCTAAGTTCTAATTTTAATTTGATGTAAATATGCATCTTCATAAAACTAAAAATATAATTAAATAAAACTTTAAAAAGAAAAGACAAAACTTATAAAATTTATAAGGAAAGGAAAGCCCATTCTGTGAGAGGAATAGAATAACCAAAAATAAATAAAGCAAAAAAAGGAAAGCATAATTGGAAAGGATATCCTTAAGCTATAAAAATTAATAAATGGCATCTTACTGGAAATGTTTATGTCCACACGTTAACTTTAACATATAAATATTACTTCGTAGACTTGACTTGAAAACTTTGTGTTTTGCAGGTTAACTTCAACATATATAAAAGTTATATATATATTGATATTGTATTGCATAATTTATGACAGCACAGTCACGAGTGCTCTGCAACGGAGGATATGCCGTATTGTTTCTAGGAAAAAGGTAGTGGGAAATACCAACGTGCTTGCATTATCGTTTTTTTGACGTGGGCACTATCGTGTTTTCGGCGTGATGGAGGGCACAACGAAATTTCTCCTCGTAATACATCAATAATACGCGGTGATATTTTCCCATTTAAATTGACTTACGCCCATGGTTATCACCCCCGGGATAAACAAGAGAGTTTAAAAAAATTCAGATATCATGGCCAATCAGTTTCGACGGGCCGGAATTCTCAGCTTGGTGTTGCTGCTTAGTGTTGCACTCTTTGAAATTGCACTGCCCAGTGGCCGTTCTATCAGCTTTTCGACCATTACTACTGCGGGTAAGGGTTTTTTCTCAATACAGCCCGAGCACAATTTTGCATATGTTAGTATAGATTCAGTCTTTTCTTCAGAATTCAAACATGGAAATAGCAATATTAAATTGGGATGCAATTTTATGAATGTTGAGAATGTCTTTTCGTATGCTGTCGTGGTTGCTGCTCATGGTTGCACTGTTGTGCAAGGAAGTCCCGATGCTAGTGGTTGCTGCTCCTCCAACACGGCTACAAAACCCAGATACTCCAACTCTTTCACGGCCACATGTTACTTTTTCTCGTGACTCCCCGCCAAAATCTCAACGTGACAGGAATGTTCCAACTCCACCTGGATGTTGCACTAGACATTAAGAGTGATGCCACAGGAGGGATTAATTCTCTTCTTCAATGACAAGAGAACTGCATGGTAGCCTTAGTTCATGTCAGGTTTGCAAACGTTAAAGGCCATGGCAACATTAAGTTATACTTGGCCCAAATTAATACTTATATGCTGGAAAAATGAGATAAATGAAACCTGAGTTTTCCAGTCTCACGTTAACCAAAGGTTTTATAGTGAAATAGGAAGTTGAAATCCTTTGTATATGGTAAAGATAAAGAGATGATTATAAAAAAGTGTTTTCCAAGTACTTGCAATGGTATATAAAGAAGGAAGGATGGAATTCAATTGTATTTTTGTTTTTGTATTTGTAATTGTAATTGTAATTGTAATTATATGAAGAAATTTTTGCATATATACCCATTTTTATATAGAAGATAAGTTTTATAAATAGTCATACAGAAAAAGTGAATTTATTGGTAGTTTATAATGAAAAAAAAAAAACATAAATAATATGGAAATTTTGGGAAAAAATGCAGAAATAGTGAGAATATTTATTTATTTATTTATTTGGTTTAACTTTATTTTAGAAAAAATTGAAATATTAAAATACTTAAAAATATTAACATAGATGAAGATGAAACTATTTATCTATATTATCAAGACAATATACTATTCTAAATATATATTATCTTATCTTTTATATTCAATCAAAAAGAGTATTATATAATACAATGATCAAATTGGCATAGTAAAGTAATATATTATAATATTTTGAAAAAAATTAAATTTAATAATTAAGAAAACATAAAAGAAATGAAAGTTCATAGAGTAAGTATATTGTTACACTTTTCTGGAAAGATATCACTACCTTTATTGTTCATAGTTGATGTATTAACCAAATATTGATTTCTAAATTAAATATGATTAATAAGATAGATTGGTAAAATGAAAAACAATATAAGATAAATGTGAACATTAGAAACTTTTTTTTTGTATCACAATTACTCTTATGTTCATGTAGAGCAAAGAGGATTACATAATTAGAGAGAAAAATAACTTGACAAAACTATATTTTTATTGGAGAAATCATAAAAAAAAATCTACAAACAAAAATGAAGATGTTGAAAAAAAAAAAAAGTCACGACAATATACACTGAAGCAACTTACCAACAACAAATTACTAATTAATAAGCAAAACATGTAAAAAGGGAACCAATACCAATCTATGCTAAATTTTATCAACCAACATTATATGAGGTTATAAAAAATAAGATGAAAGACACAAAAATGGTTTATCATCTTCATTATTCATCAAGTTATCCAAAGAAGAAATCAGCTTAAAGAAGCTAAATACTTGCATCTGGCAAAAAATCAAGCATCAAATCATAAAATGTGATGCATATAGTTTTAGAAAAAAATGAATTAGAATGGTATGACCTTTTTAGACTTGAACCATGACAATGTTAAGAATAAACAATTGACAAGAAATTAATATGTAAATCTTTTCCAAAAATATATTTTGATGACAAAATAATTTGATTATTTAAATCATTATAAAGAAATTATAATAATGATAAATTATGTTATTTTTCACACTCCAACTTTTAATTGTTTTATCATTCTAGTTTTTTAAAGATATTTTCAATTGAAATTTTCCCAAACACATTGGAGATATGTTGGAATTATATGTTTGAACTATATGCTATGTATCATCTGAAGATTTTGAAGGCGTTTCAAGGTGTCAATCTATTTATACATTTAAAAACAAGTTTAAACAATAAAAAAATGTAATTTCACTAAAACTTCCACGGCTAAATTCTGAACTAACTAAGTAAAATGTAAGACAATTAAAATACACATTTAACAACAACCACATGCATTTCTACACCATTATTATATTTAATAAAAATTTAATTAAATATTTACATTATTATAATAAATAAATTATTATTATTTAGTATATATTAATATTATTAGATATTGTATTTATACACCATTATTATATTTAATAGATCATTATTTATATTTTTACCTTGTAATAAATAAATAAATAATTATTATTAAGCGTATATTACTAAATATATTCATAACGAAATGATATATCAGATTTTTTACATTAACAAACTCAATAAATTATATAAATTATAATATTTTTTATTTAAGCAAACCTTTTATCTTTTAATTATTTATACATAAAATTATATATACAAATTATATATGTGCTTAAAGTTGTTCTCACCAAATACAAATTTCACTTTGTAATATATATTCATATTCTTCTCCTCGTGAGCTGGCGTGAATCTTCGCACAGGAGACGGTGTTGATTACGCTCCCCATTCATGCCACTTTCTGCTAATGAACTAACCAATTCATGAAGAATAAGTTTTAGGTTAGTCTAATGTTTACAAATTTTATCCTATTATGGTCTTCAAATTTCATAAGGGATTATCGAAATTGTAAATTTGAATGGTTGAAATGATAAACGGAAGTGGCTAAAATTGATACAGAATGTTTTTCTTTTACCTATTCTAAATTTCTATTTATATTTAAAAACACATTTTGAAAGAACAATAACAATCTGACCAAATATTAGATTACTATCTAAAATCAGAAATATTTTATAAATGTTGGAATTAATGGAGAATGTCATAATTATATTATTGTTATGATGATGATAGGATTGAGATGCTAAGATTAGATTTCAAGTCCTAATATCTCGGGAGTGGTTGAAACCGTTTCGTTAGTTTGAAAGCCTATATAATTAAGGCTCATTTGACTCGATAGTGAGAGTGTGTATATGAGTTTTTGTATACTCTGCAGGTTCTCACCTGGAGAGCCATTTAGCTTATATTTAGTTTTTAATCATGGTATCAGAGCTTCAGATCGAAGCTAAATGGATATGTGCTGCATCTACGATCTGAGAGCATGAGGAGCCGTGGTGCCTGTGTGGGTTAACGCTGGTTGCTATAGTGGAAAGTTGCTTCTACCAGGCAGCGGAGGTTGGCCATTGGGTGACGTTGGGAGGCTGTAGTGCTCCCGGAATGTTGTTGTGAAATAAAGCCGAGGTTGCGTGCCAGTGTGCTCGTGAGGAGCCGGTGTGCTTAGTGGTATGAGCTTCAAGCATTTTTTGTTTTTTGGAGCCTCCTTGGGCCATGAATGGTTTCTGATCTGCGTGTACAGTTCAAGAATTGATCTATGTATATATCTGTGTGCGGAATCAATTTGGAGAGGCGATCTCCATAGCATTGATCTCTACAGTAAGAGTCGACTTGTGTGTGACATATGATTACTGGTGGGAAGGCCAAGAGCCTAGGTGGAGGTCACTGTTTGCGTGTCTGAGGAGAGTCGAGCTGTGTGGTGCGGTGTTGGCCTTGACTGCATCTTTTTTTTTCTGAAGAACTTCTGGAAAGGCGCGATTGTTTTTCCGGCAACTACTTGCGTTTCTTTACTACTACGTTCGTTCTCAGAAGGGCCTGGGGAATTTGAACCTGTCTTCCGAGATCGAAAGCACGGGAAGAAACCCATTGCAATATCTGATCCCTGAAAAACTTATCTAATCGAATTAAGGCCGATCACTCGAGGCCCGTGCGTGGAGTTGTGCTACATGGAGTCCATCCTCCACTTGCTGTTGAGTCGTGCTGCAGAGGGGAGCACTCCCATGCTGCGTGTTGTGTGTAGTGGTAGGATCTGTGTGTGCATTCCAGATAACCAGCCAGAAAAATTTGATAACAAACCAGACAAATATGGAAAGTGGCAATCAACGATAGAGAATATTTCATCGTCGGTTCTATTTTGGAAGACATTAGGCTGATGTGGTCGTTTTTCTTTTGCTATGAAGGTGACACCCACTTTAAATTAACGTCACTTGCACTAGAGTTGGTGCTCATATCCAGCACACCATTGGAGGAAAATTAGCTATGTAGCTATCTTACTGGGGTCAGATCTGCCGGTAATTCCAATGATAAAGTGCGAGTTTTTTTGCCAAGAGTTCCAAGATGCAAATCGTGAAAATTTTTGTGTAGAGTTCTTGTGGGTACAAATTGATATTGGCATATAAGGTCCTTGTAAACCTTTGGTGTAAAACAAATCCGAGGTTAAGATAGATTTTTTTGTTAGGATCGAGATCTGAGAAATTTCCAAGTATGGTTTCACACATGTGAACTTCCACAAAGTTGTCTTCAACATTTATGGATGCAAGTTCTGTGTTGGCTTCATAAATCTTGAAGACAGCTTTGTGGAAGTTCACATTCTTGACACCGGAAATAGTGAGAGAAATCATTCTCCTATTAAGTCTGTCATAACTTTGAGAAGGACGAAGATAAACGTTCAAGCTTTCCATCACTAGGGAAGAAATGAGGTGCAAATACATCACTACCTCATGACGAGGAAAGTGAATATGAAGCCTCGACTCAGAATGAACAAGTATGGAGTCACAAGCATAAAGACAAAGATAAAAAACTTGGTTACACTCCATAATTTTTCATTCTGAGTCGAGGCTTCATCTTCACTTTCCTCGCCGTGAGGTAGTGATGTATTTTCACCTCATTTCTTCCCTAGTGATGGAAAGCTTCAACGTTTATCTTCGTCCTTCTCAAAGTTATGACAGACTTAATAGGAGAATGTTTTCTCTCACTATTTTCGGTGTCACGCATGTGAACTTCCACAAAGTTGTCTTCAACATTTATGGATGCAACTTCTGTGTTGGCTTCATAAAGACACAGTCGCCCAAGCTCATCAGATTGGTGGAGATCTTCCTTGACAGCGACACCCACAAGAGTTGGGCCTTCAATGCCTGTAGTCCTGCCTGCAAGGGTCTTGTTCTGCAAAGGATCTATTCAACTGTGGCCGCTGCGTTTCGAAGGAGGAACCATGAGCCCGTGGTGAAGAAAAAATCGCTGCACGGTGGTTTATCGCTAACCGTTGTGAACGCTGTGTGGGATTTGGTCCGAACGGCCTACTCTGGATTTGCAGCGTCTCTCCACGAGGAGGAAATCAAGACACGGTTGCTGTGGTTACCACCTATGAAACAACAGTCTCGCATCTTGTATCATTTCCAAAAAATCCTCATCGTGTTTGGCAACATGCTTTCCTGATCTTAGAAATGATTCTCTGTATCCCGTAAAAAGCTTTTTTTCTTTTACGATTTAAGTTTGCTTTCTTTGAAAAGCTAATTGTTATGAATGTTTCCATCCAAGCTAATCACATCGTCTATGCGTTGGATACGTGAAGCAATAATATTGCACCTTATTTTATTGGCCATGGCTTCACAAGCCAGGAGAATAAAACATTGAATACAGAGAAGAAAATTAAATTTGTGCAGTCAAAGGAGAAGTGGGCTTGCACCAACAAGTAAAAATTCGGCATAGATCTTGCTTGTGGGAAATTTGTTCGCAGATTCATTTTGAAATTTTACTCTTTGATAAAGTTAGAAGTTGTTGGTTGTGGAGATCCCAAAGCCAATTGGAAATATGTGTCAATCACATGCATCAGAATTGGATGTTGATAGCGTTGCCAGCTTGTTTAGAGGTCGTTTCTTGCTCGTCGCAAGACCCGAGGGCACTGAGACCTACATGGCATAGAAGCCACAGTCTACAAGGTTCTACTATTGAAGAGCTGCCAAGGGGAGGTTTCCTGCCTTCATGGTAACGGGGTTGTTGGAGCTCGTCAGAGGACTAAGCGGAGTCGAAATCTGGAAGCAAGACAAAACCAGATAGGTTGGACCTTTAACAACATATCTATATTTTTAGCTATTTTTTATTCTGATGATGATGATGATTTTCTCATGTGGACATTTGGAGGTGTTAGCTTGGGTAGCATGGGTAGCATTTTTTCAGAAAAACAATGTGGTTCTGTTGATGACTACTAGAAACAAGAGGCACAATCTGTTGTGCAAGATTCTGATATTGAAGAGTCACGAGTTGATCTTCAGGAAGGATTTAAAAAGGAACAAAGTGTTGAGGATCAATTTGACAAGCCACATGAAGTTAATTGCGAAGATGTCGTAGAAGAAGACAGAGCTAGAGAGAATTTAAAATGTGATGATCTCATGAATATTTTTGTGTGTGCAGATGTTAACAACAACAAGGAATAAGCAACGAAGTTTGAAGAAGAATTGAAGTTTCTTGAAGCATGGCTTGAAAAACCGTGTCTTTATGAAGCCAACATAGAAGCTGCATCCATAAATGTTGAAGACAGCTTGGTGGAAGTTCACATGCGTGACACCAGAAATAGTGAGAGAAAACATTCTCCTATTAAGTCTGTCATAACTTTGAGAAGGACGAAGATAAACGTTCAAGCTTTCCATCACTTGAGAAGAAATTAGGTGCAAATATATCACCACCTCATGGCAAGGAAAGTGAATATGAAGCCTCGACTCAGAATGAACAAGTATGGAGTCACAAGCATAAAGACAAAGATGAAAATTCTGTTACCATTTTTTTATGTCCTTTTATTGTAAGCCTAGCTGAGACTAGACCAACAGGCATATGTTATTGTTCAGTACCCTTTCTCCATTAAGGAGGAGTGTTGGAATTAATGGAGAAATTCATAATTAGATTGTTGTTATGATGATGATAGGATTGAGATGCTAAGATTAGATCTCAAGTCCTAATATCTCGGGAGTGGTTGAAACCATCCCGTTAGTTTGATAGCCTATATAATTAAGGCTCATCTGACTCAATAGTCGGAATGTGTGTATGAGTGTTTGTACACTCTCTAAGTTCTCACCTGGAGAGCCATTTAACTTATATTCAATTTTTTATCAATAAATACATATCAATGTGTTGTTAAAACAAAACATTGATGTCAAGTCACTCTATTTTCTATATTACAATCATTTATTTTATCTTTCTAAAAGTTTTTACTTTACAAAATGTAAATTTATAGGAATAAAATTATGTGAGAGGGGCAGTGGTCCCAAGGTTCCTGCCTGCCACAGACCTGGAGTAGAATCATGGAATATGGCAATTATCAAGGGGAAGGTCACACTGAAAATTTTCCTAGAACCAATGAACTGCTTCTCAGAAATTTTTAACCGTTGTTCGAACTAGATATTTGAACAGTTGCCCGAACTAGATATTTGAACAAAACATTTTGGTAGTTTCCTTTATTAAAATCAATATTTTATCATTCAAAAGATTTACTTTACAAATGCATAATTATCTGAATAAAGTTATATCGGACATATGGCTGTAGGAGGTAGGCCTTATAATTTCTAAATTGTCAATATCATAAAACATTTCCCTTATTTTTCGTTTTAGCTTTGTCAATTCAGTCGTGGTCTAGTGATTATAACAATAATACATTATATCATCCACGAACTCGTGGAAACACATGATTTCATATCTTTCTTTATCTCTTTATCGAGAGACATAATTTCTGAACTTTGTTGAATATTTATGTGTCGAATAATAAAATCAGGTCGACTTACCACCGCTTCACTTTGTCATGGAAAAAATGCACTTTTGATATTTCATATCAAATCAAAACTTACAATCCCCTTGATTGCAAATGCCTCTCACAAATTACCTCTATCTATCAAAGATCACATCACAAAACCAAAAATCTGTTACTTCATAAAACTATTGGTATACTCAAACACATTGAAGGATGTATCAAAACTATATCATCTCTATGAAATTACAAAATATTAAGGGGAAGAGTTTGATTAAAAAGCAGATCTGCAATGGCGTTGTTTTCCCACGGGTAAAATATAAATATAGCTATGAATATTGACTTTGTTTTCTATATATATATATAATATGAATATAGAAACCATTTTAATTCATTTTTTCCATTAAAATATTTTACTAATATATTTGAATCTCTTACTAATTCTAATACTTATACTTATTACTAAATAGTTATCCGCCATTAGCCAATATTTGTTTTTTTTCTCACCCCTAACTTACATTAATCATTATCTAAGTCTTTAAATATCTAATTTCCCAAACTGCGCATCTACTTTAACTAGCCCCCAAAAAATAATCCACATACCTAACCATCATTAAGCTCAAGACCCTGCTCAACTCTATTATTTTTACAATTAAAACACTCTTCCATAGACTTTCCCAACCATCGATCATTTCAAATGAGAGTGGAGATTACATTAAGACAAAAATCTTTTACAAAATGGAACAAAATAAAAAGATGATAAATGAATTCACTATCTTTTACACAAAAAAAAAAAAAAAAAAAACTTATACGGTGAGTCTTCTCATCCTTTTTTTCTTTTATTCCTATGTTAATGTTTTCCTTTCCATCACCAACCATAAAGCAATTCTACTTTGGATAAAACCTTGCTCCTTCCAAACTATTTTATGCTACCACTTGGATTCACAAAATGGATTTTGTTACTGCCACTTGGATTCAAGAAATATATATTGTTGAATGATTAGCATTAATCTCACATGTGTGTTTATTCTTAGAACACACCAAATGATTGACTTCCTCCCTACTTCTAACTATACATGATTTCCTCTCATCAAATAGCAATTCCACTCCTAATATGTTAAAATTCTAAGCTCTAAAATAGTTTCCCATTTCTAAAACCTATTATTCTCATCATTTCCCTCCAAAAGATCATACCCAATTAACAATTTCCCACCCCTTTTTACTTACCACCTAAACCACTTCTCCACTATCTATAATCCATTTGCCATTTGCCTGGATTCCTCGAGAGCAAAAATTCAGCTCTTGTTGACCTGGAAAACATTCTTAACCATTTCATTCTTCAAATATTTTGATTTCATGACAATGCCCCAAACACTCCTGCCAAATAATAACATTCTTGAAGTACTCTTAGCAAAAAGAGAAACCCCAAAGCTTTCCATTTTTACCTTATATAGTTATTGCTTCCGAAATATCTCTCATTATAAACAAAAAATAAACGCACTTGCTAGTAGCCACAGGCAACGAGCTCGACTGGTCTGCGATCACACTTGCACTCTCGTGGTTGTTAAATATCGTCCAGTTAGAACGCATCATGTTAACTGGTCTGTCCACCTAATTTACCTATGTTGGCATCAAAGCAGAAGGATTCATAGCCACTTTAGGTTTCATATCTATCGATACTATTTCATAGTAGAAAAAAATACCAGTTGCATCCAAGTAATTGTGAATAATTATTGGTGCATGCCCATATATTGTGCCCAGACCCCATCTATAAATTTGGTGCTCAATCTATAATAACCATCATGCAGAGGCCTAATCATTAGCAGATGGACCTTTTCATGATATTCCATCGAAATTATTCCAGCAGTGGGTGAAAAGGTGAAGCGTTTGGGAGTGAGTGAAGAGTTTGTAATTATTAGAGCTTAGTAAATGGATGTACTACGACATTTAGTGAGCATTAATACAACATTGTTGTCTCTTCGCATCCATTTGAATTTTAATTTTGTAGCGAGCAGGGTTACCTTCATCCCCGAGTTCATTTAAATTTGAATTTTGATTGTCTTGTTTTACCATGCCATTGGAATTTGGTGCCTTGTTTTACCACAACATATCTGTTTTATAAGCAGTAGTCTGTTAATGATATTTTTATTATTTTTTTTAATGGTTTTTTTGGTTTGTTTTGGTTGAATTTGTTGGTGTACAAATACATTATTTATTTTTAGTTACTTTAGTGCATTTGGTGTACATGCGAATTAATATAGCATAAAAAATACTTAGTTTACAAGTTTATGTAATTATTCTTCACCCAAGTCCTTACCAATGTGGCCTCTAATAATTCAACATGTATCATTGAGGGACCTAGAAAAGGTGGATATGTATTGTTTTGTAGGTTTCAACATCAAATAATTGGAAACATTTTGGAGATTGAAAGTGACTGGTACGAATTTAGATTGAGGACAAAAATTTGACAAAATCACAAACATGTGACTTGTCTCTAGTCACTGAGGTGATGGCTCCTTCGTCTTAGCTTGAAGCGTCTTGACAGAAGTCTCGAGAGGGAGCACTAGTTCCAGACTCTGCGCTGCTTCAATCTGTACTTGTTGCACCATTTTGTCACTGGTAGGCCCTTCAGCGGCCATCTGTAAAATTATTAGAGCACAAATATGGATCTAGTTGAAGAATAATTGCACAAAATTTCTAGGTTGAAAAAGAAAAACAATTAGAATTGAGAATGAAAACCGAAGCTAAGTGTGCTTTATTTTCTGTTAATGTGCACATGCACCACATGGAAGCACTATACTTATCTCACTAAAGCCAAGTGCATAGCACATGTAATCACTTGAGTTAACTAGCTAGAGACAAGTGCACATTGCATGCAACCTCTAGAGTTGAATTAAAGCTAATATAGGTTAACTATGTGCATGTACAACACTCGAGTTAAATAGCCAAAGGCAAGTGCACATAGAAGATATCAAAGGAATCAAAACTTCTTCTCACTGAAAGTCTTGTTAAAGATATCAGTAGTATTTTCGAAACTCGGTCAATACGGAAGATCGATGGTCCCATCATGGATCTTAAGGAATAAGCTTCATTTTTGGAAGTAGACGTATCAACTCCCATGTTTGGATCAAAGACCGAATTTCCTTATAGATGGTTGCATTCCAATATGGATTCCCTGCAACTTAGTCGTGCATTTGATGATCAAATTCATGTATCCTATATGCATGCATGGGAATGGTTGTCTCTAAGGATGCATGCATGTGCATGGTGTTATAAAATCCTCCTTAGGTGCATGCATGGGCATGCATGGATCTACAACTGAGATTGAATGTGGGGCATTATTAAATTGAGACTTCGTCAGATCTACATCATCAATATCATCAATAGTAGAGGAATCAAAGTCCTCCTCTATGCTTTTGAAAGTAGTGTCTTCATCACTAGAAAAGGAATATATTTCCTCATGTGTGATTTATTCATTATTGGACAAGGTAAAATTCCCATCTCCAACATGTTCATTAACAATAGAAGAACAAAATTCTTCTTGTTCAACACTGTCTTGAGAATATTTCTCCACATTATTGGAGTCTTCACCACTTTCATGACTGCTATAATAACTCGATCTCTTTGCCTCCAAATGGTGTTCTTCTAGATCATTTTCATCACCATTAATCCTTTCAATGTAGTCTAAATTTCATGTGGTGATTCAATACTTATGATCTCATATAGAATATCACGAGACACGGATAGAAACAATCTTCCATGAGCCATATTAGATCTGTTAAGCCAATCTGACTTCTCATCCTGTGAGATTGGTTCTATCTTAATTCCCATGAATATTTGGTACAAGACTTTTCTCCTAAGATGAAGCAAAATCATTGGCTTCCATTCATGGTAATTGTATGGCGTAATAATAGTGGAAGTTGGGAATTCCATTCTTTCACTTTGTGGTAGTAGCAACAATTGTGGCAATTCTTCAACATTTTGATCCGCAAATCAAATCTTCGAACAATTTCCAATTCTTTGCTCTTCAAACCTACAAAATATTGTTCATGCACCTTCTCCAAACCCTGTAGCTCTAATACCATGTAAAATTATTAGAGCACAAATAGGGATCTAGTTGAAGAATAATTGCACAAACTTGTGAGGTTGAAAAAGAAAAACAATTACAATTGAGAATGAAATTGGTTCATCAATATTGGCTTGAGAATCAATAGATAAAGAAATTAAGTTAAGTTTAGTTGTATATGCAATAACTATGCATAGTTAAAACTATCTGAAGCTAAGTGTGCTTTATGTTTTGTTAATGTGCACATGCACCACATGCAAGCACTATAGTTAACTCACTAAAGCCAAGTGCACACCACATGTAATCACTTGAGTTAACTAGCTATGCACCACATGTAAGCATTCTAGTTAACTCACTAAAGCCAAGTGCACACCACAAGTAAACACTTGACACTACTACATGTGGGGGTGTTTTAAGACAATAGTTAAGACAATTTTACAGTGAATTGTCTTAATTAGAGACAAAACGAAAATTGTGTATTGTCTTAAATATTGTCTTTAAGCGGGTGTCTCAAATTTAATGTCTCAAAATTAATGTCTCAAACAATTGTCTCAAAATTACTGTCTCAAAATTAGTGTCTCAAAGAATTGTCTCTATAAAGACAATATAGAACACATACTATTATTGTCTCTATAAAGACATAGTCGTTATTGTCTCTCTAGAGACAATTTCATTTGTCTAAAATTTGTCTTTGTAGAGACAATTTCATTTTTGTCTTTGTAGAGACAATAACATTTGTTTCTTTATGGATAACAGCTGAGATCAAAAATGTATTGTCTCTATAGAGACTATATGTCCATAATTCAAACTATTGTCTCTCTAGAGACGATATGAAAAAATATTTTAAAAAAAATAAACAAATCATTTTAAATGTTATTTTAAGGTGGTTTCAACATTTCAAGTTTCCAAATAGTGATTTTAATTACCTTAAAATCTGTTTTTTATGGAAAGAAAAAATAAATTCCATTTTTTTTAAAAGTTAATAGCAGTGATTTTAAATCTAAGTTAATAAACAATTTCCCAAAACTTAACAATTCTGGAAAGCAACCTTGAAAATAATAAGGCATCACACTTATATTCACTGAAAATAAATTCATGCCATTGAATTTGAACATACAAGATCCTCATAATTTGGAAATTCATTTCATGACTATTATGAGGTAAAAGAAAAATGTACAATATTTCTCCATCTTACAAAGAGAGTTTAATCTCTGACATATAAATCGAAAAATAAATTCATATCCAGTGGTTAGCTCCACCATTTCAACACCTTTGTATAATTGGAATTGGTTTCCTTGATAACAAAAAATAGCAAAAATGTATATGCATCCAAATGTACAATTGATTGCCCAATTTACACTTAATTCCAGTGATGTCATAAGGATGTTCTGTTGACAGAGGATTATCCACATATATTCTAGTTTTCTTACATTTGGGAGAGGAAAGGAATCATGCTTGGTCTGATTCTTGTCCAAATCTGGGTGCTGTTGCCCGAAGAGTCCAACACCCTTGCACAGAGAGCACTGTGCAGTGGCCCGAAGAGTGCCAATTCCCAATTCCCCAATGTTTAATTCAGCAAAACTGAACTCTCATCCTCCAAACTATCAAGAGTACTTTCCCATCGTTCCTTGAGAGTTTCCATATCGTTCTCAACAACATATTCAAAATGCACTCTCATCCTCCAAACAAAATTTTAAGAGTACCTTCCCACTGTTCCTTGAAAGTTTCCATTTCGTTCTCAACAAAATCTTCTAACTGCACAAAATACATAATCTGTCTAGTTTCAATATGCATAAACATAAGCAACAAACTCTCAAAAAGGACAACATAAGTAAAGGAGGCTCTTACATTTTTGCCCGGTAATGACTCAGATAACTCAGACCCAACATCCCTTTCAACATGGAGAAGTGTTTCTTCCTCTAATGATTCTTGAGCTTCCGCTGCCTAAAATATTGAAGATTAGATATCTATGTAACTTTAAGATGGGAGGGCCTTTTCATATTGAAAAAAATCACTACACCAAAGGCCAAGTGAACTCATTATACAAGCAAATATCTTTGCGGCCTAGGCCAACAAAATTTATTTTACCTAAATCTCAAGACTACAAATCTTGCAAGGCCATGATTAAATAAGATAAAGGCATTGTGACTTGAAAACATACCTTGCTTTCAGCTTTGTAAAAATTCATCAATCGAGATGTTGAACCTGCGCATACACATTGAGACGCATACGCAAGAAGTGAAACCAATGTCACATGGTAAGTGTAATTATAAAATTAGAAGTATACTCGAGGTTTAGGAAAAAATTAAATTAAAAATTAGCCTAGAGTGATTATTAAATCTAGAGGATGCTAATGGTCACAAGTGATAAATATTAGAATGGGGCAGGCAGTCTCTTAAGCAAATATCTTGACAATACCCCCATCAAAACAAACTGGTCAAGAATATTTCCACAAAATAGAGTCCAAGTTCATAATTACTAAACCATTGATTGGGGTTTAACGAGTTAAAACAAAGTTATAATACGCATACTTTTACTGGCAGTTTACAAATATACTCCGAGGGTTACGGAGCTAAGGTGGGACTTCTAAGTTTCTTCAATTCCATCACGAGAGGAAGCATTAAAAATATATAAACGATATTATAAGCAACCATGTATTTCCCAAGTGTATAAACCTAACAAGAAATATCATTCATTGTTTATTGTGTGATTTGAGGATCCCGTGATGCTTTTCGATGCCTTACCTTTCTCTACTAGTATGGTTTTCATGCAGAGGGTATTATAACATACGCATCACATTACCACACGCATATTATTAATAGGAGGCGAGAATGCATTGTACAATCATTACTAGAACAAATTGGTTGACTCCCTTTCATCAATCTCTATGGCATCATATAAAGTTGTCCAACTAGTAGCAAAGATTAATTTTGAATCATATTCAAACTCTTTCGAGATAAAATCGGTAGAGAAACCACTTCAATTTGCATTTTCCCAAACATTCTTGGTTTAATACACCGGAGGAGACAATGGATATGGGTGACGAACGATGTCTAGCAAGGGATAGATGTGGCGGTTATGCGGTATACTAAAGCGTTTTCCCAGAAACATTATTGGTATAAAACCTGGAGGAAACAATGGATATGGTCTTTGATCCACCTCTAGCAATGGATGGATGTGGCGGTTATGCGATGCGAGTATACTAAGAAATTTGGAAAGGAATTAGTTTAACCTTTGAAAGGAATTAATATTCACCTCGATGGTCTCGACAATATCTTGAAAGCGGAGGAGATAATAACGGTCGAAAGTGCGGAGGCAGGACAATAGAATTGCCATGCTATGGATGGTTCTTCCTCATCTTCTTCACATACATTTTCTGTGTACAAGTATAATGTTAATGATTGTATGGTGCCAATGAAGCACCAGGGACTTCTGCCAATGTTATAGTTACAATTTATTAAGTAATTTGTGCTGACACTTCTTCAAACGGTTGCATGTGTATCCTTAATTGGAAGAACAAATATGCGGCATAAGCTATCGACATGATGATGCTATGGCTTCCCTAGATAGTTGTAATGTTGATACGATTTAGCTACTGCATAACCATAGATTGTTTAAGAGCCAAGGGTAGCATGAGAGACATAGTGAAGCCATCATAAGAGGGCGGAGTTTATTCAGGAAACAACCCTACATCATATAGCAATATAACACCCATGGTTAAGCCCCTCCATCGAAGTAAATATCTAGAGCGATTCGGACTTGATTTAGTTATTAAACAAAAACTAAAAAAATATCACTTTCCTTGTCAAGCCGTTGTTCTTTTTTCGGTTAGCTGTTCACTCCACAAAAGAGATGTGCCAAGCACTAGAAGTAGATTGGAAAGAACGGACCCCAACGGGAGAATACTTGACCACATTGGTCTTGCCATGGCAAAAGTCACCATTCTTGCAATGAGCATCTCTTTGTTGCATTTTCCACACGTGGCATTGAGCAGCCCACATGTTGCTTTAGGATAATGAACAATAGAATTACATCGATTGTAGAAATGTCAACACTTTTAAAATATAACAATTAGTACGATATGCGGCATCCACAAATATGAGTACATAGTTCATATATATATAAACAGCATCACACATTGGTCGAGTGTAGAATGAAATTTATGCAACAATTTACAACAAAATATCGGTATTTGTAGAACCGGCAAAAACATAATATTTTGTAAGTCACAAGCCATAATTCCAAGTGTATAAACAATTGCAATACAAGGTGTGCTTGTGGGACCAGAAATAGAGTATAGAATACACGTAACTTAGGTATATATACCATGCAAATTTTAGGTTACTCGGTGACAAAGACTGACATTGACAAGGAGTGCTAGACCAAGCAAACTTGTATGATGAACACCCAAACACTGCAAACAAAAATAGCACGCATGCAAGATCTAGAGATAGTTATATATATATATATGAGATCCTTGCCAGCGTAGAACCCAACACAAGTTGCCTCTGCTAGAGATAAAGAAAAAGACAAACCCTCGTGCAGCAGCACCTTTCGATTGACATGATCTTGCGCAAGCCATTGATGAAATAGAAAATAGGCAAAGTTAATACTAAAATTGTGCCTAATCATGAACAAAGAGAGCAAAATATAGACTCCCAAGTATTACTCTTTGAACCAAAGCTAAACGAGATTCATTGACAAACACCCGAGAAATTCCACCAATTAAATTAGCGGTCGCGAGAAAATTGGTCTGTAGTGTAGCACTCCTAGAGAATATATTCCATTAATGTAACAAAAATCTGCAAGAAAAAATGTGTGGACGTTAGTTAGGTTCATTACTTAAAACAACATTTGAAATATATGACAACTTGTATGCCAAAAAACCTTTTACTATTTTGTTTCGATTGTAAATTCACAAAATGCGGGCAGAACCAATGAATAATAAGTGCTCTTCAATAGAGGAAATGGGACTCGTGATGAGAGCTAAGGCATTCCCTAAGTCACCTCATTTGGCCATACAAATCAAATTATTGTATTTACATTGTGATTTGATGGCCTAATATTCATAGAGAGCCACACAAAGTTTTCCAACGACTTGAAAATCAAATGTTATTTTGTTTTGAGATGAAATCCCACATATAAAATTCCATATACATATTCGAGTAGCCATGACGCAGAGCACGTGGCCATCGTAAAATCCCACATATAAAATATATACATTTTTTTATATATGTGCAAAAACATACCTAATAAGTCACCTCTTGTTCTTTGGCATTAGTTGAAAGGAATGTAGTTTTTTGTTGCGAGTATAATTTAGTGTCACTAAATAAATACGTTTTTCAATACTCATGGTATTGTCAACACATTGACTCATGGTGCTCCTACCTTAGCACTTGGGTTGTCCACTGCACCCGGTAATTGCAATATAACCTCAAGTTCTCTATCTCTTCATGGTCTCCACAGGTCTTCAGAGACACCTACTCTATCTCTTCATGGTCTCCACGGTCTTCGGATCAGCATGGGCATACGAAATGGATCAAAAATAATCGGGGAGCCTTTTGAATGGCCACATGGTTAGTGTGAGGTGAAAGATTGAAAGCTTTTGATCAAAGAAGTCCAGGTGGTTCCTCTATTTTCTCTCCATGGACTACTATTCTGTCTTATCGTGAATTATCATGAACGGGTAGGCATCTTTCTCTTCATTGTACTTTCTTGTTATTCTGTGCAGTCTTAGCCTAGTTGCTATGATTGACGGGTTATGATCTAAATATTGTTTGTATGGTGGTGCATATGAGTTTGATCTTGGTTGAGTTTGGTATGTGAATAATTTCGAACTATATATGTGCTCTACGGTACCAATGCCAGAAGGTGGCAAAAGAATGATTGGGTATCGGGCTCCCCTTTTTTTCCTATGAAGAATATGTACTTTTATCGGTGTATGGACATTTTAACAGAGTTTCATGATTCTTGGCGAGAAAAACGATTACGTATTCTTCCTAAAGTTGAAACGGGATTCTACATAATATCTCTTGTGAAGTATATATATCGTAAATGCATTATATGCCATTTTAATGTAGATTATGTTGGGTCCTAATGTTGGAGGCTTTGAGGAATTGTCTCACTCTGAGACAAGTCGAAGATTTTGTAGAATTTGATTAACATTGATTGATTGCAATGTTGATTAGATCTTTGTAGCTTTATTGTTACGAAATGTCTAATGATAATACTTATGTTTGAAATTACGGAGATGAAGGTTATCAACCGTGTAAATTCCCCTCAAAGTTCATCGTTCGAACTGAGTTTCGGTTTAAACAAAATGCGACAACGATGTTGTTAGACGATGATTTGAAACTTCATCGATGGAACCTCAAGTATCAAAACCTCACTCCATGGGGCTCTGCGGCTTGCTCATGTCCCTCTCAAGTTCCTGCTTCTTTTCCAACCCCCATGGTGTCCACTCACGAAATACCTTCTAAGAATTTTGATGCCATTGCAAATCTCCAGTGTTGTTGATGCAGGGTTCCAACGACGGAGAGAAATGCGACAATCCAATGTATAAAATCTTCAAGTCAAACACGAATGGTTAGTGATTGTCATCCAAATCCAAAGTAAAGCAAATGGTAGACACAACGCTCTCGGAGGCTTACGACTCGGTTAATAGCGAAGATGAGCTCTGATTTTTACAACGTCAAGAAGGTTTAAATTCGTGGAGGACTCGATACAACACAGGTATGGACTTAACGACGGTGGGATCATGACCTTTCTGCGGAAGGCTGATGACTTCGCACTTTAAAAGTATATTCGTTCAGTGCGAGATCGATCAAAATGACTTGAATATGCTTAAAACAACATTTCCTTTTTGCAATCGAGTTCTTCTTCATTGCCATTAACTTATGGCTACGAGACAGTACCGCCTCCCAACGGACTCCATTGAATCTTTGGGTGTCTCTTCTACGCACCTGTGACCGGCCATTTTGCAATATTGTGAAACGTGAAGGGATGTCTCCCAGAAGCATTGATGATCACGAGCACGATAATAATGGAGATGTAAAAACTAAGGTGTTGTTTGCCACTTCAATTTCAACGGACCATCCACCTTTCTGCGGAACCTTGAGTAGTGCGGCTTCTTGATCACAAACACACAACTTGTTACCGAACGGGGATCGGTGTTTCCCAAGGTTCCTCGGATCCCATCGAGGGCAAGGAATCCAAGCACCGAAGAGAAGTTCTCGGAGTGTGATAGCGACCCGGGGATAATTGCCGGTGTCCCCAAAGGGTCCAAATCCGAGGAAACAATCATCAATCGCAAGGATGAAGAAAGGCAACGGTTTTCATTTGTATTTGGTCAACGGACTCATACGAAGTAGAACTGATATGACCATTGCCACCATGAGAGAGATGATCTCGGTACACGGCATTAGAACTGTGAATGCGGGTATGGAGATGCGGGAGAAGCCTAAACGCGTGAAATGTGAGGATTTACGATGCTGAAAAGCGGTTGCGGCACGTCGGAGGAGGGAGAGAATCGGTGACGGGATTCGAATCACACTGTGGTGGTTCTGATGGAACAAGATGAATCTTAGCTACTATGCTTGATGAAGCGCGTGAATTACCTCAAGTTCCTCAAGGCCCAAGTTAAAACTTTGGGTCCTACGGAGGCAATAGGTTGACAACATGCACATCGGTCCTGTACACATGTGACTTCATCCAGGTAATACTTTCAGCTCCTGCTGATGCCTTGCATTTCATATCTATCAAAATCATATCTGATCTTCACTTGCTTCATTGATCATAATCTTTTCAAAGCTCATCAAGTGGTATTAGGTTTATATACGAGTTGAATCAACATAGTTTTGACTACCATTACATTGAAAACCACATGACTTGCTAGTAGGCAGCGATCAACATGTATGATCTCTGATTGTTAGAACTTCATAGTCTTGAGTCCATGCACACACCTTGCATGAATTAAGACAACATAGCCAGAAACAAATAATGTTTTAATTAACCTTTGTAAGTAAAACTTACAACAAATAACCTTGTTAACTAATAGCTTCACTATTTCTTGACAACTAACTTATAATAGGCAAGCTATTTCTTGACAACTAACTTATAATATGAATGTTATCAAATTTTAGAAAAAAATTTAGAAAAATATATAAAAGATTGTTGCTTGTTTTGTATGACCATGAAACCAAGTTTTCCATGCTCTTTTGATAGGAAGCTTAAGTTGATCCATACAATATACGAGTCCGATATAGGCGGACAAAACATCATATCTCCACTACAACATTTTCAATAAACCAATAATATATCATATAATCAAACTTTACTTGTAACAAAGAAAAAAAATCAAGGTGTTGTTGGACAGGTGCGGGTTAGCTAAGTTTAGTATAGCAATGCTTACCCATATATACTATGCTTGAGCTTCACCTTGCTATGAATTTTGATATCGAAACCTGATGCGCGGAGTCACCTTCTGATTGTCCAAGAGGTGTAAGCTGCTAAGTTGGGTATTCAAAACTACATATAAATGGGTGAGTTTGAGTTAACAAATTTTAACACTTACTGAGGAGCCCTTTGCAAAATTTTTCCACCTTGAGTTGCATGGAGTGCGTTTTGAACATATGTGGTACATTATAATATTTGATTGCATAGTTATCGATTACGGATCATAGGATGATCGTGATGTTGTACTCAACCTCCTTTTTAACTATGAAAGGTGAAATAACTATGAAAGGTGAAACAATACATATTATATGGTGGAAACATCATGAGAATTATAAAATTTATGTATTTTATAATCAAATATTCAAAAAATATTTCTAGACTATAAATAATGAATTTAACTTCTTTTAATTCTTGTATTGTGAGTGTGTTATTACTTACGAGTTTGTTGTGCTTGTGGTAGCATTTACCTAGCACTTGGGTGTGTATTTGTACTTATCAAAAACTTACCACAAACCATAAAAGTTAGAACATAAGCATGCATAAAGGAGAAGGAGAAGGAGAACTAGAAAAACATATTGAAAAGCATAACACGAGGACGAGGAAGCACAACCGTTCACCATTAATCCAACGGAAAGGATCATTCACATTCCAAGTTCCTGCCAGGCTTGTGAGATATATTTATAACAAATTCATATATTTCAATAATTAAACGAGAGGACGGTTCACCATTCCAAAATAATTCAGCAGTTATTGAAGAGTGGGACCCTCCTCTTCTATGACACCCATTAAGGGGATAATTATCAATAGATGGGACATATAACATACCCATTTGCATTATTTATCCTATTCATTGAATCCAAAATATACAACAAGGCTTACGTGGCTAAATTTGGGATTGAAAGGAAAGATCAACGAGACCGAGGAAGTAGGCGATGGATTCAAAGCAACGGTTCTATCATTTGTCAAGAACAAAGGGAGCTCTAAAGAACTAATTTACTACATTTATCCTGAGGAGTAATCCATTTGAAAATGTAAATGTACTCATTGATATGAGTACTATGAAGCTTATTGCATGTTGATCATATTTTGGTTTTGAAAATCTAAAATTACTGACGCTTGCACCTCAATTTTTTCCACAAGTTCCCAACTTCTCAATAACAAAAAAGACCATTTGTACTACTATTTGGAGCATGTGCTTGAGAGGAGGCGTTTTCAACATGTCATTTTCCAGAACTTTCACAAGAACCAATATTCATTTAATTTTAGATCTCCATGTCCCCAATGAGTCAAATTAATCAAGGTTTCAAATCATCCTCCCTTGAGGACACCTGAATATATTCACTTCAGCTTTTACACTTTGATTAGGACTCCTCTTACCTACTATTTGACCGAGTCCCTTTTATTCTACTACTTAACTGAAAAGCTATAATTTGAAATTTGAACTTTAGTCTCACCAAATTAATTTAGAAGAATCCTTTTTTTGCATTAATAGTGCTTTGAGCATGTTTCATGCTAACCTTCAAACGTAGCATTGAGAAGAATATGCTTATTCTATCAAAATGCGGATACGAACTCTAGTTGGTATCAGTAGTGATTTTCTCAAAAATATGTTCTTATGCCATCATCGTACTTCTCAAAGCAATAACAAGACAACATGTTCATTTTTTTAAATATAGGACTACACGACAATATAGTAGATTTGAAGCATTCATGTACACGAAATAGTTGACTGGTTCAAATATTCCTTTTCTACTCATGTGGACATAGCCATACAACCAACTATTACGAACATGCACATTGAACATGTAAGCTTTAGCACTTGGGTCATAAATAAAATGTGTGACATGCATAGCTCTATGCATTAATTTTCCACAGTTATCAGACACATCATAAACATGAGGACCCTTAAGATACATCAGATATGATCCATGATTTTTTTGTTCCAGCTCAGTGAACCTATCATCTAGGAGAGGATAACAAGGTTATTTTCCTTGGGAGACCTTCCATATTCCATCTCATCAATGATCATTTTGGCATGCCATTCATGTTCAAAGATACAATTGTGTTCATTTCTTCCAACAACATCTAGGGTTCTATCACAATTTCTACTAGTCATTTGGCTAACTGGTTGTTTTTCAAAGGTATCAAAAACAGAACCTTGAGATGTATTCCCTTCGTGTCAAATTTCTAGTTGTATTCATCCACTTGAGTTTTTACTGATCTCTGTGCAGTTTTATTTGAATGCCTATTCCACAGTTCATCGAGAAACTATCAAGTTAATCATTCCTAAGATCTCCAACATGGTTCTTAGGATATTATATCCCTATACATCAAATTACTTCATATGTAGGTAGCTACATTTTTTTCTCTAAGGGTTACTGTGCAAAACCATTTTATTTTAGGGATTTTTATTCGAAGAAAATTTTGACTTACTCTTCTTTCAAAACTTAATGCTAAAATTATCCTCCGTTGCAATATCCCTTCAATTTCCTCATTTGAGATACCCTTTGTTTCAGGCATAACAATCATTACAAAGCATTTTGACTGATACAGCCCCAACAATGAAGAATGAAATTAAAGTGCTAATGATTACCTTCATACTGAAAAATTTTTGTGCAAAAATTGAACTAGAAACCCAATGTAGGAGGTTCGATGAATTCAGATAATGATTTGGTTTCATTCTTTACAAGATACCTCGATGTAGTAGATATTCTAGAGCTATTTCCTCTTAATGATAATCTTCGTGTTGTTCCTGATTCTTTGACAATGGAGAATGCATTTGTTCTGCTGTAGTGGATCCAATATTTGAGAAAGAAACAGAAGTTGAACGATTGTTTTATACATATTATATCAGAAGGAACATGGGTAGCAACATCCAGAGGTTTTGAATCTCCAGCAAGGTCTTTCCTGTTTGATTCCAAGGGAAAATCTTCTCCCCTTCAAGAAGATGACATTCCCTTTATTGATGAGGCGTACTATGGAAAAACTATTCATGAATTCAAGGACACTGTTAAAAAGGTGGGAGTTGTCATTGAGTTTGGAAAAGGATGTGACATAATTTTTTATCATCATATACAAATGCATCAAGATTTTAACGCTATTAAAAGGCTGTATAAGTATCTACAGGCTTCAAAATGGAAGCCTCATGAGAGGACGGTGTTAAAAATTTGGATTCCAAATGATAGTTGGCATGATGCAAGTTCATGTGTTGTCCATGATGTGAATGGCATTTTCAAATCAAGGCTAAAGGTATTGGAAGGCTGGTATGATGAACCATTTCTACTTGGATTCTTCTCCAAATCTTTGGGTGTACCCAGCCATCCACGAATGGAAGACTACTGCTCCCTGTGGCGGGAATGGGCAGGGAATTCCAGGCATCGTATATTAAAATCAAAATGTTGTTTGGTGTGGAAGCATATTGTACAAAATTGGTCATCTTCCTCCTCTCATATAAAGCAATATCTTAAAACCGATGGTCACTGTAAAGTGCCAGTATGCACAGATGATGGAGATATTCGTGTTTGTATGGGAGACAAAGCATTTGTCCCTGATGACTTGCAACTGAAAGAATTGTTCAAAAAATATTCAGCAAGATTAAATTTTAGTTGGCAGCCGAATCCCTCTAATCCTGAAATACCTCTGGATGTGTTGTTTTCAATTTATAATAATCTTGGAGTTAAAAATCTATCACAAGCGGTGAGCAGAATAGAGATATCTGCTCCAGAGAGTATGCCTTTGGAAAAGCTGACAGCAGGGGAGGGGATATTGGGGATGGGATTGTACAAAATACTTATTGCATATCTAGCAAAGCCATCCTTCAAAATTCGAGCTGATAAGAGACATCAGCTTGTGAAAGGGCTTCTGGATTGTCCAGCCTATGGAGTGAATGAACCACTCGTTGTGCGATATTCTGTGTTATTGGCAAGAGAAACTGGTGAAGCAGAGAATATTCAAGTGAAAACAACGAGAATGGTGCGATGGGAAAAGGAAAAGAAGCGTTTACTCCTACAAACACCTGATCCTCACAATAAAAAGGAAATGATGTTATTTGCCACTACTTTTGCTGAGGTAGTCTCAGATGTTCTGTTAGTAGAATTTCCTGATCTAGTGGCAGGACTATTTGAGATAATTAAAGATGGATGTTTTGTAAATTTTAACTTGGAAACAGTGGATTTCATTCTTCTTAGGAAGAATTTTCAGTTGTTTATGGAGGACAAGCTCTTTCTTTATATATTTCTGAAAAAGGAGGCTTCTGACTCAGAATAATCTACATCTGCGGTTACATTGCGCAAGAGGAAGGGTGGCCCAGAGAAAGAGGAGTCTCTAACGTTCGTGAGGCTGGCGTGGTCATTTCAACCGCATTCAACTTTCAGGGGCAGAAGGTCACTTGGTCCTTCAAGTTAAAGGATAACACCTGTAATGTGAAAACAGCCATCAATATCAATGCATTCCAAATCAGATAATCAGATGAATTAGACATTGTGAACGCTGATGTGGTTGCTTTCACGGCAATTTGATGCCCTATATTTGTACTTTTAAAAATTTTGGATGAGTTTTGCCCAAGTAGTTGCACTGTTCCATTTCAGTGGAAATGGAGAAGTTGTTTTATTGACATATAAGAAACGAGATGCATGAAAAACCGAAATGATTTTGACTGGAAAACTTCATGAACGCGTCAAAAATACAGGCTTATGAGCAATCTTATGGATCTTGTTTTTTGGAATTGTCACTATCACTATAACTTTGGGGCCTAAGACTTCTCCTCAAGAATTTTTATGTGGATTCAAATTAGTGCGAGCTTGAGGTCCAGTTTGGGTACAAAAACGAAGGACAGTTCAGCAAAAAAGGGTTAACATACTTGTGTTGAATCTACTTACCTCTGAAGGACTTGCAATACGAAATAGTATCCGAAGATAAGGAAGGACGCCTCTGCAATAAGCATCACAATGCGTAAGTGTAAAGGAAATACAAAGAAGTGTTAAGGGTCATACAGCGAAGTGTTAAGGATCATTTGGCGAAGTTTTAAGGGTCACGTAGCGAAGAAGAAGACAACAAAATAGTGCTTGAAGGGTTTATCATATTCGGACTAAGTCTGTACTCTTACCTCTGCAATCAAGTAGAGGTCGAAGGTTGTTTCAGGAGTGTAGTAGTTTGGTCTAAGGATATCATTAAGAGAAAGAGAGTGTTGGAAGGCGGCCGAAGGAGGGACACTCTTGGACCGAAGAATAGGAGACTAGTGGAGGCTCCCTGATCAAATCCTAAGCTATAACAAACCATAAAGATGCTTGCGAAAGTTAATCTATTGGGTTTCATGCCTGCCAATTTCATTTTTAAAAAATAAACAAACTCCTTACACTGCTCACTTTGTGCATAACCTGCGAGCATTACATTCCAATAAACCACACCTCTTTTAGGAATTTCATCAAACAGTTTCCATGCATCTCTGTTAAAATACCACATTTTTCATACATGTTGATAAAATTATTCCCCACAAACATGTTTGAATGAAACCCGGTTTTAATTATGTAAGAATGGATCTGACCTCCCTCTTCTATGGATTTTGAAACTGAATAATCGCTCCATCATCTTTTCCCATTGAAGTCTCATGGCTTCAATATTTTCCTGAGTCGAACTCTCCAATGCATATCTGTAACGATAAGAGAGTTTTTGTCTCCCTCCTCTACTATTTCTATCGATGATAGAGTTTTTGGCTCCCTACTCCAGCTATGCTTTACTGTGTTGTTCACAAAATGTTATCCCTGTCTCATTTGCCCGCCAATCCTTGGCCATACCCTGTTAAAATTTAAGTTGAGTGGGAAAATTAAATTCAAATGTGTTCAAATTTAAGTGTTTGGTCGTACCCTCTTAAAATGTGGTGGAGTGGGAAATGACTTAAATGCATTTTAATTACAAGTTAAAAACTTTTGCCATAATGTAAAAAAAAATTATTTGAATAGAAGAAATATTTTAATTTTTTTTAAGCTATTTAAATATTATAAATATTTTAATATTTTTAAAAAGAAAGGTAGAAATAATGTTGAATTTTCAAGTCATTTTGTCTTCTCAACTTTTATTATTATTTTTATTGTATATGACGAGTATATATATATATATATCTTAACTTTCAGATTTACCAAAGTGTTTAGAGGGATCAAATATCTTTTCACTCTAAAAGAGTTTTGCACCTTAAGATATTTTGTCCCTTCCTCTTGGTGTTTGGTAGATCCAAATTTAAGATGGATCTAAATTGGTTTAATTATTAATTATAGTTATAATTATTATTATTATTATTATTAAGAAGACATTACAACATCTCTACCACGAGAGAGGAATTCAGCTATAGACAAACCTTAGAGGCTCGTGGAAAAATTGCAAGCAGAGAAAGGGATGTGGAGTTTAAGACTAGAGCAAGGTGTAGTTTTTACGAAGATTGAATGGGTTGTGGACAATGTCAGGGTCTGATATTCTTGTCAAAATAAAAAATAAGTATGATAACCATGTGTTTTTTATCCACATGATATATATTTTTAAGTATAAAAATGGCCGCCATGATAAACCCTTTGAAGACACACAACTACTCATCAAATATGTTTTCCAGATAAGATGTTGGTTTCTTACTATTAGGCCCAAATGAAGGAGTTGGTGGATTATGCATTGGAGTAGGGTTTTTTCAACAAATATGGGCTAGTCCCAAAGATTTTATCCATTCTTATTTGGAAGTCAAATCGAAAATTCACTATGTCACAGTTTCTAGGCCTACCAAGTCTTTGGAAAAGCAAAGATAATGATTTGATAGGGCAGTGATCTAGCGATTCGGAGGCCCTAACCCCTGCTCCAATTGTGCGTTGTTCTGGTTTTCTATTTTCAGCTAGCCCAAGGCCTGAGGCCGTTTTTCGAGGGCTACAAAAATCTTCTTGGGGTTCTCTGGCTTCGAATTGGTTTCCCTTTCATCCCAAAGATCAAAGGAAAACATACAATGTGTTATGAATTTCTTGGGGTTTTCAAAAGTTTCATAAGTTACAACTTTATCCGATTTTTTTTCTTGCTTGCATTTCATCTCAAGTGTCATTGGCCTCGCCCTCCTTCAGAAACCTATTGAAGGAGAGCCTTGCCCCGGTGACAGAGGAAGGTCGAATTGATGTTGAGAATGGTGTTAGGGAGTGCTAGAGAAACACAAGAGAGAATTATTTCATAATGCATGTAAATGAATGAATATGAGTGTGTGGTAGGGAGTGTCAACAAGTTCCAAGTGTGCTAAGGAGGAGTGACAAGGCATGCTTGGCAATGCTAAGGAATGCTAGAGTGTTAGGGCGGCATGTAGCCAAGATGTTCTGACACGTGCAAGGAAGCGTTAACTGGGAGTGTCAAGGAAACACAAGGGAGCACTACGTCAAAATGCATGGAAATGAGAAAATAAGAGTTTGTGATTGGAAGTGTCAGTGCGTTCCAGATGTGCTAAGGAGGGAGTGAAAATGTATTCTAGGCAGTGTTAAGGCATGCTAGAGGCCAAGGTGACATGCCAAGATCTCCTAGGTGATAGGGTGTACCAACACATGCCAGGGAATGTTAAGGAATGCTGTGGAAACACAAGGGAGCACTAGGTAAAAGTGCATGGAAATGAATGAATAAGAGTTAATGACTGGGAGTGTCAATGAGATATAGGTGTGCTAAGGAGAGAGTGACAAGGTATGCTAGGTAGTTCCAAGGAATGCTAGAGTGCTAGGGTGACATGCCAAGATGTGTTAGGTGTTAGGGTGTGCGCATGTGTGTTAGAGAGTGTTAAGGAGTGTCAGGGAAAATCAAGGAAGAACTAGATCAAAATGCATGGAAATGAATGAATAAGAGTGTGTGAAAGGGAGTGTCAATAATTTGTAGGTGTGTTAAGGAGGGAGTGACAAGGTTATATGTTAGGTAGTGCCAAGGTATGCTAAAATACCAAGGCGTGTCAGGAAGTGTTGGGCTATTTTAGGGAGTGTAAAAGCATGCCAAGGAATGTAGGGGATGCTAACACATGCCATAGAGTAAAGAGACATTTGTCTTGATGATAAATATTCAATGTCAGATTCCAACTGAAATTGTGTGGGGTCATATTCTGAAGATGTCTCAAAATTTTCTAATCTGTTCAGAATTTGACTAACCTCACTGATTTCAGAAATGGTAAAGACATGTTGTATAGTGTCCTCATCATCGACCCATTCATTGTCTCCTACTTCTGTGATTGCTTTTGCTGGAGGATACAAATTGAATTTCTTTGTCGAATTACCATTAGAAATGTACATATCCCCAGATCTACAACTAATGAAAGCATCAGCTGTGGCTAGCCAAGGTCTTCCTAAGATAAGTGGGTACCCTCCTAGATTACTCTTGGGAGTCAAAATCATAAAATCTACTGGATATTCCCAAGAATATAAGGAGACTGAAATATCTTCTAATACACCATCTGGTTTAATAATTGATCGATCTGCAAGTTGCAGTAAAGTAGGTGTAAAAAGAAGGTTAGGAAGTTTTAGTTGTTCCATAGTCTGTCTACTCATAATGTTGATAGCAGCCCCTAAGTCAATCAACGTGTTTGGAATTTCTATCCCATTTATATGTGTCTTGACAATTGGACTACCTGGATCTACATACTTCTGCATGGTAATTTTTCCCATCATGATATCTGCAATTTTTCCTACCAGGTGGATTCTTCTTGTATCTCTTAGTTTCCTTCCTGGTCTTTTGAGACTCAACTCCTTTATTTTTTTTGCTAGAATAGGAATCTCTCTAATGGCTTGTAGCAAGGGAATCTTGATACAAACATTCTTTAATTCATCTAGAAAATCATAGTTAGGCAACAAGATTTGTTTTTCAACCCCTTTATCAATTTGTAATCTTTCAGGGAAAGGAGGTGTGGATGAAGATGCAGGTTGCTCAACTATAGGAGTTGTGGGGGTTAACTTTTCTTTCTCTTTTTGAATGTTTGAGTTTTGAAGAGATGCTTCCTCAGAACCCTTATTGACTTTAAGAGAGTCCTCCTTAGAGGCACAAGGAGGAACGGGATTGTGGAAGCATATACGGATGAGGAAATACGGCATGCCCAACCGTACAAAGGATATTTTAAGATACCGGGACCCCCCTAAAGGATCGACCATTTGGAATCTAGCAGTCCAAAATAGAGATCTTATTTTGTAGCATTTATTCTGGGAAATAATGAATGGAAAAACAACTCTCTTTTAGAATGAATCCTAGCAACAGAGGGGCAAATTATTCCCTAAACAAGAGTTGAGTGAATGGTTCACTTATGCTATGAACACCAATTATAAAACGGTAAACCAATAATGGAGGGAAGATAACATTAACGTTGGATGGAGAAGATGGAAAACATGATAGATTGGCCAAATGTGACGAATTCAGATCAATGGATACATTTGAAGGAGCTAGAATCGAGAAGTATCACCTTCGAGGAAGGGTCAGACATATTGATATGGGGCTATGCTACGAAAGGATTATTTACAGTCAAGGAAGCTTACATGATAAAATCAAGATGGGGACAGGGGAATCAACATCAAAACTGGAGGAAAATTTGGGGAGGGAAGTGGTGGTCGAAGGTGACCTACGAGTGAAATCCCGAAGTTGGGAAACACTTTTTGGCAGATGGCTAGAATTTGGGTGAAATTTTTAATTTCTCGTCCGAGAAAATAGTCAACTGAATTTCTCGACCGAGAGTTTTTAAAACTCTCATTCGAGATATTTTTAATGTTTCAGCCGAGAGTTTGATTGGGCTTGACCAGAGTTAAAATACTCTCGGATGAGACTTAAGTATTTTCTTGTCCGAGAGTTTTATTGACATAAACTCTCGGGTAAACTCGCATCCTAGAGTTTATAAAACTCTCGTCCTAGAGTTTATAAAACTCTCATCCTAGAGTTATAAAACTCTCGTCCTAGAGATGTTGTTAGATGGACAAAAACATGGTGGGATTGGACAAGGTTATGGGCTAATTAAGGAATCCACAGAGGCGGTAGTGAAACCCTAGCCACAAATCTCTTACATTAATATAGCTCATGGTGGTTAAACCCTAGCCAATTTAGTAATTGGCATGGATCCAAAGGCTTTTGGAGATGCCAAACAAGTAATAGAAGATGGTCGAACATATAAATACTACCAAGAAATCTTCAAGGATTTTTGGAGATGCCAGACAAGCAATATAATATGGCCAAACCCTGACCCCATTGTCCTGCCCCAACGTAGGTTTTTGGAGATGCCAGACAAGCAATAGAAGCTGGACAAACCTTGACCCCATTGTCCTGCCCCAACAATATATGTTGAAGCGGTCAAATCTTGACCCCGTTGTCCTGCCCCAACAAATATGTTGAAGCGAAAGCTGAATTGACTAAACGAAAACATTGCAATCAACGACACAACACTTAATCAAACTAATACATACTAGATTCCTAGGTTCAAAACCCTCGCCCGTCAATTTTGAAGTACCTTGCTCGTCCTTGAGCTTGGCAGCCATGACCCATATTTTCCCTTCAAAAGCTGAGACGTCGTGATATTCACCGAAAATCTGTGTACCAATTCCACAATCCCAAGTTTTGTCAAACCCTCAGAGCCTTTGGAAGCACTCACTTCGATACCCGCACAGCTAAAACCCAAACTAAAACATCGATTTTAAGTGGAGCTCTGTCACACCAGTCAGGCCCTCAAAACCGTGCGGGATTTAACGTGATTGGGCATTGCAGATATAAAAACGACGGCTCCCGTGGATTTTTTTGGCCTGTTGGCCAGTCGGGGCTTTATGAGGTGCAGAAAACATGCCTCTGATGTGGGAGCTGAGATTTGGGTTGTTGTAGAAGACGAAGACTTAAAAGAATACAAAAGGTGATGAATCTGAAAGCATCAAGGCTAGGGACAAGGATTATGAGTTAGGATATAACCACACCTTCACCTCTGATGGGTGGGTTGCCTCAGCTACGGTCAACTTGCTCGCCTGCATAAGAGTGTGTGACAGGGAGCGTTAGCGAGTTCTAGGTGTCTCGAGGAGGGAGTAACATGGAATGATAGGCAGTGTTAAGTCATGTTATAGTGTCACGGCGACATGCATCCAAGATGTGCCAGGTGCCAAGGTGTGCCAACATGCGCTAGGAAGTGTTAGGGACTGTCAGGGAAACACAAGGGAGCATTTACGTTGAATTGCCAACATATATGGCTAGGAGCATTTAAAAAATGCAAGGCTAATTTGACTTCATGAAGAAAAGAAACCATGCATATATGGCTAGGTTGAATTGCATCATGTGGAGTTTCCAAGAAGAGGCTCACACGCAAGGTGTGGGAATAAAGGTTTATTTTATCTAAAATAGTATGATGCATAGAGAGGCTAAAATAAAAAAGGATAAGGTGTATAAAAATAGCAAAAGGCCCTCAAGCAAGGCATCACTTCCTAGGCTAGATTAGAGCTCTAGCCATCCTCCAATTTTGAACAAAATACAATGGTGGAATTTCACATAAATTGATGCCCTAACTATCACACCAAGAGGGAACCCTTGATGCTCCTTTGACTTGAGGATTTCTTGAAGGTTTGCACTTTGTAGTTCATCATTCAAAACCTATTATCTTAACTATAAATGATCATTGGATGAGCCTTTACCACGGTATATCTCCCAAAAATTAGTCTCTTATAGTATTTCCCTAAACCCGAGATCATCTTTCCCTCAAGACTTTCTTGGAGAGTCCTTCTTTTGCTTCTAAAGTAGGGAACCTATTATCTAATCCTCTTCTTTGAATGGGCATTGGAAATCACATTGTGCATCATTATTGGTCTCATCATTCTAGTAATTTCCCTATACCAAGACTCCTCCCATCAGTGAAAGTTCATAAAGAGCAGGGGAAATTGAATGAGGCGATAATGGGTCCTTGTCCCATTGTTTCCACTTGATCTAGTAGTAGTCCCTTTGGAACCCCTCCTATGACCCTTGCTAAATTAAGCGCTAAAATTTTTCAAAAAAAATTATAAAGCAGATGGCTCATTTGAAAAGAATAAATCTAGGCTTGTGGCAAAAGTTTTTACACAAAAAGAAGGGGTCTTTTATGAGAATATTTTTTTCCCCCATAGCAAAATGGGATACCATATGGACATTCTTTGCCCTAGAAACTCAAAAAGTTGGAAATTCCATCAAATGGATGTAAAAACTGCTTTCTTGAATGGAGATATGAAAGAGAATGTTTTTGTGTCCCAACCAGAAGGATTTTTTGTGAAGGGTTAGGAACATAAAGCATGCAAGCGGTAAAATCCTTGTATGGCCTCAAGAAAGAACCACGAGCCTGGTATAATAAGGGGTTAGGGGAATAGGGGCTTAGGGGTTAGAGGTTTAGGGTTTAGGGGAATAATGTGTTAGTGGTTAAGGGGTTAGGGATTGGGGGCTTAAGGGTTAGGGGATTTAGGCGCATTTAGGGGTTAGGGGCATAATGAGTTAGTATTTAAGGGATTATGGATTCGGGTTAGGGGAAGAATGAGTTAGTGGTTAAGGGGTTATGGATTGGGGAGTTAGGGGTTAGGGGATTTAGGCGCATTTAGGGGTTAGGGGAATAATGAGTTAGTGGTTAAGGGATTAGGGATTGGGGGCTTAAAGGTTAGGGGATTTAGGCACAGTTAGGGGTTAGGTGAATAATGAGCTAGTGGTTAAAGGATTAGGGATTAGGGACTTAGGGGTTTTAGAAGTTAAGGATTTTAGGGGTTAGGGGTGAGGGGTTAATGGGTTAATGGTTAAGCGTTAACAATTTAGGGGTTAAGGGGTTAAGGGGTTAGGGATTTAGGTGTTAGTGGTTTAGGGTTTAAGGGTTTAGAGGTTTAGGGTTTTAGGGGTTAAATGGGCTAGGGTTTTAGGGGTTTAGGGGGTTAAATGGGTTAGGGGTTGGGAATTAGGGCTTAAGGGTTTAAGGGTTAGACATTTAGGGTTTACAGGGTTAAATGGGTTTAGGGGTTTAGAGGTTTAGGGGGTTAGGGGATTTAGCAGTTAAGGATTTTAGGGGTTAGGGGTTAAGGGGTTAAGGGATTAAAGGTTAAGGGGTTAGATGTTTAGGTTGTTAAATGGGTTAGGGGTTTAAAGGTTTAGGGGGTTAGTGGATTTAGCAGTTAAGGATTTTAGCGGTTAGGGGTTAGGTTTTGGGGGTTAAATGGGTTAGGTTTTTAGGGGTTTAAGGGGTTAAATGGGTTAGGGTTGGGAATTAGGGTTTAAGGGGTTAGGGGTTAAAGGTTTAGAGGTTTAGGGTTTAGGGGGTTAAATGGGTTAGGGGTTTAGGGTTTAGGGGGTTAAATGGGTGAGGGGTTATAGCCATTTATTAGGTGAACAAGGCATAATATAGTTGTAGTAACAATAACTTGGTCAAGTTGTTATAGTCAAGGCAAGACTTGGTTGGGATCCCAAGTTCCAAAAAATTAAGGGTAATTGTGAGGGCATGAGAACTAAGGAGTGTTAGTGTGTGCCAAGGAATAAAAAGGCATCCTAACACATGCTAGAAAGTGTCAATGGATGTTGAGGAGTGTTAGGGAGTTCCATGACATTGCAAGGGAGAACTAGGTCAAAATGCATGGAAATGAACGAATAAGAGTGTGTGCCAAGTAGTGTCAATGAAATCCAAGTGTCTCAAGTACAAAGTGTGTTAGGGGAAGGCCGGAATAAGACTTTTAGCAGGTAAGCCTATGGTTACATAAAGGGTTGCACAAAGTAGTTTCAGACAAAGGGAAACTTTGGGTTGGGCACAACATTTATTTTCCAATGACTTGGTTGGGTTCCCAAGTCACAAAAAAAGAAAGGTTATCTATGACAGCATGAAATCTAAGGAATAACAAGGTGTGTCAGGGAATTACTAGAAGTACTAACACATGTTAGGCTGTTCCAAGGCATGATAGGCATGCCAAGATGCGGCAGGTGCTAGGGTGTGGCATGAATACATGCTAGGGAGTGTGAGGGCCAAGTGTCAAGGAAACACAAGGGAGCACTAGTTTAGGTAAGAAAAGTTTCCATTTTTTTAACTTTTGGATATATTCTATACGCTCTTGAGAGAATTTCAACCTTTTAAATAAAACTACAAACAAATGTACATTCATGCAATAATTACTAATTGATTTGGGGGTGACTCAAAAAATTGTAGCATGTTGGCTTGTTGAATTTTTTAGTAAGCTAATTAGGGCTTGATAAATTTTTAAGCTTCAGTGGGATTTATTGCAGTTTTATGTGTTTTAGAGAAGCGAGTTTGGAGTGGTGGTTGTGCTTTCTTTATTGAATTTGATTTCTTTGGTTCTTCGTCTTGTGCATGCCCACTGTGGTATATTCTTGTTAGTGGTTAAGGGGTTAGGGATTGGGGGCTTAAGGGTTAGGGGCATAATGAATTAGTATTTAAGGGATTAGGGATTGGGGTTAGGAGAATAATGAGTTAGTGGTTAAGGGGTTATGGATTGGGGGTTTAGGGGTTAGGGGATTTAGGCGCATTTAGGGGTTAGAGGAATAATGAGTTATTGGTTAAGGGATTAGGGATTGGGGGCTTAGGTGTTAGGGGATTTAGGCGCAATTAGGGGTTAGGTGAATAATGAGCTAATGGTTAAGGGATTAGGGGCTTAATTAGTGGATTTAGCAGTTAAGGATTTTAGGGGTTAGGGTTGAGGGGTTAATGGGTTAATGGTTAAGCGTTAACGGTTTAGGGGTTTAGGGGTTAAGGGATTAGGGGTTTAGGTGTTAGTGGTTTAGGGGTTTAAGGGTTTAGAGGTTTAGGGTTTAGGAGTTAAATGGGTTAGGGTTTTAGGGGTTTAGGGGGTTAAATGGGTTAGGGGTTGGGAATTAGGGCTTAAGGGCTTACGGGTTAAGGGTTAGACGTTTAGGTTTTATGGGTTTAAATGGGTTTAGGGGTTTAGAGGTTTATGGGGTTAGGGGATTTAGCAGTTAAGGATTTTAGGGGTTAGGGGTTAGGGGTTAAGGGGTTAATGGGTTAGAGGTTTAGGGGGTTAAATGGGTTAGGGGTTAAGAGGTTTAGGGGGTTAAGGGATTTAGTAGTTAAGTATTTTAGGGGTTAGGGTTTGGGGGTTAAATGGGTTAGGGTTTTAGGGGGTTAGGGGGTTAAATGGGTTAGGGGTTTGGAATTAGGGTTTAAGGGGTTAGGGGTTAAGGGTTTAGGGGGTTAAATGGGTTATGGGTTTAGTGTTTAGGGGGCTAAATGGGTGAGGGGTTATAGTCATTTCTTAGGTGAACAAGGCACAATATAGTTGTAGTAACCGTAACTTGGTCAAGTTGTTATATTCAAGGCAAGACTTGGGTGGGTTCCCAAGTTCCAAAAGAGTAAGGGTAATTGTGAGGGCATGATAACTAAGGAGTGTCAATGCGTGCCAAGGAATGAAAAGGCATGCTAACACATGCCAGAAAGTGTCAATGGATGTTGAGGACTGTTAGGGAGTGCCAGGACATTGCAAGGGAGAACTAGTTCAAAATGCATGGAAATGAACGAATAAGAGTGTGTGCCAAGTAGTGTCAATGAATTCCAAGTGTCTCAAGGATAAAGTGTGTTAGGAGAAGGTCAGAATAAGACTTGTAGGAGGTAAGCCTATGGTTACATAAAGGGTTGGAAAAAGTAGTTTTAGATAAAGGGAAACTTTGGGCTGGGCACAACATCGATTTTCCAATGACTTGGTTGGGTTCCCAAGTCACAAAAAAAGAAAGGTTATTTATGACGACATGAAAGCTAAGGAATACCAAGGTGTGTCAGGGAATTCCTAGAAGTACTAAGACATGTTAGGCAGTTCCAAGGCATGATAGGCATGCCAAGATGTGGCAGGTGCCAGGGTGTGGCATGAACACATGCTAGGGAGTGTGAGGGCCAAGTGTCAGCGAAACACAAAGGGGCACTAGTTTAAAATGCATGGAAATGAAGTATAAGCCAGTTCCAGGTGTGTTAAGAAGGGAGTGACACGGTATTCTTGGAAGTGCCAAGGCATGTTAGAGTGCTAGGGAAGCATACAAAGTTGTTCCAAGTGCCTAGGTGTGCCAATGCGTGCTAAGGAGTGTTAGGGAGTGCCAGGAAAACATGACAGAGGTGCACTAGGTCAAAATTCATAAATGAATGAATAAGAGTGTGTGACAGGGTGTGTTAGCGAGTTCTAGGTGTCTCGAGGAGGGAGTGACACGGTATGATAGGCAATACTAAGTCATGTTATAGTGTCAGGGCGACATGCATCCAAGATTTTAGATATTCACATATGAGATAGTCACAAGATGTCAAAAAAATCACATACTTATCGAAATCCTCAACCAGTAATATGCTACATTGCTTCTTAATGTGCTTGCAACTAGGTAGGCATCAAAGACAATCATTGCAATGGGTTAAGGGGATGTAAGAGAGAATTATGTAAGGAGTTCCTTCTAGCTGGTAAAGGACATTGGTATTACTATTGTTAAAGGGGGTGGCCTACAAGGATACATTGGTAGCTGTTGATGCAAGAGCATAATTTCAACAATTTATTTCAAAATTTGTATTTGTCCTCCATAAGGTCTTAAAGATTTTTGGAAGAGGAAGTTGGTTTCCTTGTTGTCCTATAATTTTGTAGAATTTATAATTTCATGTTTGGGATAGGAAATTTTAGTAATTTTAGGCATAAATTAAGATTTTTTCTTATTTTTAAGGTCTCCTAGTCATTAGGAAAGTTGAGTCTTATGATTAGGATTACTTGTGGCATCCTATGTATTTTTCAAATTCCAATACACCAAGGAAAATATGTGGAGGAAATTTGGGGGAAATGTGGTTGTCCATGAAATGTAGATCGGATTTGGGGAACTTGTAGCTCTTTTCCTTGGACCCTACTAGTTCTTAGAGGTTGTATTTGGAGCAGTTAGCAGGAAAAAACATAATATGGCCAAGAATATTAGTGTTGTAGCAGTTATGGTTAAAACACGAGATTCAAAGTTCAAATCCCCTTGAGTTGCCAACCTAAAAATAATATTTTTTTATCTATTTATTTATTAAATTTTTAGAATGTGGTTTAATGAAAAAATAAAAATATAATATAAAAGAAATAAATATGACATGATTAAATTTCATGTGGTTTGAATATCGATTTTCAAAAATAAAAAATATAATTTTATCCACTATCCACTCATGATATTTCAATGCAAACTTCCCAATGCTAATGATTTTGTCTTAATTGCTAACTATCTTAAATGAGTTTTGTCTTAATTGTCATTGTCTTAAGTCGCCATTGTCTTAAATATAAAGTTTTGTCTTAAATATTTTTGTCTCAAAGTGCTTTTGTCTTAAATCTAAATTTTTGTCTTAAAATATTTTTGTCTCAAATTGCTTTTGTATTAAAATATATTTGTCTCAAACTGCTTTTGTCTTAAATATAAAGTTTTGTCTTAAAATATTTTTGTCTCAAATTTGTTGTGTCTTAAATATAAAATTTTGTCTTAAAATACTTTTGTCTTAAATTGTTTTTGTCTTAAATATTTTTGTCTCAAATTGTTTTTGTCTTAAAAAGAAAATTTTGTCTCAAATTATTTTTGTCTCACACTATTTTTGTCTTAAATTTTATATTTAAGACAATTCAATTGATATTAAATTTTAATATAAAATAGCTAAAATAAAAAGTGACTTTTTAAGACAAAAGATTTGTTTTGTCTTAAACAAATGTTTTAAAATACCCTTGGTATAGTAGTGTGAGTTAACTAGTTAAAGACAAGTGCACATTGCATGCAATCTCTAGAGTTGAATTAAAGCTAATCTAGGTTAACTATGTGCATGTACAACACTCGAGTTAACTAGCTAAAGACAAGTGCACATAACATGCAATCTCTAGAGTTGAACTAAAGCTAATCTAGATGCATGTACACCAACATCATCTCTACGCTGGGCTGGGACTGCTGGATGACCTTCAAAGTATTTTCCAATGTTTGAGAAAGATGCAGTGATTCTTCGGCCCAGGTTGTATGGTGCTTTGTTAATACCTATTCTTTTCTGCGCAACTCAGCAATCTCCGTTTGGACGGTTCTACTAGACGAGCGAGGAACTGCTGGAGGACCAATGTACGTGAAACCATCCTAATACATCCATAATACACGGTGCTATTTTCCCATTTAAATTGACTCACGCCCATGCCTATCACCCCCGGGATAAACAAGAGAGTTTCAAAAAAATTAGATATCATGGCCGATCAGTTTGGACGGGCAGGAATTTTCACCTTGGTGTTGCTGCTTAGTGTTGGACTCTTTCAAATTGCACTGCCCAGTGACCGTTCTATCAGCTTTTTGACCATTACTACTGCGGGTAAGGGTTTTTCCTCAATACTGCCCGCACACAGTTTTGCATATGTTAGTATAGATCAGTCTTTTCTTCAGAATTCAAACATGGAAATAACAATATTAAATTGGGATGTAGTTTTATGAATGTTGAGAATAGTAGAATTTAAGATTCGTCATGGTTGCACTGTTGTGCAAGGAAGTCTCGATGCTAGTGGCTGCTGCTCCTCCCACACTGCTGCAAACCCCAGATACTCCAACTCTTCCACGGGCAAATGTTACTTTTTCTCGTAACTCCCCGCCAAAATCTCAACGTGACAATAATGTTCCAACTCCACCTGGATGTTGCACTGGACCGTCAATTAAGAGTGATGCGACTAGGGATTAATTCTCTTCTTCAATGGCAGGAGAACTGCATGGTAACCTTAGTTCATGTTAGGTTTGCAAATGTTAAAGGCCATGACAATATTAAATTAAAGTTGGCCCAAATCAATACGTAAAAAAGAGATAATTGAAACATGAGTTTTCAAGTGTCAAGTTAACCAAAGGTTTTAAAGTGAAATAACGAAGTTGAATTCCTATGTATATGGTGAAGATGTATATGGTGAAGATAAAGAGATGATTATAAAAAAAAAAGTGTTTTCCACTTACGTGCAATTGCACATAAAGAAAGAAGATTGAATTCAATCTATATATATCTTTATTTTATTTGGAGTGATTTTTGTATATATATAATTTTTTTTAAGGTTGAATATAAGTTTTATAAATAGTGATGTAAAAGTAAATAAGTTTTATAAATAGTGAGTGGAAAAGGGAAAATTGAACTTATTTCTATTTAAAATAAAAGGATAAAAAGTAAAATAAAAGGATAAAAAGTAAATAATGTGGAAATTTTGAAAAAAAAAATGTAAAAATAATGAGAATATTAATTTATTAAATTATTTGATTTGTTATTTTAAAAAAAATTGGAGTACTAAAATATTTAGAGTATTATCATAAATAATGATGAAACTATTTATTTATATTATTAAGACAAGATACTATTATAAATATATATTCCATCCCATGTTATTCAAAAAAATAGTATATAATACAATCATAAAAGTGACAAAATAATATAATGGAATATTTTGAAAAAAAACTGAAATTTAATAATTAGGAAAAACAAATAAAATAAAATAAAAAATTTAAAGAGAGAGAAAGAGAGAATATCATTACACTTTCATGGAAATATATCACTATCTTAATGTGTTAATAGATTATTGATTTTTGAGTCAAAGATGATTAACAAGATAATTTGGTAAAATAAAAAACAACATGAAATACAAGTGTTAGCAATTTTACTTTTGTATCACAATTCACTCTTAATTCGTTGTAGAGAAAAGAGGATGACATAATTCATAGAGCTATATTTTGATTACAGAAATCATAATAAAATTCTACAAACAAAAATGAAGACGCTGCAAAAAGAAAAGAAGAGAAGTTACAATAATATACATTGAAACAACTTCCCAACAACAAATAACTAATTAATAAGAAAAACATGTAAAAGGGAATCAATACCAATCTATGATTATAAAATTCATCACATTATTCATCAAGTTATCCAAAGAAGAAATAGACTTAAGAAGCTAAATACTTGCATCTCCCAACAAAGCAAGCATCAAATCATAAAACTTGTTGCATATAGTTGTAGAAAAAAATGAACTAAGTGGATTGATCTATTTGGACTTCAACTATTTTGTTGAACTCTTCATAACTCATATCAGCAACCATGAAAAGGTTAAGAATAAAGAATTAAGAAGACATTAATATGTAAATCTTTTCCAAAAATATATTTTGATGAAAAAATAATTCGATTATTTAAATCATTATTAAGTAATTATCGGTGTATTAATGATAAGCTGTGTTATTTTTCACACTACAACTTTTAATTTTTTTATCATTTCTAGTTTTTTAAGATATTTTCTATTAAGATTTTCCCAAAATACATTAGGGATATGTTGGAATTACATGTGTGAGCTACGTGTCATGCATCATCTTAGTATCTCAGAGGATTTTCAATGTGTCAATCTGATAAAACTGACAGATTAAATTAATGAAAGCATTATTGGTTAGCTCTACTCTCAGAGACTACAATTGGCGAGACTGTTTCCGCAAGTCGCGCTACATTCTCATTACAGATCAAACAATATATAGCTTACATGAAAATAGGGAGGTTAGAACCAATGCCTAAGAAATAGGAACAAACTCCTAATCTAAGGTTCTAGTGAACTGACTCTCTCTAATTAAGTTTTTCCATTATCTTCAACACTCCCCCTTAATGGAGAAAGGGTTTACAAATTCCTAACAGTTCCCTAAAAATTTCAAATTTAACTCTACCAAGAGGCTTAGTAAAAATGTCGCCAACATTATCACAAGTCTTACAATATTCAACATGAATTTCTTTTGACTGAACTTTCTCCCTGATGAAGTGGAACTGTATCAATGTGCTTGGTGTTTTTACGAAACACCGAATTGTTTGCAAGTTTGATGGAGCTATGGTTATCACATCTGATAATTGTTGCAATTTTTCATTCTTCTCCTACATCCTGGAGAAGTCGCCTCAACCAAACAACCTCACAAATTGCCACACACATCACTTGGTACTCTTCTTTCGCTGAAGAAAAGGAAATTTTGTTCTACTTTTTACTACTCCATGCAATTACCCCGGATCCAATGCTAAATGAGTATCCAGTTATGGATCTCCTGTCATCTACGTTTCCATCCCAATCATAGTTTGAAAAACCTATTAATTTAACATCACAAGAATCAGTATATAAAATGCCATAGTCTAAGGTTCCTTGTAGATACCTTAAGATGCCTTTTGCTGCAATCCAATGGCTCTCAAGTGGCTTGGACATAAATTGGCTCAATGCACTAACAACATAAGAAAATTTTGGTCTAGTAGTGGTGAAGTAGATTAAAATCCCAACCAGTTGCTTGTACAATGTTGCATCTGCCTCCGTTGAACTGTCATCACTCTGAAGTTTGTTATTATGTTTTAGTGACACTGTTGCATACTTACACTGATCCATATTAAACTTTTTCAAAATAATCTTAACATACTTACTCTGTGCTAGAAAATTCTGTCTTGAATCTCTCCAGATCTCTAGACCCAACCAGTAGCGAAGCTCACCAAGGTCTTTCATCTCAAAAATTTGTGACATCTCCTCTTTGATTTATTCAATGAGTTTATCTACATTTCCTGAAATGATGAGATTATCTACATATAAATAAATCAAAACAATTCGCCCCTTTTCATCAAACGCAGTATAGAGATTGGGGTCATCTTTGCTTCTATTGTAGCTATGTTGCAAGAAGAATGAATCAATTTTATCGTACCATGATATGGGAGCCTGTTTTAGTCCATACAAATATTTATTTAATCTACAGACTAAATTTTCTTTTCCCTATTTGACAAACCCCTCAGGTTTCTCTAAATAAACTTCCTCTTTCAACTCCCCGTTTAAGAAAACAGATTTAACATCTAGCTAGTGCATCATCCAATGATGTTTAATAGCTAAGGAAATTAACATTTTGATTTGATTAAGTTTAGTTATGGGGTCGAAGGTTTCCTCATAGTCTATACCTTCCTTTTGTGAATACCCCTTTGCAACCAGCCTCGCTTTATACTTACATATGCTCCCATCTGCTTTAAATTTGGGCTTGTATAGCCATTTGCAACCTATGGTTTGTTTTCCCTCCAGTAATTAAACTAACTCCCAATTTTTTTTTTAAGAATTGATTCATGTTCCTCTTCCATATATTCCCTCCATTCATTATATTGACCAGCTTATTTATAACTAGAGGGTTCAAAGAAATTTAAAATGCTAGTTATAAAAGCATTTTCCCTATATCTTGCTGGCAGTTTTGTTTACCTACTTGATCTCCTGGATGTTGGAGTGGCATCCAACCTGCTATGATTAACCTTTGATGGACTTGGTCTGATGATCTCATTTGTAACTTCCTCTTCTTCCTTTTTTTGTTGTTGTTGCTGTTGTTGCTCATGGCTTTCTCCTGTTTCACCATTCCATTCTTCCACTAGCAAAGGAATGTCCCATTCATAATTTTTGTCGACATTATTTCCATCATGAACCTATTCATGAAACACTACATCTCTACTTACAAAAAATTTAGGAGTTGAGGGATCAAATAATTTGTAAGCTTTAAATTTTCTACAATACCGAACAAAGGTGCATTTGATGGCCTTTGAATCCAGTATTTTTCCATCCTCCTTTGGTACATGGGAAAAGGCTTTGGATCCAAAAATTCTTAAATGCTTAACTGTAGGTTTAAATCCTAATAAAGCTTCAAAAGGATTTTTAAATTCAAGACTCTTTGTTGGACTCCTGTTTTTCAAATGCACTATAGTGTTTATCGCTTCAACACAAAATCCATTAGAAACATTATTACCTTTTAGTGTACTTCGAGCACACTCCAAGAGGGTTTTGTTTCTCTTCTCTGCAACCTCGTTTTGCTGAGGAGTGTGGGGTACTATAAACTGCTGTAGTATTCCATGCTCTTTGCAATATTTGCTGAATTCAGCCTTCCAGTACTCTCCCCCTTGATCCGAGTGGAGAATCTTGATTAATTTACATGTTTTCTTCTCAATCATGCTTCTGAACTGCTTTAAATATTCAAAAGTATGACTCCTTTTGCTAATAAAATATGCTCAGATATATATTGTACAGTCATCAACAAATAATAAGAAATAATAAGCACCTCCCAATGATCTTGACTCCATTGGCCCACATAAATCAGTGTGGACTAACTCTAGTATATCTCTCTATTTTCTATTAACATTTAGAGGAAACCCATATTTGTGAATCTTCCCAAGAGCACACACTTCACAATCAACATAACTATGCTTTAAATAACTATACTTTAAATCAGGAAGACTAGCGACAATACCTCTCTTCTGAAGTAACAACAAGTCCTTGAAATTAATATGGACAAATCTCTGATGCCATAAGTCTTCTATTGTCATACCTGATGATCTCAATGCTTGATGCGGCACACTTTTCACATATTGCTTGTAAAGAACTCCCACACGAATCCTTGTTGCAATGATCTTCATACTATCCAGCAAATCTTTAGCAACACAATATGATTTATAAAATTCTACCTTAAGGTTCTCATCTGTTATCATTGAAACAGAAATCAGATTCTTATTAATTATGGGTATATACATCACGTTCTGAATGTGCCTAATATTTCCATTAGGAAGAATTAAATGAACATTACCATGTCCTTTGATTGGGTACCCTTTGTCGTCGCCAAGGTAGACTTTTGCTCGAGTGCTGGTTTCTTTGAAGTTTTCAATCCATTGTCTATTACTTGTCATGTCAGTGGATGCTCCTGAATCCACATACCATGTATCTACTTCATCCTTCTCATCAGAATCATCCATAAACAGTCTGAGGTCTTGGTTATGGTCATCATCTGCGAATTTTCCTGTATGTCTCCTGTATCTCTGCTGACCTTCATCAAATTTCCTCTTTCGATAGTTTTTAGCCATATGGCCAATTTTTCCACAATAGAAACATTTTAATGGTGGTTCATTCATATTTGGTGACATACCTTGAGATGGATTCAGCCTTTTCTGTGCTATACCTCAACCTCTCTGTCCGCCATTAGCCTCCCCTCTGAAGGGATTATTTTTTGCCATTAACACAAGATTTCAATTCTGGGGTTTAAGTGTCATATTCCTTTCCTCCTCTTACATGAGAATCCCTATCAATTCTTCGAATTTGGGGGCTTTTTCTCTCAAATTCAAGCCTATTATAAACATCTAATAGTCACCAGTCATACCATTCATAGTAATTGTTACCTGACCATTATTACTTACATCCTCTCCAATGTCGCGAAGCTTGTCTTTAAGTTCCTTGATGCATGAGATGAACACATCTATTTTCTCTTTCTCCTCCATTATGATGGAGAGAATCTTACTTTTCAGGAATAGTAGGTGATTTGTATTTCTGATTTCGTAGATATTTCTAAGAGTTGTCCATATTTCGTTCGCTGACTTACAATATCTGATGTGAGGGATGGTGCAGTCTTTGACTGCCATCTTCAACATCATTTTTTCCTTGTTCTCCCTCATCTCCCACTTATGTACTGTCGCAGCTATTTCACCTGCTACAATTGTAGGTTTCACTTCATCGCCATTCACGATCCCCCATGCACTATTCTCTTCTAGCATAGTCTATAACTTGAACTTCCAATTAGAATAATTGGAACCATTGAGCTTATTGCCCTCGTTCAAGTATACTTCCATCAGATTATTCATTTTCACACTTTAAAAAAAATGACTTCCAACAATTGACAGAAAACTGGATCTACAAACAGATCTACCCCAGATCCACAAAAAAAAACAATGTCAAGAAATAGATCTACTTGATCTTCGACCACTCTGGCAGGTTACTCTACACACTACACCACGAGCTCATGGGATCCTCTGCCATGACCTCTTCTTCTACGAGCTCACGGGCTCCTATGGTATGATCTCACTGGATCTGCAGGCACGATCTCTTTGTCTCAACAGCCAGAAGCTCTCCGGCTTCAATCAACGATCTGCATCACGAGCTCTTTGGCTCCACGACGCTCCATAGCACAAGCTCTCTAGTTCTTCCAACATGAGATCTCTCGCTCTATGACGCTTGTGAGCCACTCTGATCTCAACTACGCTTCTTAGCATGAGCTCTCTAGCTCATCCAACACGAGAACTATGGCTCCTTCGGCACGAGCACACTGACTCTTCCTTCACGAATACACTGGCTCAATCAATGCCCCAAAATCATCCATATCCCCTGCTAGTTCCATCGAGCAGAATCCCTGTAAGGGAAACACAAATCATCTTTGTTTCTCCAAGCTTGGCCACGCTAATTCTAGAGATCAACGTTGTTCTCTAGCACGGGTTTGCACTGATCGATGCGTCTGTGCAAAAGATGAACATGTTGATCGGCTTTATCCACCAGGGAAAAAAAATAGCCTCACTTAGCCTCACTCGGGCCACCCTCAGGTCATCAAGGGCTTCTCTTCTACCACTTAGATACTCATAGGGATCAAAACACTCTAGTTTTGAATCAACCCTGGAGCTCTGATACCATGATAAAAATGGCAGATTAAATTAATGAAAGTATTATTGGTTAGCTCTACTCTGAGAGACTACACCAAGAGGGACTAAATCCACAAGTCGCTCTACATTCTCATTTTTTATCAAACAATATATAGCTTACATGCAAATAGGGAGGTTAGAGCCAATACTCGAAATAGGAACAAACTCCCAATCTAAAATTTTGGTGAACTAACTCTCTCTAATTAAGTTTCTCTATTATCTTCAACACAATCTATTTATACATTTAAAAATAAATTTAAACAATAAAAAATACAATTTCACTAAAACTTACACTAATTAAATAATTAAAATGTAAACAATTAAAATACACCTTTAACAACAACCACATGTATTTACACACCATTATTATATTGAATAAAACAATATTTAAATATTTACATTTTTATAATAAATAATTATTATTTGGTGTATATTACTATTATTAGATATTATATTTATATATCATTATTTAAATCTTTACATTCTTGTAATAAATAATTATTATTTAGTGTATATTACTAAGTATATTCATGAAGAAATGATATATCAGATTTTTTACATTAATAAACTCGATAAATTATATAAATTATAATATACTTTTTTATTTAACAAACTTTTTATATTTTATTTATTTACGTATAAAATGATATATACAATTTTATATGTGCATAAAGTTCTTTTGACCAAAGTTTTTTTCCCTTCGTAATATTTTTTTTTTTTTTTTCTGTTCTCCTCGTGAGCTGGCGTGAACTGACCACACTTGTGATAGTGAGTTGAGACGCCATGAGACACGTGCGGAAGTTAATATCCTTTGTTATATTCGCTTATAGAGTAGCAGACAGCATCCTCACAGCTTTCCTGACGTGGCACATTGTAAGTAAGTTTGCGAGAATGCACGATAATAATCCTTCAACCAGTTGAGTAGTGTTAAATAGGGTCACAGGTTTGGCCACGTGGCAACTTGGTGTACATTTAAAACTTTTAAGGGACCATGATGTTGACATGTGCATAGCTTCTTACACGACTTCCCCTGATTACCCTCAGCGAAAGGCAAATAACAATGAGTTTTCTCACAGAAGACGGTGTTGATTACGCCCCCCATTCATGCCACTTTCTGCTGATCAACTAACCAATTAATGAGGAATGAGTTTTAGGTTAGTCTAATGTTTACAAATTTTATCCTATTATGGTCTTCAAATTTCATCAGGGATTATTGAAATGGTAAATTTGAATGGTTGAAATGATAAACTGAAGTGGCTAAAATTGATACAGAATGTTTATTTTGTATCTATTCTAAATTTCTATTTCTATTTAAAAACACATTTCGAAAGAAAAATAACAATCTGGCCAAATACTATATTGCTATCTAAAATCAGAAATATTTCATAAAGACATATGAATGTGTTTTTAAAACAAAACATTGATGTCAAGTCACTCTATTTTCTATATTAAAATCATTTATTTTATCTTTCAAAAGTTTTTACTTTACAAAATGTATATTTATAGGAATAAAATTATGTGAGAGGGGCAGCGGTCCCAAGGTTCCTGCCTGCCACAGACCTGGAGAAGAATCATGGAATATGGCAATTCTCGAGGGGAAGGTCACACTGAAAATTTTCCCAGAACCAATGAACAGATTCTCAGAAATTTCTAACAGTTGCCCGAACTAGATATTTGAACAAAACATTTTGGTAGTTTCCTTTATTAAATCAATATTTTATCATTCAATGATTTACTTTACAAATACATAATTATTTGAATAAAGTTATATCGGACATATGGCTGTAGGAGGTAGGCCTTATAATTTCTAAATTGTCAATATCATAAAACCCTTTACCCTATTTTTCTTTTTAGCTTTGTCCATTCAGTGGTGGTCGAGTGACTATAACAATAATACATTATATCATCCACGAACAGAATGTTCGTGGAAACACATGATCTTTGTCTATTTCTTTGTCGACACACATGATTTCGGAACTTTGTTTAATATTTCTGTTTCGAATAATAAAATCAAATCAAATCAGATTGAAAAAAAAAAATGTACTTTCCTATTTCATATCAATTCGAAACTTGCAATGCGCTTGATTGCAAATGCCACTAACAAATCACTTCTATCAAAAATTACATCACAAAACCAAAAATATGTTACTTCATAAAATGATTGGTATGCTCTAACACATTGAAGAATATATCAAAGACTATAACATCTCTACCAAATTCAAAAATATTAGGGGGAAGAATTTGCTTAGAAAGCGGATTTGTAAAGAGGTTGTTTTCTTTATATACATCCAAAATATGAATATAGTTGTTGTTGACATATTAAAGTCACCTGCCAGCCTTGAGCAAGAAGAAAGTACAAAAGCAGCAGAAGCTTTGAGTGCACAACACTCTGTATTTAAGAAGAATTGAAAAATCCGTAAGGATGAATTTAATTTTTGATGGGCCGCAGCCACAAATGATAGAGGAGAAATTGATTATGGAGATGAGCAGAGCCGTTTGACAGAGGAAAGAAGATTTTCCCGTAGATCTGAACTACGGAGAAGCAGAACTAATTAAAACAGTCATTTTGGGGGTTTAAAGCCCTCAACAACCAAATTGATTAAAATATTGTTTAAACATCGGAAGGCTTAAATTTTTTGAAAAGAGGCAGGACAAGTGGTCCCCACCACTTTAGCGCCAATCACAGGTCGCAAGTTTTTGAAGTTTGAGTGTCTTGTTGATGTGGAAGTTTTCGATGTGCGATCGTCACGACATCGCACATCGCATATTACAAAGATCGCGCCATCGCACCATCGCAAATCACATTATCGCCAAGTCGCATTTTTTGTTGTTCCGCCGATCCACCGATCACAATGGCCGACTGCGATGTGGTCCCCACTCGTACGTCGCGCCTATGTTAAAGTTTCATGTTCGGGAGTGAATTTCCTTTGTAAATTGTTTTATTTCTTTGTTTTATGGTTTGTTCCCGCCGTGCTATATAAAGTGAAAAAGGCCCGAGAGCCTATGTATCATTGGATTGTATTGTTTTGGTTCGTTTGCACAGCAGTGCGCGAGAAAAGAGGAAAACACAACAGTGTTGGTTTTCAAAGAGTTAGAGTGTATTGTTTTGAGAGAGACAGAGATTTGTTTTGTGGAGCACTGCGTCTGTAGCAGTCAATATTGTGTACCCCTCTGTGTTGAGGAAGACTTTTGTAATAGTTTTTAAGTTCTGTTAATGAAATAGAAAGCATTTTCATGCCATCTCTGTCTGCAAGAAAAATTTTGATTTTAATATCTCTGTGTTTAAAGGAGAGGAGTTTACTATCTCCATTTCTATTATTTGGAATTCTCAATATTCCAACATGGTATTAGAGCTAGTTCAGGCTCTTTGAAGGTTTCAAAGAAGCTGAAGAAGAAGAAGACTTGTTGTAGTGTTTTCTCCAGCAGTGTGAAAGCTCAACAGAAGTCAAAAGATTAGGTATTTCTCAAAGAAAACAGAGTTGTTGTTTTTGTTTAAAAGAGTTTGTTCTTTCAGAAAAAGGAAAGACAGTTTGTATAAGTTCAGAGTTCAGTTTAAGAGCAATGACTGGACCAAGCACTGGTATGAACATTGGAAATGTTCAGCTTCCACAATTTAATGGAAAGAATTATGATTATTGGGCCATTACCATGAGAGCCCTGTTTGTCTCACAAGACTTATGGGAATTTGTAGAAGATAGTTTTGTTGAACCAGCTGATGAGTAGGCCTTTAATGCCTTAACTCAAGCAGAGAAGGACTTATTTTAAAGCAATAGGAAGAAAGATGTTAAAGATCTCTTCTTATTGTATCAAGCAGTAAATGAGAGTGTGTTTCCAAGGATAGCAGCAGCTAACAGATCCAAGGAGGCATGGGAAACTCTGAAAGTAGCCTATCAAGGTATGGAGAAAGTGAAGACAACAAAACTTCAATTGCTGAGGAGAGATTTTGAAACTCTTTGTATGAAAGAGTCAGATAATGTAGACACATTTTTTACACATGTGATTGGGATTGTAAATCAGATAAGGCCCCATGGAGAAACTCATGAAGAAAGAAGGATTGTGGAGAAACTTTTGAGATGCTTACCCTCAAACTTTGATGTTATTGATACCACCATAGAAGAGACCAAAGATCTCTCAGAGTTCACAGTGGATGAACTTCATGCCTCACTGATAACCCATGAACAGAGATTGAGCAGAGATGAACATTCATCTCTTGAGTACGCCTTCAAGACCCAGATGCCTTCAGGAAGAGGAAGAGGTCAAGGAAAAGGAAGAGGAAGAGGAAGAAGCCAGAACAGAGGTGGAAGGAACAACCCTTCACATTCACATGAAAGGAGCAATAGTCAAAATCAGACCCACGGCCAATGCAACAGCCAGCAAGGTGGACATCAACACCAACATGCTCATGGAAAAAGGTATGACAAATCCAATGTCCAATGTCATTATTGCAAGAAATATGGGCACTATGCCAATGAATGTAAAAAGAGGAAAAATGACATGAAAATAAGCAAAATGCTAATGTAGCAAAAGAAGAAAAGAACCCAAGTAATGTGATGTTAGCTTGTAATATAGCACAGAATAGAGAAGATGATGTCTGGTTCTTAGATTCAGGATGTAGTAATCATATGACTGGAAATAGAGCAATTTTTGCCAATCTAGATGAAGAAGTAAAATCAGAAGTGACCACAGGGACTGATACTAAGATCTCTATCAAAGGAAAAGGAAGAGTTAGTATTCGAGTAAGAAATGGTGAGCAAAAATTTGTTCCTGATGTGTATTATGTTCCAGGTCTGAAGTGTAATGTTTTGAGCGTTGGGTAGCTCATAAAAAAAGGTTACAATGTAATATTCAAAGATGATGTGTGCACCATAAAAGATATACCTCCAAGCAAGAAAATTATTGCTGAAATACAAATGACCAGCAATAGAATGTTTCCACTCAAGCTCAACACTGACTTGGAGGGAAAAGGAAAGAGTATAGCAGCTATAACACAAGAAGCCTTTCAGAAGGAAGCAAAAGATGAAAATTGGTTATGGCATCTGAGGTTTGGACATCTCAATTTCGGAGGATTAAATTTGTTGCACAGAAAAGAAATGGTAAGAGGTTTACCATTGATTGAGAAGCTTGACAGCCTATGTGAAGGCTGCATCTTGGGAAAGAAACATAGAGAAAATTTTCCATCAGGGAAAAGCATAAGGGCAAAAGCACCCTTAGAAATCATCCACTCAGATTTATGTGGGCCGATGCAAACAACATCAGTTTTAGGCAGTAATTACATGTTGACTGTTGTAGATGATTTCACAAGAAAAGTGTGGGTTTATTTTCTAAAATATAAGAGTGAAGTTTTTCAAAAATTTTGCCACTTTAAAGTTCTTGTAGAGAAACAGAGTGGGCAGTATATCAAAGTTCTCAGAACTGATAGAGGAGGAGAATATATCTCAAAGGAATTTCTGTGTTTTTCCAAAGAGAATGGCATACACAAGCAGTTTACCACAAGGTACACACTGCAACAAAATGGAGTTGTTGAACGAAAGAATCGAACCATAATGGAAATGGTGAGAAGTATGCTAAAGGAAAAACACTTGCCGAATGAGTATTGGGCAGAAGCAACAAACTGTGCTGTGTATATTTTAAATAGATGCCCTACAAAAGTTGTGATGAACAAAGTTCCAGAGGAAGTGTGGAGTGGCAGAAAACAAGGAGTCACCCACATGAGAGTTTTTGGATGTGTTTCATATGCACACATTCCAGACAAGTTGAGGAAGAAGTTGGATAGTAAGAGGGAGAAGAGCATTTTCCTTGGATATTGTGAATATTCCAAACGATATAGGTTGTATAAACCATCCACAAAAAGGTTCGTAATAAGCAGAGATGTGCAATTTATTGAAGAGGAAGCATGGGATGGAAGCATTGAGAAAACAGTCAATGTTAAAAGTTGTTTATCTCATGACGAAGGTGAAGGAGATGTGGTTGAAATTAACAACTCATCCGTTGCACAACCTCCACCACCACAAGGACAGCAAGGGACACCTCAAGCAGCAGCGAGAACACCCTTGAGAAGAAGTGGACGTGCATCTCCAAGCACACCACATGGAGCAGAATTGAGTGCTTCATCAAGCACGACTACACCAAGTGAAAGTGGAACAAAATTCAGAAGCCTTAGAGAAATCTATGAGCAAGGAGCAACAAATGAAGGTATGAATTCCTTATTTTCTTTGTATTGTCAAGTAGATGATCCTATTCATTTTGAAGATGCTATTAAAGATAGAAAATGGATAGAAGCTATGGATGATGAAATTAATGCCATAGAGAAGAACAAAACATGGGAGTTGGTTGATCTCCTAGAAGGTAAAGAAGTCATTGGTGTTAAATGGGTCTATAAGACCAAAAGCAATTCTGGAGGAAAAATAGAGAGACTCAAGGCCAGACTTGTTGTCAAGGGATATAAGCAGAAGCATGGGATAGATTATGAAGAAACTTTTGCACCAGTTGCAAGAATGGAGACAGTAAGAGCAGTGCTGTCCATAGCAGCACAAAACAAATGGAAAGTATACCAGATGGATGTAAAATCTGCATTTTTAAATGGAGTCTTAATGGAAGAGATATATGTGGAACAACCTCTCAGCTATGAGAAGAAAGGCCAAGAGCACAAAGTCTACAGATTGAAGAAAGCTCTTTATGGGCTAAAGCAAGCACCAAGAGTGTGGTACAGTAGAATAGACTCCTATCTACTAGAAAATGGATTTGAAAAGTGTGAGGGAGAACCCACCCTCTACATCAAAGAAAAGGATGGTAAAATTCTCATTGTTGTTTTATATGTTGATGATTTAATATTTACAGGTAATGATGATTACCTTGTTGAAAATTTTAAAACACTCATGAAAGATGAATTTGAAATGACTGACATGGGCTTGTTGAGATACTTCTTAGGAATAGAAGTAGAGCAAAATGAAAAAGGGATTTTTATTTCTCAAGCAAAGTATGTGAATCAAGTTTTATAAATATTTAATATGCAGGAGTGCAAAGGTGCAATTACTCCCACAGTAATGGGATTGAAGTTGAGTAAAGATGACAGCAGCAAGGATTTTGATCCAAGTTTGTATAAAAGCATAGTTGGCAGCCTCATGTATTTGACGGCAACTAGGCCGGATATTATGCATGCTGTTAGTTTAATTTCCAGATTTATGGAGAAGCCAAAAGAAGCACATTGGCAAGCAGCAAAGAGAATTCTGAGGTATGTGAAAGGAACTAAAAGATTTGGTATTTTATATAATACTTCAGAAAATTCAGATATAGTTGGGTACACTGACAGTGATTGGGCTGGAAGAGTAGAGGATTGGAAGAGCACTTCCGGTTATGTTTTTCATATGGGTTCAGGAGCCATTTCATGGGCTTCTAAGAAACAGCCTATTGTAGCATTATCTACAGCTGAGGCAGAATATGTGTCAGCTACAGCAGCAGCGTGTCAAGCAATTTGGATGAAAAGAATTTTGAGAATTTTACGCCAAGAATAGGTAAAAGGGACAATAGCTCGGCTATTGCATTGTCAAAGAATTCAGTATTTCATAAAAGAACAAAACACATAGATACAAAATTTCATTATATCAGAGAATTGGTGAATAATGGAGAAATTGTTTTACAACATTGTAAAACAAAGGAGCAATATGCATATATTTTAACAAAGCCATTGGGGCAGAAGACCTTTGAATTTTTCAGAAAATGTTTGGGTATGATGGATAGCCCAGCAGCTGACTTTAAGGGGGAGTGTTGAAATATTAAAGTCACCTGCCAGCCTTGAGCAAGAAGAAAGTACAAAGGCAACAGAAGCTTTGAGTGCACAACACTCTATATTTAAGAAGAATTGAAATATCCGTAAGGATGAATTTAATATTTGATGGGCCGCAGCCACAAATGACAGAGGAGAAATTGATTATGAATATGGGTAGAGCTGTTTGACAAGGGAAAGAATATTTTCCCGTAGATCTGAACTACGGAGAAGCAGAACTAATTAAAACAGTCATTTCGGGTGTTTAAAGCCCTCAACAACCAAATTGATGAAAATATTGTTTAAACAGCGGAAGGCTTAAAGTTTTTGAAAAGAGGCAGGACAAGTGGTCCGCACCACTTTACCGCCAATCGTAGATCGCAATTTTTTGAAGTTTGAGTGTCTTGTTGATGTGGAAGTTTGCGATGTGCGATCGTCGAGACATCGCACATCGCATATTACAAAGATATCACCATCACAAATCGCATTATCACCAAGTCGCATTTTTTGTTGTTCCGTCGATCCGCCGATCGCGATGGCCGACTGCGATGTGGTCCCCACTCGTACGTCGCGCCTATGTTAAAGTTTCATGTTCGAGAGTGAATTTCCTTTGTAAATTGTTTTATTTCTTTGTTTTATGGTTTGTTCCCGCCGCGCTATATAAAGTGAAAAAGGCTCGAGATCCTGTGTATCATTGAATTGTATTGATTTGGTTCGTTTGCACAACAGTGCATGAGAAAAGAAGAAAACACAGCAGTGTTGGTTTTCAAAGAGTTAGAGTGTATTGTTTTGAGAGAGACATAGATTTGTTTTGTGGAGCACTGTGTCTGTAGCAGTCAATATTGTGTACCCCTCTGTGTTGAGGAAGACTTTTGTAATAGTTTTTAAGTTCTGTCAAATGAAATAAAAAGCATTTTCATGCCATCTTTGTCTGTAAGTAAAATTTTGATTTTAATATCTCTGTGTTTAGAGGAGAAGAGTTTACTCTCTCCATTTCTATTGTTTGGAATTCTCAATATTCCAACATTTGTAATGTTTTTAATGAAGAATTTTCAATTAATTTTTTCCATTAAATCATTTTACTAATATATTTTAATTTCTCACCAATTATAATATTTTCACTTATTTCCAAACAATTACACTAATATTTATCCACATCGTCATTAAATTATTTTACTAATATATTTGAATTTCTCACCAATTATAATACTCTCACTTATTTCTAAACAATTACACTAATAGTTATCCACATTGCCATTAGCTCTAGGACAATTTTTTCTCTTTTTCCCACCCCAGACTTACATTTAATCATTATTTGATCCTCTAAATATAGAATTATTTCCCAGAGCACACATCTACTTTGAATGACCCCATTAAATAATCCACATATCTAACCATCATTAAGCTCCATAATCAGTATTTGATCCTTTAAATATATAATTTTCCAAAATCCACATCTACTTTGACTGGCCCCATCAAATAATCCACATACCTAACCATCATTAAGCTCCAGACTTGCTCAACTCTTTTCTTTTTACTTGTAAAATACTCTTCAGTAGACTTCCAAACAATCAACCATTTAAAATGAGAGTGGAGATCACATTAAGCCAAAAATATTTTACAAAATGGGACAAAATTAAACGATGATAAATGAATTCACTCTTGTTTGCACAAAAAAAACTTATACCCTAGGCCTTCCCATCCATTTTTTTTATTCCTATGTTAATATTTTCCTTTCCATCACTAACCACAAAACTATTCTACTTTTAAGAAAACCTTGCCCTTACCAAACTATTTTATATTACCACTTAGATTCACAAAATAGATTTTATTGCTACCACTTGGATTTAAGAAATAGATTTTGTTGAATGATTAGCATTAATCTCACATTTAAATTTATTCTTAGACCTAACCAGATGATTCACTTCCACAGGCAGCGATATCGACTGGTCCGCCATCACACTTGCATTCTCGTGGTTGTTAAATATCGTCCAGTTAGAACACAGCATGTTAACAGGTCTGTCCACCTAATTTTCCTATGTTGGCATCAAAGCAGAAGGAGTCATAGCCGCTTTAGGTTTCATATCTATCAATACTATTTCATAGAAGACGTCATATCCCACATATTGTGCCCAGAACCCATCTATAAATTTGGTGCACAATCTAGAAGCCACTGTGCATATCTGGTGGAAAATCTATAATGACCATCATGCAGAGGCCTAATCATTAGTAGATGGACCTTTTCCTGATATTCCATCGAAAGTATTCCAGCAATGTGTGAAAGGTGAAGCGTTTGTCAGTGAGTGAAGAGTTTGTAATTTATTAGAGCTTGGTAAATGGATGTATACGACATGTAGTGAGCATTAATACAACATTGCTGTCTCATCGCATCCATTTCAATTTTAATTTTGTAGCGAGTAGGGTTACCTTCGTCCCCTCGTTCATTTAAATTTGAATTTTGATTGTCTTGTTTTACCATTCCAATGGAATTTGGTGCCTTGTTTCAACGCAAGATATCTATTTTGTTGATATTTTTAATTTTTTAATTTTTATTTTATTTTTTTATATGGTTTTTTGGTTTGCTTTCGTTGAATTTGTTGGTGTACAAACAAATTAGTTAGTTTTAATTAGCTTTAGTGCTTGTACTTGGTGTACATGCACATTAATATAGCATAAAACATATTTAGCTTATGAGTTTATGAAATTATTCTCTATCTAGGTCCTTACAAATGTGGCCTCTAATAATTAACATGTATCATTGAGGGAACTAGAGAAGCTCGATACATATTTTTTTAAAGCATTGGAAACTGCTTGGAGATTGAAAGTGAAGAAAATTGTTGAAGAATTGGATGGGTGAAAGCATGGAATCCTCATCTTTTTCCATTCTCACTTAGTACAATTACTATGAATGGAATCCAATGATTTTGCATCATTGTAGGAGCAAAGTCTTGTACTCGATAATCATGGGAATTAACGGAGAACCAATGTTAGAGGATGAGAAGCTCGATTGACCTAAGGGATATGACATGACTTATGGAATATTGTGTCTATCTATGTTTTTTGGCATGGCTTATGGAATATTGTGTCTATCTATGTTTTGTGATATTATTTATAAAATCATAGATATTGAATCACCACATGAAATATAGAGTACATTGAAAGGATTATATGGTAATAAATATGATCTAGAAGAACAACATTTGGAGATAGAGAGCTCAATCTATCATAGTAGTCATGAAATTGGTGAATAATTCTTCAACGATGTGGATAAATATTCCGGAGAAAATGTTGCACATGAAGAATCAACTTCTTCTATTTGTAGTGAAGTTGTTACATATGTGAATTACATCATATCCAATAATGAATATGTCACACATAAGGAAACATCTTCCTCAACTGTTGATAAAGGTTGTACTACACATGAATATGAAGGCACTGCTTTCAAAAACATAGAAGGGGACTTTGATTCCTCTATTATTGAAGATGTTCATGACGCAGATCTAACAAGGTTTCAATTCAATGATTCCCCACATGCACTTTCAGTCGTAGATCCATTCATACCCATTCATGCATCCAAGGAGGACTCTATAAGACCATGCATGCATCGACAAGGAATCTGTAAAGCTATGCATGTATATGCATACATCCCTAAAATAGACATGCTTATCCATGCATATATGGTGCATGCATATGATCATCAAACACATGTTGAAATTTTAGAGAATCCATATTGGCACACGACCATGGATAAAGAGAATCAATCCTTGATGTAAATATTGGTTTTGATACCTATACTTCTATAAAGGAATCTTGTTCTTCCAAATCCATTTGCAAAGATGGAGCCCACCTCTCGCTATATACTTAGTTTGCGATCTGACACTCTTTGTTGATCAAGCAAGAAGCGTGCTACCATTGCTTTATCAACAACAAAGGTCGCGTATAGAGGAGTAGTAATTGTTGGCATTAAAGAAATTTGGACGGAACATTTCCTTTCTGATATTGGTATCATTTTCCATCTTTTGACTGTCATATGGTGTGAGTTAGAGTAAAATGAATTTTCGTAGACATCCAGTGCAACAGAAATAGACAAAACATACCAAGACCCACATGTACTACATTATAGAATTGCTTCATGATGGGATCATCGATTTACAATATTACCCTATTACTAAGAAAAATAATGACAGATTTCTTATGTGGGATTTACGACTGCAGAGATAACTATATCCCCTAGGTTTGGTGGTCTAACCTAGAACAGCAGAGAGTAAAGGAACCCAATGTTTTCGTTAAAGTAAATAGATGACAGGATGAATCCTAACTAGAATTTGTCACATGCTTCGCTTCTTATTTAGCTCGAATTCTCCAATCCCAATTCTGATTGCCAAAATTAGAACCTACAAAGTCAGACAACACAATCCAAGAAACTACGGGATATATGCAGCCTCATCTAATCACTTTATCTAGTAGATAAACATGGTATTGAAATACCCGAAATAACAACACCATATATAAGAAAACAACGAAGTATTTTCATTAATATAAATTGAATGAGTTACAACCAAAAACATGTGTTTATCTTGTAGAAGAGCTCCTCCAAGTTTTTGACTTGTCCTTTCACTGTCACAAAGTGCACCTCCAATCACCCTAAATGAATGAAATGATGTCTCTCACAACAGTAGAATAAGGTTAGAATCTCTCTCCAAAATCCAACCTCTTACATATGGAAGGTTGTAAATATATAGGGGATTGAGGTAAGTTGGGAGTTCTTGTTCTTTTACTAATCTAGGGATTGAGATCCACTCTTGATGGGAGGATGAGATATAAGGATAAGTTATGGAAACTCCAAGGTAGGATAGGATAGGATTCAATAATTTTATCTGAGGTAAATGGTTATAAGAGATCCTAGAAGCTTCTAGAAATGAATGCTTCAGTATTCTCTCTCTTTCTCCCGAATTTCTACAACCAATGCAAGTGGAAAGGGTAGAAACTTGTAGGTGACCAAGGCACACCACATTGGAGCAAGATGTAGGTGAAAGCGATCCAACAAGAGGCTAGGGAGTGTTTGTCCTAAAAATAGATTAGATGATATAGTTTCAAGTAGAAACTCAGGGGAATGAATGAGACATGCTTAGGTATTTTTGAAATGATGATGACAAGGGGAAAAGGATGTTGATTGATCTCATTAGGAGGCCTATTTATGAGATGTGACAAAATGGCCTATAACAAATTCCCCCCTAAAAATAAATGTTATAAATGATGACTGATGACTCAATTTCTTTACCTTATGACAAGTCGGAATCAAGAACAACTAGCAAGATTCATCTATTACAATATATTTTTATCATGACATATTTGCTAATGAAGGCATACCCATACTCAACACATATGCTAGCATCACATGTATAATGATCATAAGACGCATCCACAAATGAAAACCGGTGGACCCATGGCTAGATGAGTGTCTGTATGATCATGGCCATCATACCATGTGATCTATGTATAACTCCTCAAATGGTAAGCCAGATGGATGAAAATGGATCTGTGGTCTTCTATATCATTCACATGACCAACCAATGTACGAGTCTAACCATGTGTTGTGCAGGTAAATCCCCTCTGTGGACAGAGACTATCCCTCTAGCCCTAGGGTGGGTCTAGCAACAAACAAACATGCTAAAGTGTCGATTCCTAATTATTGAATGTAAATAAGATATGATATATGTCCTACATGTAGTCCAACCCTGTTGATTCATAGCTGTAATGGTGGAGGCCTCTTGCTCCTATCTTGGCAAGTCAGAATATCCTCGTGGTCACACTCAGATACCTGCACAAGAGACAACAGACGAGCACAACATATGACAGAACAACATCATTCATAATTACTTGTCAGTCAAAGAGGATCTAGCAAATTTCATTACATAAACACATAACACAAAAGGGAACTAGACAATAGTCACTTAATTGTATTAATAAGAAAGAAGAGATACAACCCAGGGTTTGACATTGCAGTCTCCTCTAGCGGGGTTCAGTTGAAGCGCATCTCAACTCATCGGGGAATTCGGACGGGATGAAGGCATGGACTCAAGCTCTCTCAAGGACATTCCTTCTGGCTCTTCTCTGTCTAACAATTCAGCTATTCAAGCTTAGCTATAATATGTATGCTCTATGTTCAACTATTCTGCTATTCAGCTAGCTTATGTCAAGGGAGAGAGCTCCTTTATATAGAGAGAAAGGAGGAGGTTTGGGATCCCTACAAAGGTGGAAGGGAGGCCTATCCTTTAGGAGGTTCCCATGGGAAGAGGAAACCATAAGATAAATGAGGGAATCCGTGGTTTATCAGCTCAACCACTCCCAATGAGTCATCCACGAGGTTGTTGTAATGGAACCACCACAAACTATATTTAAAAACATTCCTAAAACAGCTTGGTGTAGGTGGAAAACTGGGACAGAGCGCTAGCTGGCGCGAGCCCAGTGTTAATCTTTCTAGTTAGCGCGAGGGCATAACTGACTACCTGCGTCAAGGCAAAAACAAGTGTTTTTGTGTCTCTACTGAGGAAACTGTCAACAGAAGGAATATTACTCTCATGAAAAGGGACTCAATGATGGTCTTTGGAAGTCATGACACTGCTTATTGATCATGGAAATGACCCTCCAATGGGCGAGATGGGATTGCAGGGACAGTGGAAAAATGTTGTGTAACACCATGTGAATCAATGAGCTGAGGTCACCCATTTTATAGACCATTTGATTAGTTTCCAATGATCTAAGTCGTTAGCAGGTGTGAGAGAAACCACCAATGATGTTAATGGTTCTTAAGGTACTACGATACAATTTGTGTGGTGTTAATAAATGAGTTGATGATGAACACCACAAAAAATATTTCGGTCGAAGGCCAATGATTTAAACCTATCACCGAGAGTGAAGAAACAGTCCATTGATGTATTCAAGCACCAAGGTACCAAAGGGTTGTTTCCAAGTTAACTTCTTGGATAATGTGCTAATGTTGACAGGAAGCAACCCATCCCAGGAGGGCCTTGATGAATCCCTCATCAATGGCACGAAATGTGTATCATGATTTGAGACAGAATGATGCTGATACAGAACTGGATCATGAAAGGAAGACATGGAATGACGATTTAAGAGTATCATAGTAGATATCAACTAAATGAATTTTGTTGAACACATTGCTGACATTGGATGGAGTTGGAAGCATTTATCGAAAATTGAAACGAAGGCTATGAAAATGTATGATGAACCAAAATAAAAGTAGATTACCCAACCCGATAGCCATGGCGATGAAGTGGTAGAGTCTCATGTTCAAGAGTGACTCGCTTCCATTAGAAAATGGAGTAGCCTATTTTACCAATTTCCCCAATGATACTAGTTAGTACCTCTTTATTTTGTAACAAACTTGATGAGGATATCATATTCTTGATCTTTAAGTTCATCCTTTGGATGAATCCCTCTAAGTATATTTAATGAACCCTGAGAAGGAGTGGTTCAACCTTGTCATGTTCGATAATTACATCAATGTTTGATGTTTTAACGAGTCCAATGAAGGTAAAACTCGACATATTTTTCATGTTTAGAGAGTTTGAAAAACATGTGAAAAAGAAAACTCCAGATGTCCCTTTTCATAGATAACCTCTCGAGTCTGCAAAGGTAGAAAAAAATACTCAAGGGAACTTCTTAGCCATGTTAAACTAAGGTATTCATTTTTTGTTAATAGTCTATCTCAGTAAGGAAAAGGGTTAAACTTATGTTGAGTATACGTATTTTCGTTTTCTTTAACGAGTTAAAAAAGGAAATTTCTTGGCAATATTTTCATATTTTGGGAATCTAAAAAGCGCTGAAACAGGACTCCAAGGGGTTCCTTTTTCATGGTTTTATAGAGTCCGAAAAAACTCTTTTGGTCAAAATAACATGTTGAAGAATGGTAATATCTTTTAACAGTTGTCATCCTACTCAAATCATCACAAAAAGGATTAAGCATACATGTTTCATAGTAAAAATTAATAATATGTAGGTCAAAACATTAAATATGAGTAAATAGTGACTGTATTAACCATAAATATTCAAAAATGACAATTCATTTTCACCATTTCACATTTACCTTCAACAGTAAGAATTTTGAGTATTTTTTTCCTCGATCTTCTGCAGCTGATTGCGACTAATATAATGGATCATTTTGACTACCTTCGCTTCCACGCAGGAGTGAAAACCCTTCTCTTTATTTTCATGGTCCAATTTTGTGGTTTTATGCAAATATTTTGAGGTTTAAAGGGCTCTAAGGTTCCAAAGTCACGCCCTAGGACCAACACAACCTCTTAGAATCGAAAAATCTATTGGACCTAAGCAGACTAACATTTTTGGGAGAGGTGAAATGCTCTATCATGCACTACTAGGGTGTGTTGGGCAGAAATTAAAAGTTGTTTATAAGTTTTCCATCAAAATTTGTCAATTTTTTTCCATGAAAACGAGCCTAAATAATCTCTTTTTGATGTTCTAAGTGTTCATTAGCATAAAATGGAATTCGTGTGGAGATAAAGAGAACTCGAGGAACATGATTTAAATGCAACAAATGACCCTGGCCAAGCACTGAAAAATTATGGATTAATAAAATTATTCTAGCTTTCTAGTATGATTCAATAGATGGAATTGTTAAAATATCTTATTCATTCATGGGATTTTCAAGCACAAGAATTCAGGTTTGGGGAACATATACTTGAGGTACATGTAGAAGACACCTACTTTCTGATAGGTTTGTCCATGACAGGTTCCCCCATCTCTCTCCTAGGTGCGAGAAGTGGTGGGCAAACAATACATGATTATATCGCTACCCATTATAGACCTCGATCCCAACTAAATAGGGATGGAGAGATCAATATAAAACATATAACCCATTTACCTTTGATAACGATCTTATTCATTATCGAGAGATTGGTAGGAAACTCAACACTTCATGTAGCAAGTAGATCATACATGCAGTATGGGGTGGAATGTATAGAGCCGATAGTCTTCCACTGGAGTGAGGGAGATTGGTAAATATGAAGGAAAAAATAACTAAATCAAAGGTGGGGAAGTTAAAAAACTTTGGCTATCGTTTAATCTTAGTCTCTTTTACTCTAAAGAGGGTGCCACTACTTGAGCCTCAATAGATTACACTTAATATTATTGATCTGAGGCTCTGAGGGAGGAGGAGGTGGATAAATCATATGTCCTAACATGTAGGTACGTCGATGATAAACTTCTCACAAACCTTCAATGGATGGCTATGTATTCATTTCATTATGATCAATGATTATCCTTATGCAAGGATGTATTTTCATGATTACATTCAGCTCGTGCTTCCTGAGGGTGAGAAATGAGGTGCTTCAGGTAAAACATTTTGGCCATTTAATTTTTTGAAAGTTTAACAACTTTTTTGTGTTTTTTGATGTTTCTGAGACTAAACTATTGATGTTTCCATGTAGATATTGGACTATTTTGATCAATAGGAGCTTCATATCTCCTTCATGCAGACGGACAACCACATGAGGAGGCAGTGGTACTAGTACAGGTAATTGCAATAGGACAAGATGCGTTATGGTATATTCAGGTAGCAAAGATACTATCAGAGGTCGAACCCCACATGGAGGGTTCGACACACGGGATTGATGAGATCAAGCTCGACCATATTCTTTTGCGACTTCAATGATACACTATCGCAGTGCCTAGTCGTATTGGTCGACTACTGCGCAATGTGCACACAATATAGCTTGTACAGTGTCATTTTATCATGAAGACATTTTATTTTTCTACGAAGATATTTGCATCTAGTTATTTATATGGGTGATGTAGCCATATGTGTCTCGGGGCACATATTATGCAAAACCAAATGATATATATATATATAGTGTTTCTTACATCCTATTATGTTTTCAATATGATGTGATGTGAATTGAAGATTATTTACATTTGTTGCAAATATCTATCTTAAACGTAATTAGCTAGTGAATCTGAAAATGTGTTTATATTTATAGAAATATGTTCATATCATATGAAATCCAAATTTCTTTCTAGAAGAAGTACTCTCAAAACCATGTGAAGGATGTTGTGACTTATAACTAAATAGATATTAGCAAGTTGTAGTACTATGAGTTGTGATTCAAGCCCCATGACTAAACGATGGATAACATGTGAAATAGTATCATATAGGAGCTCAACCACTATGTTATACTCAACGATGTTGTTTGTAGAATGACTAATGCAAATCCCTTGCATACTCACTAGCTTTCCATTTGGGTCGAATATAGCCCAAGCTACAAAAGATAGGTTCTGAGTACTACGACTAACACCATCATCATAACAAATATAGGGTTCGAGAGATCTCTACATATGAAAACCAAACATAAACAAGATCAACAAAAGCCATTGGAAATTCTTAAAAGACACATTACAAACACAATCAACATACCTATAGAAAGAATGTACACAATGTACTATGCATGAGATCAAGCATAGTATTTTTTTGAGGTAAAACCCATTTCTAGGCTCTACAAGTGGAATTCCATCAAAATATACTAACTCATAGGCCCCTTTTGCAAGGACTCGCTTGAGAATGTATGCACCTAGCCACATAGATTGGAACGTTCCCAAATCTAGATTATAGGATTCTTGGTGGGATAAGAGGAGAAGGTCTCCTTCTGAGAAGATACGAAGCTTGAAATTTTTGTCATACTATTCCTTGATTCATCTTTTATCAGATTCATTAGCTAAAGAAACATCGCGTCAAGTTTCACCCAAACGAGTGAGATGTAAAAGACGCTCCTCCTCTATGAAGTGGCATGAATAACATCAACAACTAGTTTTAACGATGGAATATCACATTGAAGGGAAGGATTGCTTACAGGCCATAGACCAACAAAAAGGGTGTAAATCTAGTAGCAATCTTGACTGAGGTTCAGTATGCCCATAAGGCAGCATAGAGAACCAAATTCCAGTTCGATTTGTGGGACCCTACCATATGTTGAAGCATAGATTTAATAAATTCGTTAATAGTCAATTTGTCCATTACCTTGAGGATAGTAGGGAGTGGAGCATTCGTCTAATCACGGGATATATGCAGCATCAACTAATCACTTTATCTAGTAGATAAACATGGTATTGAAATACATGAAATAACAACACCATATATAAGAAAACAAAGAAGTATTTTCATTAATATAAATTGAATGAGTTACAACCAAAAACATGTATTTATCTTGTAGAAGAGCTCCTCCAAGTCGTTGAATTGTCCTTTCATTGTCAAAAAGTGCACCTCCGATCACCCTAAATGAATGAAATTATGTCTCTCACAACAGTATCATAAGGGTAGAATCTCTCTCCAAAATCCAACCTCTTGCATATGGAAGGTTGTAAATATATAGAGGAGTGAGGTAAGTTGGGAGTTCTTGCTCTTTTACTGATCTAAGGATTGAGATCCACTCTTTATGGGAGGATGAGATATAAGGATAAGTGATGGAAACTCCAAGGTAGGATAGGATGGGATTCAATACTTTTATCTGAGGTAAATGGTTACAAGAGATCCTAGAAGCTTCTAGAAATGAAGGCTTCAATATTCTCTCTCTTTCTCCCGAATTTCTACAACCAACGCAGGTGGAAAGGGTAGATACTTATAGGTGATAAATGCACACCACACTGGAGAAAGATGTAGGTGAACACGGACCAACAAGAGGCCATGGAGTGTTTTTCCTAAAATTAGATTAGATGATATAGTTTCAAGTAGAAACATAGGGGAATGAATGATACATACTTAGGTATTTTTGCAATGATGATGACAAGGGGGAAAAGGATGTTGATTGATCTCATTAGGAGGCCTCGTTAGAAGATGTGACAAAATGGCCTATAACGAATTACCCCCTAAAAATAAATGTTAGAAATGATGACTAATGACTAAATTGCTTTACCTTGTGACAAGTCGGGATCAAGAACAACTAGCGAGATTCATCTATTACAATATATGTTTATCATGACATCTTTGCTAATGGAGGCATACCCATACTCAACACATATGCTAGCATCACATGCATAATGATCAGAATTCGCATCCACAAATGAAAACTGGTGGACCCATGGCTAGATGAGTGTCTGTATGATCATGGCCATCACACCATATGATCTATGTATAACTCCTCAAATTGTAGGCCTGATGGATGAAACTAGATCTGTGGTCTTCTATATCGTTCACACGACCAACCAATGTACGAGTCTAACCATGTGTTGTGCAGGTAAATCCCCTCCACGGACAGATACGATCCCTCTAGCCCTAGGGTGGGTCTAACAACAAACAAACATGATAAAGTGTTGATTCCTAATTATCGAATGTAAATCAGATATGATAGATGTCCTACTTGTAGTCCAATGTTGTTGAGTCGTAGCTGTAATGGTGGTGGCCTCTCACTCCTGTCTTGGCAAGTCACAATCTCCTCGCGGTCACACTCAGATACCTGCACAAGAGACAACAGACGAGCACATCATATGACAGAGCAACATCATTCGTAATTACTATTCAGTCAAAGAGGATCTAGAAAATTTCATTACATAAACACATAACAAAAAATGGATCCAGACAATAGTCACTTAATTGTATTAATAAGAAATAAGAGATAAAACCCAGGCTTTAACGTCGCAGTCTCCTCTAGCGGGGTTCAGCCAAAGCACGTCTCAACTGGTCGGGGAATTCGGACGGGATGAAGGCATGGACTCAAGCTCTCTCAAGGGCGTTCCTTCTGGCTCTTCTCTGTCTAACAATTCAGCTATTCAAGTTTAGCTATAATATGTCTACTCTATTTTCAACTATTCTTCTATTCATCTAGATTATGTCAAGGGAGAGAGCTCCTTTATATAGAGGGAAAGGAGGAGGTTTGGGATCCCTACAAAGGTGGAAGGGAGGCCTATCCTTTAGGAGGTTCCCATGGGAAGAGGAAACCATAAGCTAAAGGAGGGAATCTATGGTTTATCAGCTCAAACACTCCCAATGACTCATCAATGAGGTTGTTGTAATGGAACCTCCACAAACTATATTTAAAAAACATTCCTAAAAAATCTTGGCATGGGTGGGAAACTGGGATAGAGCACCAGCTAGCGCGGGCCCAGTGTTAATCTTCCTGGTTGGCACGAGGGCATAACTAAATACCCGCACCAAGGAAAAAACAGGTGGTTTTGTGTCTCTACTCGGGAAACTATCAACAAAAGAAATATTACTCTCATGCAAAGGGACTGAATGATGGTCTTTGCAAGGCATGACACTGCTTATTGAACACAGAAATCACCCTCCAATGGGAGAGATGGTGATTGCAGGGAAAGTGACAAAACGTTGTGTAATAGATGCCCCCTAAAGCATGAGGTCCGTGGGAGAGGGAGGGGCGAAATGTTTTATGAGAACACGTTCGAACCAAACATCGTTATCGGAAACGTGCAAGTACCAATACAACTGATATGTTTGATACATAAACATGTGGCATGGGCACATCCATCCATAATAGAGTACATATATAAAATGAGATCCGAGGTATGGACGCAGCCATCTAGCAGTGAGGATCAACAAAGAGACTTAGGTATGGTCACAGCCATCCAATCAAAGAGTCATGGAACAAGTCATGATAATCCACAAAAATCCGCAACCTCGATTTCATCAGGAAAAACCCAGGGCCTTGCACTCCATCTTGTCCCGAACAAGTACAAATTCAAGCATGCAAATGTATGAGTTGAAGTCGAACATGCAAGAAAATTTTCTGATTACCAGCCAATGATGGAAGCTGTTAATAGACGCAAGAGAGACTACCAATAATGACAATGGCCTTCAAAGTACAATAGGTACAATCCACTGAATGTGAACAGTGATTTGGCATCAAACACCTGCAGAATCACTCGATCGAAGGCCAATTATGTGAACCTTGTGTCGAATGCGAAGAACCTTCCATTAAGGCATGCAGGCTCCAAGGTACCAGAAGGGAGTCTCTGGATCAAATTCCTTGAAAACGAGCTGAAGTCGACAGGAAGTGACCTGGTCGAAGGAGGGCCATAACGTTTCCCACATCATTGACATGAGACAGAGGAATATGATGATAGTGAATCAATACCATCAGGAAAATCAGAGGGAGGTTGAAAATTGTAGAGGCAAACTTCTCTTGAACATATTAGTGCCACGACTCTGGCTTTGGCAGTATTTGACATCAAAGGATCTGAGGTCATGGTGACTGGAAAAGAGTAGATGAGAGGTAAAAACAGATTACCCAAAACCCATGGAGGCAAAATATGATGAAATGAGATGTCCCCAACCCAACATGAATGCAGATGAGTGCCATGTTCAAGAGCGACATACTGCCAACACAACTAGAATCTGGTTCAATTTCCCCCCACCATTTCTAGCGAGTACCCCAATTATTTTTGAAAACAAGCTTGAAGGGGATAGCATATGCTTTTGCTATAAGTTTTTCCTTTGGAAAAATCCATCGCAGTACATTTTACGAGCCCTAGGAAGGAGGAACTCGAGTAAAGTCATTGCGACGAAGTCCAATGTCATCAAAGTTTAACGAGTCTGACAAAGGGAGAACTCGACATTTTTTCATGTTTAGAGAGTTTGAAAAGAAGGCAGAAAATAAAACTCCAACAAGTCCCTATTCATAGATAGTCCCACAGATCCAAAAAGGTAGAAAACAATATCTGAGAGAACCTCTTAGTCATGATAGGCTAAGGTTTTCCGTTTTCGTAAATAATCTATCCCAACCTGAAAAAGGAGTAAACGTATACTGGGTAGATATCGTTTCACAGCCATTTAACAAGTCCAAAACAACAAGAATCTCGACAATATTTTCAATTTTAGAGAGTCAGAAAAGAGCTGAAATATGACTCCAGTATTGAATTTTTCATGTTTTTACCGAGTCCAAAAAAGTATAAAATAGAACTCGCTACTCCATCACGATCACGTAAAAAACCTGTTGCTACACAAGAAGAAAATGTAAAATCCATTTCTCGAAATAAATTGACATAATAATTGAAAAATATGCTTTAAAACCTATTTAGGGTTTGTGAAAACTTATAAAACATTAAAATAGTAAAAAATAGTTACTTTTGAGTTTTACCTCTTGTGGATAAATTTCTGACCCATTTACCTTTGTGATTTTGCGGCAACGATTATGGACGATCCAGGAAACCAATTTCGATTCCGTAAGTTCCAGGTAAGAGCCAAGATCTCTCTCTTCATTTTAAGCCATTTCGTGCTACATGAAATTTACAATTTTGGATTTTGGAGGAGGAAATGCAAAATTTAGGGCCCAACAGTTGGCGCGGGTTTCGGGCACGGAGTCGTGCCAACCGCCCATTGGCGTGGTTGTTTGGGAAAAATTCATGCCAATGGAAAAGACCATTTTGGTGTAAAAATGCAAGTCCATACTCCCAATTTTTCACAATTTTAAGTTTCCAAAATAGCTAATACCATTAATTTGAATGTGTTTGTAGGTAGAAACAGTCGAAATGGTGATTGAATGAGAAGAATAGGAACATAATGAAGAGGACGGGCTTGCCATGGAAAATGAAAGATGCATGGAAGCACTTCAAGATTGCAGACTAAAAAAATTCTTCTTAGCACTATGTCTCCGAGCTTAACCGGAGCTACTACAATATTTGATCAACATATGGGCCGAGGATCAAGAGAAGTTCATCCTTCGAGATCAAGAGCTTGAAATTGAAGTTTCTGATGTATATTTCATAACAGGATTGTCACGGAGGGGAGAAGCACCGCTCCTAACAGGTACCCAGCCTTGCATGGAGAGTATGTCCATGGTAATGGACAGGGTATGTCCAGGGGCATGAAAGGGAACAAGAAGTGCGAAAGTTGATATTCAAATGATCCCAGACTTAACACTAAACGTAGTGCTTCATACCATCACATGAGCTCCAGGAATGCAAGCTCCACATGAAGCAACAAAAATACAGTTGCGTCTTGTTGTAGACTGCCTTACACCGATCATTTACAACTAGGCAGAGGCCGTGATGATCAACATGAAATGGCAGCTAACTAAATTCAAGAAGACCAAATTAAAGCAATTTGGTTATGGATCAATCTTGGTATTGTTCTTCCTGGAACGATTACCAATATTTCAGCGACAGGAAGTGATAGTTCCTCCACCACCAGCGAGATAACCACAGATGGCCCGATGGGCTGCGCTAATGCCCAGAGCAGGGGGCGATCAACATATGTCCTGGAGACCGAAATTTTTTGATTGGCTTCATCGACAACTGATCATCGTAGAATACTGACCCTACTCTAGTACAGACTTCACTGGTGATCCAGACCTCCCACTCCCGGAGGGATAGGATTGGGACGAAGATCTGGGTAAGACTCATTTTTTGATTTTTTATGAATATTATGATTTTTTTAGTTATGCATGTTTTGACGTTAAATCCATCCGTTTGTAGATGTTGGCCCAGAGAGACCCGCAGGCATGTCCTCGATAGCAAGGCGAATTCCTCGTGATTTTGACCCACAAGGCGGGGGTGGCAACGAGAAAGAAATCGTGTGCAACCTGGAGGGAATCACACATGGAATCCCAGATTATGCACAGTTCAATGATGTTCCTCGTGCCTATCAGAGGCATATTGTAGGGGTACCCAGCCACATTCATCGCTTGCTAAGGTGACTTGTATGGGCAGTGACATGTTACCATGATCACCACGCTGATTAGACACCTAGATTTTATACCTGCATGTTTTTGAGAGACATGATGTCTCAGGATGTAACAGAGACACACATATTTTTTGTATGATGCACACCGATGAAAAAATTGATATATATATATATATACATATATATATATATATATATATATATATATATATATATATATATATATATATATATATATATATATATATATATATATATATATATATAGATATATATCTACTTTCCTACATGGATCTTTTACATATGATGATGTTTTTACAAATTATGCAAATGTCTATCTAATACAATGTTGGCCACTGTATCAGTTAATGCATTCATTCGTCTAGGAATATGTTGATACATAATAAAATCAAAATTTCTCTCTATAAATTGAATACGTAAATACAATCTCAAAATATGTGGATTTCTGACCGAATAATTCCCATCGAGTTGAAGAACAACTACCTCTGAATCTAGATTTACAAACAATGAACATATGCCGAGTTTGATTGCCTCGGTTAATAGTTCAATACCGACACTATATTCAGTGACATTGTTTGTAGTCCATCCTATAAAAATACCTTTCAGATCTATCAACTCACCAGCAGGATTATAAATTACCCAGGCTGCCGAAGACAAATTCCTAGTACTACGGGAAGCACCATTCGTGAAACCGACATAAGGTGTAACAGACATCTGCACAATAAGAAAGACCCAATAAGCAGGCAAAACGCTTATAAAGCACACCAAACAAACACGTACAAAAATTAAAAAAACCTATGTACACAAATCATGCATGAATGACTCACGTATAATACTTTTTTAGGTACAACCCATTCCGGGGCTGTTCTAAAGGGTGACCTTCATAATAAATAAGCTCATAGGCCCCATTCTACAACACACATTTTATAATGTAGGGCCCATGCCACATGGGTTGAAATTTACCTGCCCCCAGCTTATCGTGAGCTTGGTCATACAGGAGGACGAGGTCTCCTTTTGCGAAGGAACGAGGGGAAATTGATTGGTCAAAATGAGCTTTGACCTGCTTCTTTTGTGCTTAAATAACGAGAGCAGCGAAGCGACAAGTTTCATCCAATATTTCTAAAGATAGTCTCCTCTTCCTCTTCTAAAGTATCTGGCAGTAATTCAACAGCTAATTTAAGTGAAGTAATTTCACATTCAATTGGGAGTGTAGCTTCCAGACCATAGACCAATTTAAAAGGAGTGAATCCGGTTGCACTCTTGACTGAGGTTCGATATGCCAAAGAGCTGAAAACAACATGAGATGAAAATTGGATTTGGGGATCCCAACCGTACGTTGAAGCATGGTGACAAGGACCTTGTTCACGGCTTCAACATGGCCATTGGCCTGAGGGTAGTACGGTGTTGAGCTGTCATGATGCAGACCCAACTTAGAGGTCAACTCTGCCACCATATAATGCCGAAAATGAGAACCACGATTGGTTACGATGGCTTGAGGGACACCAAACCTAGAAATGATATGATTGAAAATGAATTGAGCAAGTGTATTACCGTCAGCGACAAGTGTAGGCATTACTTCAGCCCATTTACTGAAGAAATCCACGGCGACGATAATATAAGCATGCCCCCAGCTAAGTGAGGGTTACACATCATAAAATTGATGCTGAATTTAATAAAGGGACCAATGGTAACGACAGAGTCAAGAGGTACAGGCGGTGCATGCATCTTGCATTGGTAAATCTGGAAATCATGGCATTTTTGAATCGCGACAATGCAATCCTTAAAAATAGAAGGCCACAAATAACCTGCACGAAGAATATTTTGTGCAGTAGCATAGCAAGACATTTGATCACCATAGGCGCCACTGTGACATTCATTAAGAGCTTTCTCAGCCTCGTCGAGAGTCAAACACCGGCGGAGAATGGAATCTACTCCGATGTGATAGAGAGTATCTCCGATGATACGGTAAGGTTGCGATTGGTGTCGGTTGAGTCGACGAGCATCCTTCGTAAATTCAGACTGAAAAGTGGATGTCTAGATATAAATGATAATATCACCGTACCAAGGGTTGAGGGTTCTAATCAGGAAAAGCGTGTAATCTGGGATGCAGTCCTCAGAACGAGACAGAAGAGAGTCTGTAGGAAGAGAACATATCAAATAGGAAAAAAATAGTGATTTCTTTGACTTAGTAGTAGTGAATTCTAAATGAAACTCTTGGAGGATAACGATCCACTTCGAGTATTTTCCCCCTAGCAATTGTTGAGAAAAAATGTAATTCGTGGGGTGGCAATCAGAAATCACGGTGACTGTACATAAAAGGATATAATAACGAAAACACTAGACAGCTTGAATAACTGCCAGCGGTAACTTCTCGACATGAGCATAACGCGTTTCAGGGTCAAGAAGGTTATGAGACAAATAGTAGATAATGTGTTCATTATCGTCATCATCCTCTTGGACTAGAACCATGGCAATCGTACTGAAAGAAGAAGCCAAATAGAGGGAAAAATCACGATGGTAATTTGGAGGATGCAACAGAGGAGAATTGACATCCCAACAGAAAGGGACGTCTTGTTTCAATAATCATGTAAACCCTTTAGCTACTTCAGCATAGTTCAGTATAAAACGACGTAAAAGTTTGGATTTTCCTTGCAAAATTTGTAACTGGTATAAAGAGGAAGGTGAAGGGAGATTAACAATAGCCTCAACCTTTAGCGGGTCGAGATGAATTCCGTCTTTGGAAGCAATAAACCCTAAGAGCCTATCGGAATCAATGCAGAAGACACACTTGTGCGGATTGAGCCGAATTTTATAGCGTCGAAAACAAAGAAAGATCTGACGAAGGTGGTCAAGATGATCCCTGTGCTTAGCTGAATGAGCTGGAAGGTCATCCAGATAAGGCTGAATGATGTGACGAATGTCATGAAAGGCATAGGACATCACTCGTTGAAATGTAGCCCCAGCATTCTTCAAGCCAAAAGGGAGCATTTTATATGCGAAAGTACCCTAAGGAAAGATGAAAGCGGTCTTATGTTGATCAGTCGAGAGAATATTTATCTGATTATAACCTGAAAAACCATCCATAAGAGAAAAAATCTCACTCCCGGTACAGTCATCAATGATCTGATCAATAAAAGGAGTGGGATAGTTATCTTTAGGACAGGAGCAATTGATATCGCGATAATCAACACACACGCGGATCGTACCCTGCTTCTTATCTACAGGAATGGTGTTAGAGACCCATTCTATCAATGGTATCGGATAAATAAAACCAGCTCAAAGAAGTTTTTCAACTTCACCCTTAATAGAAGCAGCTTTCCTAGGATGGACAGGACGAAGACACTAGCGAACAGGCTTCGAACTAGGATATGTAGGAATTTTATGTATCACGATACTAGGATCGATGCCGGGAATTTCTTCATAATACCAAGAAAAGACATCATGAAATTCGCGAAAAAGGCTAGTGTAAACTTGAAATTTGTCAGAACAACAAGTGACTCCAACATGGATGTTCTCGACAATTCCTGGCTTAACAGAAATGTCAATAGGCATCGTTTGTGTAATATTACTCAAGTTTCCTTCTGTGAAAACCTCGTGTATCAAAATAGGCGTTTAGAGCGGAGGAGAAGGAACCTGAGATGTAAAACGCTCAAGACACGTAGACATAACCCCGAGGCCAGGCATAAACAAGGAACGATGATGACTATCATCCCACGGCTGCTCCTCAAGAGACATGGTTTCCATAATGGATTCATCATAGGGAAACACTTCTTTCAAAGGATCAGGTGAATCTAAGTCACCAAGCTAGGGGGATTGAGAATAGGTATCAAGAGCCATACTAAATGGAGCATGATCAGAAGAGGAAGTATCCGATGGCACAATGAGTTCACAATATTCGATCTCAATAGGACTCAAAGGCATCGAATCTCCAAATGAATCGATCTGTTCAGATGAAGGGATAACCCAAGGGTCATCAAATCGAGAAAGCATATGAATCTGAACAGTGTTAGGAGGAGGAAGAGGAAAAATACCCATGAGGGCAGGATCCTTGAAAAGACCCGACCTTATGCTCTCATAGGGAGTAGGGATCTGATCCACATATGGAACAATTTTCTCGGAAGAAGAGGAGAAGAAGGATAGTTGATCGACAGTAACAATTTTTCCTTCGTGTGGAAACTTGAGAACACGAAAGAGAGCGGATGGAACGCACAGCATGGCATGATTCCACTGCGACCAAGGAGAAGATTGTAATTGAGTTTAACGTCAACTACCTCCACCTCGACATTGACTATATTCCCCTACAAAGTAATCGGTAGAATAGCGAGAACACCTAAGGGTTTTGATTCTCCTCCATCGAATTCTTCAAGGGCATTTAGAGATGAATTCAGAGCTGGATAAGCAATGGATTTCCAACAAGTAGATGACATGACACAGGTTGATGCACCCTCGTCCACAACCACACGATGAATATTAAGGCCATTAATTCTGACCTAAATAATAAGTGCAATCTAATGCGGAAGTCGTGGAATGAAATTTTCTAGATCGAAAGAGAGAAGGCTAGTATCGGCAGAATCAACCCCACCAATCGTAGACAATAAGGCTTTTCGTTGAGATGGAAAAATCTGAAGTACTTCCAATGAAGACATCGCAGACGGCGCCTGAG